>OX439365.1:600000-1200000 GCA_949319445.1 Mythimna lalbum
GTTACATGCGAAGTGAATTTTTTTAACTACTTATAAAATTATTTGACAGAAATGTCCAAACAAGTAAACCAATTGATAATAATAATATTTATTTGCTAAAAACACGGTATACAAGATGGTAAAAGAGAGTAAATAAGAACAAACATGTTTCGCTTAGAATTAGCATGCAAATATTTGGTATGCACATAGTAACATACAGAGATAATTGTTAACATACAATTATCGACAATTTTGTTGGCACATTCAACATTAAAGTTCTAAAAGACATAGACTTTGAAAACAAAAAACTTTATAAACAAATCAACTTATTTTTTTAATTCTAAATTGAAAACACATATTAAAATAGTTTAATAATACTATATTAAAATACAATTTTTAACACTTAATAACTAGACTACAAAGCATTCCTGATCTTTGTAAGATGACAGAAATGTCCACAAAGATCAATTATTGGTTTACTTGTTTCTAAAACTGATCAGTTATGGATTTTTTCTCCTTAAATATTCAAAATGCCATCTAGATACTCCAGGTGACCTATCTCCCACCGGTTAGACTTTCCTCCACGTGACGGAGATATGAAAGTTCACGAAAGGCAATCATAGACAAATATCTTATGTCAATACCATTATTTGTGGAGAGTAAATCCCCAACCTATTCGGAGATCGTAAGCCGCTTACCAGTACACTCAATATTTTTCTCATATTTCTGAATCAGCAAGTTCGTAGCATTTAATAAAATAACATCTTACGTATTACACGGACAATCCGTATTCGTAGCAGCCCTAAAAAGAAAAATTATCACCTGTCACATATACAGGACGTTACAAAAAATAACACATTCGCTAAAACGCACGATGTCGTGTGAAATCGCGCAAAAACGCGCCGCGTCGCGAGTGAGTGTGGGGGAGGGGGTTGTCAGCTGTTAGACAAATGGCGTGCTTACTTAGCCGCCTGCGTTTTTTCACTGAGACTTACATTCGGCAGCGGCCGTTTGTACGAATCGTGTCGATTTGATAGTTTTTCCGGAGAACCAATGTTCTTATTTTGTAGAAGTATGTGCTGTACTTAGCTAGTGGAAGGTTGTGTTAAATTGTTCCATCTGTCTTGAGAGTAGACTTTTTGTAGGTTCTAGAGACAAGAAATGTAGGTTAGCGAAGAACGTGTTTAGTATTTCAGTTCATTATAAGGTTAATTTATGACGCAGGCACTGACTTCATATTTATTTAAAGTGATATACCCACAAGTTGTTGTACTACTTACCAAGAGATCAACTAATTGCTGAGTGAGCTAGGTAGTATTTGGTTAAAATTCAAAAAATGTTTTTACAAAACATATCCAACCCTACTACTTGAAGATTAAGCTCAACAGCTGTCGTAATTTGACGGAACATTAAAACGTCTTCTAAGATTTACTCAACATAAAAAAATTAATTCAACAAACCTTTCAACAGGTCTCTGGGCACTTCAAAAACACCCTCTCGCAAACTTACTCCATTATTTAGTATCAACCTGTATATTTTGGCAACCACACGGTATTAAACCTTACTTACTCAACTATAAAGTCTGAATTTGACTGCGCAACTGTAAACAGTTTACGTCTTGAGGGAATTGAGCCCAACTTTAGCCATTTTGAGGTAAGAAGAGAGTATTAGTTCGACAAGTTTAGGAGGTTTTCAAGTTATCTTGAGCGTTTAAATGCTGTTGAGGTAAAATGTACCGTTTTAGTGGGTGTTAGGATTGAGATTAGTTTGGGCGGGGACAAGGTTGACAAACAAATTTTGCTCGCTGTGAAGTGCTGACGCAACGAATGTGCTTCGTGTTTATTTTAATTGGTGATTGTTTTTGCGAAGCGTTTATCGAGCTCTCGAGCAATGTAGCTCGATTTGAAGTCGGTGTTGCTCGAGTTGAAGTCGCTAATGTCGCTCGATTGGAAGTCAGGACACGTCGGGGCGCACTTTGAGTTCATCTGCTTGATGCGAAGTGCGGATTGAATTGTTATGGTCTTACGTGTTAAGTTGGTGTTTGGATTAAATTAAATTAAAATTGCGATGGAGTTCTATTGATATGTTTTCATTTAATCTTCGAAGGGTTTTTGCTGTGGTTGGTTTGTTGTAAAATGTTAATAAGACATCATAATCGAGTGTGTTGCTGGGACAACTATACTTTTTTATGCGTGACATAGTTTTTAAAACGTATTTAAACTATTTGGACTACAGACTGTCGAACATCATAGTGGTTTTTTCTTAAATATAATCCATTGTCGAATTATTTATATTTACAATGCCATTTATTGATAGGCGTTTTTTACCTCCATAGTTTATTTCTTATAATCTGATTGTGAAAACACTGTGGACTCCGCGAACTCATAGATTGTTCTATTTCGATCATATTTCTTTTTTTTACGTATTTGGCACTACAGTGAACTGGTTTACACTGTTCTCTCGTACCTATTAATATCTATAGTTAATGGGACCATGTTCTGCTATCAAGTATAGGTAAAAGTAAATATAACTAACCATTCGTAATGGATTTTCTTTTGTAAAGGAATTTAAAAATATTGAAAAAGTGGTGTTAGGATTAATATAGTTCCAAATTCAATTTTACCCCAAAAATAGTTTGTACAATATTTTTAAGGTCACAAATAGAGCATCTAATACATAATATCTATTAGTACTAAATACTACCTAATATATTAGATACACAAGTATTTCTAGGTAAACAATGTTTAATCAAAATTACCAGACTTGTGAACATTCTACAATATTTGTGAACTTCTTGTCAACTTAATTTGTCAAGTTATTAATTATAACCGTGCTTATAATATTTGGTCAAAGTGCGGTAAAATGTACGATTACCAAATGGTTTTGAATTAAGAGCGCCGCACGATCCGAGGCATCCCATTTTAATTACCGAAGAAAGCATCTTCTCACAGAAGTAAGTGCTGTTAAGTTATAATATCATGAAACGTTTGTTTAATACAAAAGATATTTTAATTGTGTGTGCTATCAAAGTAAAAGTAAACTGATGTTTACTCAATTTGCCCGTTTTATTTGCAACACCGTTCCCGCTGGACAAGTGCACTAAATAAACTAAATAAGTGTTTTTTTTTTTTGTAAGTATATGATCTTTGTCCAAAGATCACATTACTTCGTGGGTCACGAAACAACTGAAACTCGGGTAAAGTTAATCTATTCACAGTGACGGCAGGCTGTCATAGTTTTGCATAATTTTACACCAGGTACACAATATTGAAAACGGCAATTAATTTCGTGTTTAGTGGGATAACATTGTCGATAGAGTCCCTTATGTCATTAAAGGCTCCAGGAACAGAACCCTTCTACGACATCACCATTATAAGCACAACCCTCTCCCAATCAAACAGATATGGTAATAATACACATTTGAAGAGACCCTATTGATGACATCGTTAATTTTAAAATGGCAGCACACATTAATTTTATTTATTCGCTCCGATAAGGTGAGCTGTGGTAAATAATGGTCACAGATATGGAAACCACATTCGTTGAAAGCTTAATAAAAATTGCTTCGTGTGTTTTATATTTTAAACTCTCTTTTACTGGTAATACACAGGCTTATTGATGTTGTGCTAAGCCTCTCATTAAATAGCATAAACATAATCAGCTGTATAATTTTCCCACTGCTGGGACTCAGGCGTCTTCTCTAGGAGAGGGGGATACATTATTTGTTATTATTTCATCCTCTCTTGGCGGTTCTTGAAAGTATAACCATTCGAATCTTCTACATAAAACATATCAAAATAAAGTATCCAGTATTATTTTTGTATCTATTGATGTGTTTTATTTACTTTTATTGATTGATACATATGATTGAATTCAGGTACCTAATATAACTTATTTGTATACACAGTGTCTACATATCTCATCCAACTCTCCTGTCGCAGGTCTACTAGAAGAAATTACATTTGAAATAAGCAACACCTTTGTGCTCTTCTATCTATATTTGTTCTATTCATTTTTAAGTGTTTCAGTTTAAATGTTTTTAAGTTTTAAGTTTTTTTTTTAAGTTCAACTACTCATCAATTTCATAATTTAGTTACAGCTTAGGCATTTAGGGACATTTACATCTGTCAAAATTGGTAGTAAATTAGCAGTGTGTCATTATTTAGGCATTAGGTTCCCCTAACGCCTTACTAATTTTTCCAGCAATGCGTACCACCAAGAGAAAAATATACCATCAAGACATATTTCCGTAAACAAAACAATAGTACCCTCAAACACATAGGTAGGATGAAATCAGTGCGGAATTCCTCAGCATACCTCCTACCGCATGCCATGTCGTAATGACTTCGCCTTTCATTAAAATTCCCAGGCCACAGCCTGCCATTGTGGGCCAGTGTGTAGACAGTTTGCACCACTCATTATACACTGGTAGAGCTTGGATCCGCTCATGAGCTTTTAAGGGATAGTGCTCAATTGAGGGATGCAAAGGATTTGATGCGTGTTTGGTGAAGATGCTTTGTGTTTTACTTTAGTGATATGTTACGTGAATAATTTATATCGTACTTTATTTTGGTAGGTTTTTATTGTTGGGAAATTATCCAATAATATCTCCTGCCCTTGGGCGCAACCAAATACAACGCTTTTATTTTTCTTGTTTTAATATTTTATTTAACATATAAATAAAAAAATAAATAAAAAAAAAACACGTTTTTTCGTAATTATCGGAGTCAACCAATTTCTAATAGTCATGATAAGATTAAAAAAATCGATCTAGTAAAGTTTAGGACAGAGCTAAACTAAGTTGAATCTTTTAGTCGAGAGTGAATAGGTTTCTTCTAGGTAACCGCGTTCCATCGTCGACCGCATCGTCGTTTTGCAACAGGTGAGATAGTGGTCAAGCGCGAACCTATAAACAATAAAAAAAAATGTTGCTAATACAGAAAATATGTAATTAATTATAGAACTCGCAAAACCTGCCGAGAAAAGCTAGTAAATTATAAAATGCTTTCAAAACCTAAAATGCCTGTTCTAACATACCTATCTTAAATCAAAGGCCCCACAAGAACAATCGCAAGTGCTATAATAAAATAAAGCGACTAAAACTGAAAATGTACTCAAACGTAAAAAAGGTGGCGGCTGGCATTTCAGCTTTTTAATTCTCCTTTGAGGCGCGTCCAGACTCAAAGTTAGTCGCAAATCGCATTACGGTCTGCCTTTGTCGAGCCGGGGCTGATGCAGACGTCTGTACCACTTGGTGTTTGCTCCTGCCAGTTCATTCTCTGATTTGCTGAAAGCATGACAATTTAGCGATCGTTTAACGAGGAACTAATGGCTGTTAATATTGGTGTAGTAAAGTATTTTTAGACCGGATTCAGCGTTGGAAGGTCTCCTACAAGGTGGACCCATGACCTGCTAAAGGTTACGGGAATCTAATTGATGCGAGACGCACACAGGACCGTTTATTTTGGCTACACTTGGAGGAGTCTTATAATCCAATCGTGGACATCTTTCAGCTGAAATGATGATAATGATGATGACAGTATTTTTGAGTAGTATTCAATTTTACTAGTAGTAGTAGGTTCTGGAATGGTGACCAAGTACCGGAAGATGTAGCGCTGGGAGGTTCATTTTGGTTACACTTGGGAGAGACTTATAATACAGAAACGGAAGTCTTTCGTCTTTAAGTCGAGAGTGAATAGTTTTCGTGCGTTCCATCTTCGACCGCATCGTCGCTTTTCTTCAGGTGGGATAGCGATCAAGCGTGAACATATCAACAATAAAAAAGAAAAAAAAAAAATGAAAATGATGATGAAAGTATTTTTGAGAAGTTTTCAATTTTACTAGTTCTTAATTCTGGAACATCTTTATCATATAAACAGCTGCTATAAGAAAAAATCACAGCGCTTATAATGTGGAAAAATTGGCACCTTGTTTCCTTTCACACTCAATACAACATGATCATAAAGGTAAATAAATAATTTAACCTCATTCTCGTTTCTAAAGCTCCAAGGAGTAATCTCGATGTAATAGTAATAAAAAATGTACTAACCAGAGAACAATTCCGAGCTCCTGATAATTTTCTTATAGCAACGAGTGTCAGTATTGTTATTGCAGCCATAATTTTCAGGCGCTCATTTGATACGCGGCTAATATTTCTGAATTGTAAGGGCATTTTATGGTAAAAATGTCTGTTATTATTTTAGGATAATAGGGTCGCCGATTTTGCAAACTTTGTCTCCTTACCCACTATAATCAGCCTCAGAATAATATAATCTCAACCTAAGCTTGATAATTCTTTCCTCTATTTTTTTATTTTTCTTTCGTATTCAGAATTCAGTTGCTTTTATCGAAAACAGATTTGAGTTTAAATACATTTTAAAAAAGTGTGTAAAGGTTGAGTTTATACCAGGGTATTTTTATCACTGTAAAAAGGCAGATATGAATAAGATGCAAATAGTACATTGTTACACTAGGGGTGAAAGTTACTTTCTTCATCCCAAGAAGGAGTTGGACTCGGTCGCTAATTCGAGGGACTAAATAAGTAACTTTAACTCCGAGGTAAGCATTGTGCTTTTCATTACGAATACAAGAAGATAGACCTAGTTTTTTTTTTTTTTTTAATAATTTGACAGCTGTTAGTTGAAAGTAAAACTCCCTAGGGATGAAATGTGTGATACTTTTCAGCCCGCTCCTCAGTCAACTTTAAACCTACTTTCAGAGTATGAGTAATGAAAAGTATTTTTTTTAATAATTTTCCTTAACTTACGTAAAGGTAAACAAAGAGTCAAATAGACAATCACAAAGATTTGAAATTGCAAGGTTAAGTTCCACATGCATGAAGTACATAGATTAACGAAAATATTCATAATATCGATTCAAACTGTATGGCGGTGCGTAACGGACGTACACGCCGAATTAGGTCGGACAGTACCCTCATCTCAGTCGGCTTCATAATTACTTCTCCACGTTAAATTTTCATTGCCCTCTCCGTAATAATATGAATATTAAAGTAAAAGGTCGGAACTAGTGATGTGTAACGACTCCAGTCCCGCCACACGTGTCCCGATTTTCCGGGACTTTAATTCCGCCATGACGTCTCGTTGGGGACGCTCAAATATTCCGTTTTCTAAATGTCGCCGTTCCATGCTTTATATTTTGTGTTTTTGATCCGTCGGTGTCGACTGGCTTTGTTATTCATTAATCCACCTACGAAGCCTTATTTTCATCATACGAGCCGGAAAATGTTTTACGTTTTTCTTTCGGAATATGTATACTCGTACAGCGTAGGTTTATTATTTTTCAGGTCACGATATTTCTTTGAACCATCTGTTTCGTCTTGCAACAGGGCGCGTTACCCCTATATCGCCTACTTGTTGTTTGGTTCAAAGAAAAGTATGAAAAAAGTGAAGCTTTACAATTCTTTCCACATCAAATACGTGCCTGATTCTTTTGATAACTCTTTTTTTATGTAGAGTAACGGCAAAGCAAATGATCACAATAACTTGTTCCTAATTATAAATGGAAATGTAAAGTTCCGTGTCATACAATAAATCCTTTTATCCTTTTGTGTTCCCAGCGAAAGCCCGTAATGTGTCGTGTAGTTACAACACTAGTTGGTACTTATTATAATATTAATTAAATTACGTTTTAGTGCTTAGTTTTACATTTTGTACTCTTGTTTTACTTTACGCTTAATGAAAGTGATTGTGTTCATTGTTATTTTAACTCTCAGGTACCTGGTCTGCTGAAGTAATAATGTGGTTACGGTTGGGCTTTCAATGTTTAGACTTAGTTTGACTTTTGATTAGTATTCAAAACATTCATTAACAGTTCTATAGTAAAATAGTTTTGATTCTTTATGATTATCCTATATTATTTCATCATGTAAACAATAAATTAATGCTAAAACAATACCTGTTTTACCATGCGAAGCATTTTACAAGCGCCTGCATATATTTATTTAGCACAAACGCTTTCTGCGGCACCAAGCATCTCTGTGTGACGTTGCTATAATAAAATGTACAGGCGTTTTCGCCTTTTATTTTACTGATTTATTTTTGTATTAAACAAATTTTTCTCGATTTAAACTTTAAATATGTACCTAAGTAGAGAATATTCGGGTAAAAAAATAACCAATGTAACTAGTTTCTGTTGATAGTCAAAAGTTATTTCAAGGGAATGTACTTACTCTCACGATAAAAATGTATCCTCTTTTCCTCTCAAAGATTCAATAATTTTTTTGCTGAAATTTAAAAAATGGTTTAGCGGATCAGACGTGAAAACTTAAAAGACAGACAGACACTTTAATCTTACCTACTCAATAGTTATCCTGAAGTAACAGTTTAAGTAGAATTATGGGTTCAGTGCACTCTCGGCCCCTCGAGCCCTAAACAAGGTTTGTCTATTCGTGTCCTTTCAGCCCTTAAACATTATTCGACCCCTAATTCGAAATTAATATTTTGGTGCAGTCGAAAACAAAATAATATAATTCAGGAACTGATATTAAAAAAAGGTTAATATACTGTAAGTGATAAAAAATATGTGCTGTATACGAAACTTTTGCAAAATCTCCATAATTTTCGCCATTGTTTGACGAACACATATTAAAATGTCCGTTTAATTATTTCATAACGAACTCGCCCTGAAAACAAACGTTACATTGTAAACATGAAGGTAATCTCAAATAACAATAGCCAATAGCGAAGACCCGTCAAAGTTAACCCTGTGACCACGCGCGCTATTTATTTACCATCGCTAATCCGCCGTGTTGGTACATCCGACCCCGACCAATTTAAAGAGAACAAGCCTAATCCGCCCTTTGTAATGACCCAACTTGGGGTTTTAACCCTTTCAAATACGTAGGTACGACTTTTTCCACCCCTTTTGAATCTATACCAGTTAATTTTTTATTGTACCACTTTATGTGGGAATGTCGTTACGATTATTACGTGACGTTTGCGAAGTTTGGCGGAAACGCCCGAAGTTGAGTCTCGGGTTGATAGTTACAGGGTTGTGATATGTCACGGTCGCGGTGATTATGTGGTATTCATTAAAAGTTGTTGTTTATGAGTGCGGATGGTAGGAATTTTATGTTTGAGTTTTAGAAACTATGTGTTGTGTTTAGGGTCGTGTTTAATTTCCTAGTGCCTAAATATTAAAAGTTTTATAACGTGTATATGGCCAAAAATAACTAATTTTAAGTCTGAAATTTTGGGATCATTGAGGTTATATTTTATTTTAACGTACGGTTGAAGTTTTCGTTATTATTTTTAAATTTACTAAATAAATTAAAGTACCTACTCAGTGATCTTTCTGTTCAAAAAACAATCAAACACCTTTGACTCTAAAAGTCAAATCTATACAGATACACCCAACACAGGTAACACAAAAAAATTCAAGACTTAATCTCTTACTCGTACTCACCTAGTTTCAAAGTGACCAAAACCCATCTTGTTTTACAGTTGACTAAACTCTAAACAGCCCTTAACCCTTGATGATAAGGTTGAAGATCCTCTGGCTGGCTGTTTTAGGCTGTGGTTAGCAAAATGGTGGTTCTTTGAATGATACTCGACACAAAGGGCGCCTCTTATACGTTCACGGGTACTTTTAAATAGTGACCTTGACACGGGGTCTTTGTAACTTAGAACTGAAGATCTTTTTCATTTTGAAAGTATACAGCGAAAGATAGAATCTTTTTGTCAATGCTGAATTCACAGAAAAAAAAACATTATTTCGTGGAAATGAAACGTCTTGAAGGATAAAAAATGGACAATTTATTGGCAAGTCATTTTTTAGAAGGTGGTTCGCGAATTTTAAAACTTTTGTTTGTGATTTTTGTGTTGGTATTTTAGGGTTAAAATAAATTAAGAAAGAACAATTATAGAAACGTAAAGAGGCTGGGGTACAGACTCGACGTTGATAGTGCAACTGACTGACGTTAGCTACCGCTCGCTAAATTACTAGCCGTTAACTGAACTTTAGAAACTGGGGGTAAAATTTTACCTAGTAAGAGTAACAGGTTTTTTCAAGTTCTACAAAAATGACGTAAATATTTTCATGTAAAGTAAAGACACAAGTATTAATTAATATTGATTTAATTTGGTTGCCTCTTCGCGTAACCAGAGGGCTGGGCTTTTCTTCGGTCAACGAATCAGCATTGCCATCCAGCGTGGCAATGCTGCCAGCGTACTGGGCACATTTCCCATTGACATCGATGTGGACGAATTTTTTGGCGCCCTTTAATAATTAAGATGTACCTACGACTTATAAAAATAAACCTAAGTATTTAAAAAATTAAATAAACATTTATTTTAGACGAATTACATCCATAGTGGGTAGTAAAGGTATCTTATGATTATGCTAGTATTATAACTACTCTGCAACAAGATTGGAATTCCGTGCCGGAGTCTGTGTTTCCTGATGGCTACAACTTTCAATCTTTAAGTCAAAAGTGAATAGGTTAGGTACTTCTAGGTAGCGCGCTCCATTGTCGACACATCGTCGCTTTCCATCAGGCGAGATAGCGGTCAAGCACAAACTTGTTAACAATAAAAGAAAAACAAAAAAAGATTATTCTAAGAGATATAATTATCAATAATGCTATGCACTATAGGAGAATCGTATCGCTCAGCTATGATCTTCAGAATGGAGTTGGAGCTGGGTTGCACTCTGTAGAGCATTGAGGCTGATTTCTGCCTCATAATGGCATAGATGCCATGACTGTGACTCGACTCGACGTGAACAAATCAGATGCACTGCAGAAACGGGGCAACTCCAACAGCAACCTGAAATCGTTGGTTGAGTCGTTATTTTTTTTCAAGTAGTTTTCCTTCCCTGGCCCAGTATTCTACCTCAACAATGCCGTCAGCTGACACTGTCATTTGGTTCCATTGAACTGTTGTGTTTTCATTAACTTATTTTCTATCTTTGTTCTAAAGACAAAGTCAATATCAAAGCGCCACCACCAATGTCTTGCAAACTATCTGCTGGTAGAACAACTAAACACACCCAAAACATACAAAACTTGATCCCCAGCAAAACAGAAGTTTCCCCACCTAAGCTAGGTGGGCTATACGTAGGGTTTAAACTCAAAGATGGCGCCGACACCTAGGATCTCCAGATCGTGTTGAACTTACAATCACACTTGTGACAGTTTCGAACAAAGGTTGTAGCTGGAGATATGCTATATGAAGATATATGACGCTATAAAATATAGGTGGTTACATTAGTTGCTACAAAAGTGGCTGTGACACTTAATGACAGTTTGTAGCGTGAGAGATATGCTATAGAGAAGACAGTCGGTGCTATAAAATAAAACTCATGAGTTGGAAGTAGAAAGCTAGCCAGCTTGGCCAATTACCGGTTCTACAAAGGTATCTTGACGTACGGGGTATTCAAACCAGAGCTGAACTTAGCTCATACAAGTGGCGTTTTGGTACGCAAATCAAATCTGTGACAACAAGTAAAGGCTCAAACACAGAGGATTTCTGTCAGCCACAACGACAGATTTATTTTCTTTTATTTAAAAAATAAAAACCTATTATTTATTATATTATATTGTTTCTCAAAAATAATAATAATAATATTTAAGCGGATCTAGACAAATTTTCGGCACACAGAAATATAAAAGAACTGCTTCTGATATCTTTAGTTCTGAATAATACAACCGAACATCTATTCGGTTGTATTCTACAGTACTTTGGTTATATTCTAATATCGAAAAGATTAAATTAGAAATTACAATAATAAAATACTTCTACAATGAAAGCTAGAAAATATTTTTTTTAGTTATGAATAAATTAAAAAACTAATAGAACAATTTTAAAATTTCTGTCACTTGTAGAATACTACTTAATCACTGAGAGACTAAGCTATATAATTTTCTAGTAGAAGCTAGTCGATGATAAATTGTCTCATTGTCTAGAGCCCTAGTACAGATCTCAAGGCAGCCTTATGGGAAAAAAAGAAAAAAAAGATTACTTCACCACTGTACACACTACCGCACATTGACATACAATCATTTCGTAACCAACATTTATATCTTCGCTGACACTACAGCAAGCCCTAAAAGCTCGCAAGTGGCAACTACCGACGAATCCCTGTGACAAAGCGACGAAGACAAAAGACGACGCGACGAATCGCAAACGTTCGTGTCGCTTTGTACAGCGACGTCGCCTTGTCGCCCTGTCGCTTTGTCGCTATCTTCGACGTTTGGGCCATGCTTTGCTGGAAACATTTGTTTTATTGGATCTTGTTTGCTGTTGTCGGTTGAGATTTAGTTTTGCTGTTTTAATCGAAGCCGTATAGTTCTTATGATTGTTATACTCTCGGGTGTCTTGTACTAATAATACGTTTGAGGATTTAAGGCAATAAAGATGTCTTCAAGACTAAATTCTTATTTCTGTATTACACAGAGACATTACATGACTTATGGAGATACAGACAGTTCACGTATAAAGGCGAGATTAACTCAGCAATGAGGTTTCTCCCAGCAAACCTTTGAGTAGCAAAGAGAAAACATATTTGAGGGTAGGATCTAGTGCCAAATACAAACCTACATAACTAATTCTAATATATAATTAAGTATAATATACATAAATCCTACTAATATTATAAATGCGAAAGTTTGTATGTATGGATGGATGTATGGATGTTTGTTACCTTTCACGCAAAAATTACTGAACGGATCTCGATGAAACTTGGTACACGAGTAGGCCCAGAATAACACATAGGATACTTTTTATCCTGGGATTATGTACGCGAGTGAAGCCGCGGGCAAAAGCTAAAAATTAAACAAAAAAAAAAGATAAGAAAAAAAGGAAGTTAAAGTTGAAAGTGAATAAGCTCTTAACAAACTATTGCGATTCGCCATCAATGGTTGTATCACTGCTTATCATCAAGTGGAATTGCAATCAAGCCCTGGTTTATGTAATAAAAATATAAAAGAAATCTAAAACGTCCTTCAATCGAGATTTTATCCATGAATTTGGAAATCTTTCCTCTTATAGGCACATACGAGTACATTGTAAAGCAATTCTCAATAAGGAAATTCTTCCAAGTCTATTCCACAACATCATTAAAAATAAAAGACTTAAATAAACATTCATCGAACTCGCGAAACAGAAAACACTTCCATTCGAGAACACACGACAAAAATACAAACCAAGAAATGTATCTTAAAAAATCAACACATACGTGTATTTGAGGGACATTATTCATAAATGCAAATACGGGCTTAGCAGCAAGTCCGTGGGGATTCGCACGGGATCGTGGGAGATCGGGGAGGATCGGCTATGATCGTGGGGGATCGGATCGCGGTGGATGGCGCTGCTAAATGACGCGATGCCTTTGCATCTTGGGATTCGTGGATTATTGAATATTTTTAAGCTGAGGGACGTGTGTACAATGCGACCGTTGGATGTTACCGTTGAAAGAGTTTTTGAGTGATGTGTCTATTTGGACGACTGAGGAAAGTGAGGTGCCTGGAGATTTATCGGTAGGTAATGGATTGTATGTACATATAAAGTTTTGCTGAAGGGGACGTTTTTTTTTTGAGGTAGAAAATCATCTCATGATTTCTGCCGTTTTAGGGAGGAGAGGTGGGTGGTGTTAGAATTTTATTGATGTTCGTTCAGTTTCCCTTTGCGTTCTAGGACCAAGGTATTCCTTTCCAGAAATTCTCCATCGCCCTAATGGACATCGGCCCTACTAGGCTCCTACGGTTTTGCTGACATCTGTTTGAGGCGCGTTTGGAGCACTACGCACCTTCGATGACTCTGGCTCAGTCTTTGCCAGACGGCCGGATGGCGAACGACCCATTATTCGTCGTCCGCAAGCCTAGGCCTCCAGTGGTCGATGTTGCTCTACGACTCCTTCCAGTCGCCGTGTCTAGAGAATGAGGATATAGAACGTTCCCTCACAATGTTAATAAATGTCAAAGCGCTTTTTTTTTTAAGCGCCTTTTTGTTGTTGTTTTTTTTTTGTAATGCTAAGTATAAAGAAGATACAGAAACCACTTAAATTTTAACGATTCTATTTACAGCACATTCATTGATACGATTGAATTAGTGGTATGCCAGAAATATCACAGTTTTTTTGTTACATAATATCTAACCTTATTTATCAACACCGTTTCCATCAATATCCACTATATTCTCCTCATCTAATAAGCTCCGTACACTAACGTTTATCTCTTGAACCAATAGCTCTAAAAATAGCCCAGCACTCGCCCATAAAGCGTCAAAGTCACCTTGAGACAATCTCATAGTGTAGTCCATCAATTTGCGTCTCTCGACGACACTGTCGCCTCTAAGCGCACCCCTATTATAACGCGATAGAATATCGTACGCGCTCCGATAGTTACTACGAAGAGTTTCTAAATCGTATAAGGCTTTTAAAATAGGAAGGATGGTGGATAAGGGGTCTGAAATTGGTATTGTTATGGAATAAATTGGTGACTATCTTCTTGGAGGGTCTCGTGACGAGCGTCTTGGGGATTTTTTTTGCTATATAAGTCTATTTTGGGAACGTTACTGTAGAAAATTTATAGTTTTGTCATTCTAATGATATTTGGGCACTGTTATCGATCAATATATTTTTACTTTTATTTTTTTGTTAAAAGTAGGTAGGTATTGAAAAAAAAATTGGTCACTGAAATAAAAAGTATGTAGATAAGGCAGAAATTTAGTTTATTAAACCCCCCTATTCCCCCCCTATAACCCCTCTATTGTGTCTCTAATTACGGTATTTGAAAGGTTAAGTTAGAACTACATTAGAACACGTGGACCAAGTCTGATTTGCACGTAGAACGACGTTGTGTGGCGTGGATTTAATGTAGATCTACAAGTCTAGTTGCCATATAAAATATATGGAGACCGACGAGTGTAGTTCTAGCTTTATAAACGCTACTTATCCTTTATACTAGCTTTTATTTAGTTTCACCTGTCCCGATGTTTGCCTGTCATCATATCTTGTAAATTAAATTTGACTCACTTCCCTGTTACCGATAGAGCTAAAATTTTGACAAGGAGCTGATCTGATGATGGAACCGGAAGGTGGCTATAGGAACTTGGTAGTTAAACGACACAACCCCATCGAGTTTGGGCTCGTATGATTCATGTTGACGAGTATTCATTATACAAGTATTATACCGTGCTGTAAAAGCTTGCTATGAAAAAAATATTTTCATTAAAAACTGGTTTTAATTCATGAATCCCCAAGCGACCACCGGTGGCCGCGCATCTATTGTCTTACTATTGTGTCTCTAATTGACGGTATCTGAAGGGTTAAATTAGGCAGTATTTGTATATTATTACGTAGTTTCAAGTTTAGTGATGGACACAGTAATAAGATTTTTTCTGTCTTTTTTTAATCTCGGCTTCAGATATCCAGACAACATTTTGGGCAGTGGTGAGCACTATCATTAGATATCTCTAGACCTGTCGTTTCAATAGAGGTGGAACATAGGAGAGAGAGCTCACTATTCTGTTGGTGAGATCTATCAAGTCATCATAAAGATAGCCTTTAACGCTTATATTCCAAAATTCAAATCTAGTCTTCCAGTTAAATTCAATTGTAAATACCATGTTGTATAGCCTGACACCAAAAGCCAGGCGTTATTAAATAAAATATCAAAATGACATCGTTTTGTGTTCAAGTCTCTGATATGAACGCGAGCGAAACCCGCGTGTGATCCTTTACACGCGTTTATTAAAGTTTAAATATAAATATTTTATGAAATACTGTTTCTGTTAAACGTTTTGGGTACTGTTTTGTAATATTTTAAAGGTATGCATGGCAGTAAAAAACATTGTTTTATCGAGATAAATTTTATTTAAATTTCATGTACAGTAGTGGTACATATAGGCGGATTAAATGCAACAAGGCACGAATGCCTTGTGTACCAGTGAACCTTTATAATAAATAAATAATAAGTATTGGCAATAGAATGACTTATAGAATACTAGTTTTCCGCCCGCGGCTTCGCCCGTGTGGATTACAGTTTATATAGCGCGGGCAGAGACCCGTGCTCAGCAGTGGAATTATAGGTAGCCTATGTGTTATTCCAGTGTCTCTTCTACCTACCTACCTAATTTAATCTAAATCCGTTCAGTAGTTTTTCCGTGAAAGCGTAACAGACAGACAGATAGACAGAGTTACTTTCGCATTTATAATATTAGTAGGGATGAATGATTCCCCGAGTCCCGGGATTTGGTTTTATAGCAGTAAAATTATAAAAAAAAAAAAAAACTATTCTTGCCTTCAGGACTAATGAAAGATTACACTTTCTGTCTAACGGGTAAATATAAGAAGGACGGAATTAAGGATAGTATAATACATGGATAAACTTTGTTCTGCTGTTCACGTAAAATTTACAACGTCGCATATCATGCGCTTATTGGCTTACAGTTTTTTTTTATACGTATTGACAAAAAGAATAAAATTTTACGAAATCCCGTAGTGTCAGCCGGAATCCCATGGAATATCCTTATTAACATCAATGTTTGTGTTTAATGAACCTAAATACCCCTACCTATTCCGATCTTTGATAAAAAATAAATATATACGCTAAAATAATAAACTAATAAATATCAAATCAAGCGAGCAAGAATAATATGAATCTTAGAATCTCTAACCGTCATCCTAAACAAACTGATGTTTTTTCTTAAAACCCAATAGATTGACAGCCATTTCTTGTGGGCCTTTAAAAGGTACCGGATTCCCTGAGGATAGTCCTGACTGTGCAAGGTTTCTTACTTACCGAACTCCCTCGGTGGTCATATTTAGCGGAGGTTTGATGGAGACCTGGGATCTCCGGTGGAACGCTGTCACCATTATGGTGACAGCGTTCCACCCATAGCCATAGCCCAGCAATAGGTATAGCTTATTATATCGCTGAAAATAACATATTATTAATTTTTAATTTTATTTTAACATACCGCTTCTATCAATGAGTGTTCTAATAACATATATTTTTTTTAATAATAAAAAAATAAAAAAAATTTTTCATCCAATAATTTCCCTTCTAAGCCTTTTCCAACTACACTTTTCTTGCGGTGGGAAATCGTCGAATATCTTTTTCCGTTTTACTTTTACTGACTAATTTCCATGATCCTTCAGTTTCTCTTTACGTTCCAGTCATGATGACTCTTTCGTACAATCGCACTATAGTGTTTACGGAAATGAGAATGAAGTACCACCACTTCAATAGTTTATTGGGAACTGATCATCCGACATAAAACGTACACAATTATATAGTCTACTAGCGACCCGCCCCGGCTTCGCTCTGGTGCAATCTGTTAAAAAAACCGCATCAAAATCCGTTGCGTAGTTTTAAAGATTTAAGCGCACATAGGGATATAGGGACAGAAAAAGCGACTTTGTTTTATACTATGTAGTGATGTGTAATGCAGATAAAAAAAAAGTGTATTCTACATCACTACTACCTGAACGGCTGCTAATATTCCGTGTGTTTCTCAATCCTCACTTGACATTTCCTCAATCGTCTTTACCACACTTTTTCTGTGTACACACGTAGCATATTCTCCAGGATTCTGACTCCCAAGGAACACGAATAAATCCTTCATAATCAAACATGAGCCGACTTTTACAGCGCATTTCGCTGCCACAGCAGATTTTTTTAATATTGCCAATGATTAAGGCTGCCACAGTAAGCGGAGTGGGGGGGTGTGGAGGGGGGTATTTATTAAAAAATAACTCAGATGTAAAAGCGGTTTAAACGCGTAAACGTGAAGCGGTTAGCGGTCGCATGTTAGAAGCGGACAGCGGGTTTTATTCACAATCAAGCAGTGGATACAAATGAGCCTATCAATAATAAATTCAAGTTTAGAATAAGTTTTAGTGGTTTACTGCATTTGAGAAAAGTTGACATAGTTATGTTTGTTTTTATTTTGAAAGAAACATATTAGGTACCGTAAAATGGAGTGAATAGAGACAAACCTTTGGTTCTGTTTTTCACTTTGATACCATATTATCGGCTTTTAACAAAGCATCGACTTTTTGAAATATCAATTTTAATTTTACCACAGCGCCGGTTTTTTGGGATAGAACAGGACTCGCACACCCACACGTAATGTTTCTGCTGCCGCATCACCGACATCCAGTGAACTGTTTGCTTTGTTCTCGGCCATATTTGTATTCTTCTCGGGGTCACCAATTTAGGTTCTCTAAAAATATAAAATTTTCGTAACAAACAAAATTAATAAATTTTTCTTATAGACAGCTCACATTGACAAGACGTTCCTTTTTCTTTGTATAGATCACTACATATTCATATCACAAATATTCAAATATCCTGCAAATACCCTTTGAAGTTTAGTTTCTATTCACCCCATTTTACCTTCATCTTCTTTAGGTTTTACTTTGCACGTAAATAAAACGTAATGAAATTGAATGAGTATTGTTGTTTAACGATAATTTCAAGTTTATTTTAAACTTGCGTACAATCCTAACATTGTTATGTACTGATTGTAAAAACCCGTACGATTACAAGTTTATATATTACACAATTTGTGGATCTATAGACAGCTACAAATCAAGAGTTGATATTCCTATCAGTAATATCAATTTTAAGTTTATCATCATTACCATCATTCATCATTTTTTTATAATTTTGTTGATGTTACCTACTCAGGTAAAGGGCCTCAGCAGGGTCGAAGGCTACTGAGGTCATGGGTTGTGTGAAAGCGCATCTCTACTTTCAAAGTTAATAGGTGTCCGCTTTATTTCCAACGCCTATCATTACCGGCTGCCTCTCAACACTTAACCCGGTGGTATAAACAAACCCCAGCTATGCGTGAACGCTGTCAAAGAGCTGACGCCGGGATATTGAACATTTTTGTACCGACTGATTAAAATAATGTTTGTAATTTTGTGGGACTTTCCCTTCAATGTCTCTTTGATGTTGCTGTGATTTTTGGATGAAAATCGACATTGTTTTGAGGCCGGTGAATATTTTGGAAACATTGTCAGTCAACATTTATTGAATTGTATAGGGCATTGTATAGTGCATTTTACTGTCCT
Source organism: Mythimna lalbum (assembly GCA_949319445.1). NCBI lineage: Eukaryota > Metazoa > Arthropoda > Insecta > Lepidoptera > Noctuidae > Mythimna > Mythimna lalbum. Next base: position 619,021 of record OX439365.1, read on the forward strand.
GCTGAGCGGCTAGTTTTATCGACAGCATCAAATGTATTATACTGTCTGTATATACAGCTGACATTGTACTTATACAGTCTGTACACAATGTCAACGAAGTATTCTGTTTTATGTCAGTTACTGGGATGGCGGCTGTCAGATAGGTTGTCTCATCATGCATCGTCGTGTCAGAATTTTCCGCCTGATCAGATAATATACAACACCGAATTCAATTATAGGCAGTAGGCTGACCAAATTAAAAAAAAAAATCAAGCCTTAAAAACGTTAGAAGCTAGTGCACAGTTTCAAATTGTTCGTTTTTCTTCATAGAGAAGAACCAACAAGACACTCTATGGTAACTTCTTAAAAAATTGGTAATCTAACAATATTTCCATAATACAGCACCTAACAGTACACCCGTCTGGTTGGAGAATACTACCCCTTCAGTGGTGGTTTGCAGGATTTTACACACTGTAACGCATACCATTTTATTTTTTCATACCTTTAAAAACAAACTGGCATTCAGATGCATAAAATTAGACAAAAACCTGACCCGGACATGGTAGAGAAAAGGCTAGGCAAGTTGTTAATTTACTTTGATGATTCGGTCTCCGCTACCAACTTAGTGAAGAATTTTAACAGCTAATTTTTTTACTCTACGGTACGGACGGTTTGGTTACACCTCATATTTTATACCGCGTTCATCAAAGGACAGAACAATTTGCCTGCTGCTTCTCGTCTGATTATAATGTAGGTCTCATTAGTCTTCAAGGCTAGAGAGAAAAGGGTCTTAATGAACTATTGCGCTTCAACATCAACGATTGTATACTGCTTACCATCAGGTGGGATCTCAATCAAACACTAGTCTATATCTACATCTGCCCTAATATAATAAATAGGTAAAGTTTGTTTCTTTGTTTGTAGGAGGTAATCTCTGGAAGTATTGGTCCGATTGCAAAAATTTTTTCGCCGCTAGAAAGCTGTTTTTTTCTCTGTACGCTCTTATATTTTATGTACGCGGGTGAAGTTGTGTGAATCTTTTCTGTAGCCTGCTTTGTGCCTATATTAGAGTAGAAGCATTCTTCTTTATGTCGATAAGAAATATATTATAGCTTTTACCAATCAATGTTGGGCTAAAGGTCAGTCTGAGAGTAATAGGAAGGGTCGCTGTGTGTTTCCTCCATTCTGTTGATACGGGAGTGGGCGTTTAGGGTTCAGGAAGTTCTGTCTAATTGTTGTGGTTTCAGAAAAGTAAAAGGTTGGGAAAAAGGACCCACAGGACCAACTGACCTATAGGCCAGCTTATAGGACGATTGTATAGGTTATCTTTTAGAAAGTACCTGATTTCCTAAAGTTATTACAACTTAGAAACTTATGTATAACTTGTCAGTTTTTTAAGGTTCAATCATACAATAATATTTTGATCAACTTCCTGTTGATATATCAGTTGAAATTGCACACAACTCGCTTCATTCTACTCTGACAATGATTCGACCATGAATATAACGTAGATGGTTGCAATTTTTGATTACTTACAGGGGCTTGTGTTGGACTACTATCTTACTTGATAATAAGCGATGATATCGTCGACAACAAGACAACAAAAAACCTAGTCGCTCTTGACTTAAAGTCCCCATGTTATCTATAAAAAAAAACAAAGGCGACTTTGTAATAACCCAAGCTGAAACTTCATTACCTAGCTACACGCCTGCCTACCCCCTCTCCCTCATAAGAGTATCAATAAAAGCTCTCGAAAGTAAATAAAGTGCGATAAAATCAGTTTTCCGACCGACACCGTCACTTATTAGATTTGGTTCGACATCGGAGCTCATCTACTAACAGTAAAAAAAGCCACTAGTGCGAGAATCGAATTCCTTTCTAAACTAGCAGGTATCGGTAACTTTGGATTACCATAATGGAAAAGTTGGGGAGTAGGGGATTTAGTGAATTTTGTAGGATATAGAGAAGTTTGGTTATTATGTAGTTGGCTAGTGAAAAGTTTTTGTTCATGATTCTAATTACAAAAATACGTGTAAATTAGCAAACTTCTATATGTTTTGCTTTTATAGATCGAATTTTTTATAGGAGTTAGTAATTCTAATATGTAGTGTAATCCGTTAATGACCCTAATGGTCTTGGTGTTTCTTTGTCAGCTAATTAACTAACAAGTCACGGATTTAAAATCTAGTGGCGATGTGATATTTTTTTTCCTCTTAAATAATACAGACATTATGGTTGGGAGAAAAATTAAGAGGAATCCTTGTTTTGGATGGTTCATTAAATATGCATTTTTTTTTTGGATTATGGATATTTTGGTTACATTGTCTGGATTTTTGAAATTATCATTTGTTTAAATGAATAGTATCACATTTTACCTTTTGTCCACGACATCAACTGTACACAATGTATTATCTTTTACGTCACTGGGTCACTAGTAGTCAGAAGTGTGAAAAAATAACTATTATAGAATACGCTTGGTTCCATATGCATTGATAGGGTTCTACGGCCTTTTATGTCGCAAAAATCATATATTTCGACACTCTCAAGGAAATCAAAATTCATACGGTACTTCCCATTTACCCAGAATCCTGATATTTGGCATAAATCAAGGACTTACAGCACAAGTATAGGAATAAATCTGAAAACAGTAAATTAGTTACGTCACATTTTTTTTTTTTATTTGAAAAATCTTCCGAGACTCCATTCTGGAATTGAACTATTTACATGGGTAAGTACGGAACCCTCAGGGCGCGAGTCCGACTCGCGCTTGCCCAGTTTTTTGTATGAGAAGAGTAATTTGCCCAACAGCGGGACAGTAACAATGTAATAATATTTTTTATTCTAGCTTCAGAGTTTCATGGCACGCAGTAAACATTTTTGATGGCGTTGACCATACTTATAAAGTAATCCACTTTCCTTTTATTTCAGTGACTTGGGCTGAATAATAAGCAGCTCGTACAGGGCGGGCTATCCGTCAAGTGGTGTCTACTGGAGTGGGCAGTCATGATAGAGTTAGGGCTAATACATTCATTGTGTGGAAAGGTTATCAAAAGGTTATGAAGCTAAGTTGTACAAACAGAAACCTGAAAGCTTTTCTAGAGGTTTAGTTCATCAGTTTTAGGTCCTTTTTAAAACAGATTTATGTGAGGAATGTGGAGTTGTCGAGGACCTTACAACATTTATTGATGGAATGTGTCCAATATGAGTCCAGCAGAAATAATTTGGTAAGGTCTCTGGATTTGAATAGAACTGACGTAGGCATGTTCCATAACATTCTAGCACAACCAAATAGTGACAATGCGAAAGATTTGTTAAAATTCATGGCCCATGTTTTGTGATGTGTGTATAATTGTTTAGGATACGATGGGACTGACATACGCTATGCGTAAAAGCCCCTATAAATAAATAAAGAGAAAAAAGAACAGATTTAGAAAGAAAAAAAGAAAATAAACCTTTTATTTGGCGATAATTACCAGGTTAGGCGATAGTTACACATAAAAGAAATAAAATGAACATTATCGGTAATAAAAAAAATAACCTGTGTGCACCACGGCTGCGTAGAAGTTTCACTCTTCAATGGGAAATCATATAGATAGATATATGATGATGATATATTTTTAACTCAAATAGAGTTTTCCCAAATGTTGTTTAATTCCTGTAGCTATTTTCCAAGGGCCCTGCATTTCCCCGGGTTTCAATTTCTTGTGGTATTAATCTTTTTTATCTCTTAACTTACTTAATAAATTAATGTCATAACTAATCAAATTAATGTAATCCAGTGTAAGCTGGTACAGGTAAACCGGAGCGTGTATATTGCAAAACTGCAGGTTTCCACATAAACTTACTTGACGGGTATAACTATACTACAAAAGTCAATGATAGTCTTCTTCATTTTCTTTTCGAATGGATGGTCCCTCAAAGTATTTTGGCCCAGTATGTAGCGGTGTCAGTGGTGTTTGTTAGGTTTTCCAAAGTGCAGATGTTGGGAATTATGTGAACTTATGAAAATAATAATAAGCTATGACACTGGGAAAAATGTTACATGCCAAAGAAATAAACTTAGTAAAAAAAAACAGAAAAACATAATGTCAAATAAAACCTGCAAATGCCAGGCAGTAAGTTAACGGAACAAGCTGAAACTGGGACAAACTGCTCCTTTGTATATGGACCAACGTTGCTGTGTAAGGACAGAACTGCTCCCAGCAACGGACCAAACTGTTATATGTATGGGTCAAATGGATCGTGTACGGGGAGAAACTTTGTATGAATGAATGTGCACTGAAAACTGTAAGAGAAATAGTGGCTTCGTGTACAATATTGTACTGTAATTTTGTTGATTTATTTGATCTCTATTTATTTCCTCTCTCGTCCATGTATCGTTGTTTTTTATATTGAATTAAAGATTATAAGATTTTCGTATAGAGACCTAGAACTACATTAGATCGACGACTCACACGTGTAACACGCCTGAACTCGACGACGTCGCGTGGCGTGGATCAAAGTGTAGCTTTACAAGTCTTGCTTCCTTATAAAATATATGGAGACCGACGCGCCCAGATCGGCGTGTGTGGCACACGTGTGTCCAATGCAGTTCTTGACCATTTATAGAATGAAAAGCTGGACGCATAATGAATGCGTTTCCAAAACCGTTTTGTGCGCGTGGTTGGATATTCACCAAGTACCAGTGGTGCAACACCGTACGCCTGGTGGTCTGATAATGGACAAGGTCACTTCCTTTCGCCCCACCCAGAGCGGGAGAAGTTATTTGATGATTTTCGACTTAAAATTATACAATTTTGATACAAATGCATAAAGTTTGTAAGTGAGACTGGCGCGAAATTCGCACGAGCCGTACCTGCAAGAGAATTATGGAGCCGAGGGCTGCAATGACTTTGCACGTGTATCAAACGACTATTTTCAACACACTTACAAAGAAATAATTAAACGCGGGTTGACAACCGACTCGTGGGGTCGACGCACGCCCATCCAGATACGATAAATGTAATAAAATTTGTATCGGGCAGAGCACGCGCACTTTTCTGTACTAGTGCGGAAAAAAGTCTGTTGTGTGCCTAAAAGCGGTGGGATAAGAAGCTTTCAGATAGATACAAATATTTATAGAGAACTAGCTGCTCCCAGCGGCTTCGCCTGCGTGATAGCAGAAAATTATCCCAAGGGAACAAACTTCTGGGATAAAAAGTATCCTGTGTCCTATTCCAGGACATGCTCTATCCATGTACCAAGTTTCATCAAAATCGGTTCTGCCATTTAGGCGTGAAGACGTAACAAACAAATAAACAAACTCACTTTCGCTTATATAATATTAGTAAGGATTGTCTGTCAAAAGAAGTGAATATTATAGACAACGATTCCCTAACTCGTACACTACACTAGACAGATCAAAAATACTCCTTTAAAGTATATCTTTACATCAAACACTATTCTAGAAGTGAAAGTTAAAATCATAAGCTTGCTTCTGATGCTTGTCTGTCATACGTGTAACCTATTTAGGGGTTGAAACTAGTCCGGGCAGGCGCATCAAATATTTATGAGCGATGCCGAGCGGGGCAACGCACGGCGGACTTTTAAAGGAGAATGTTGATTTTAATTATTTTGTTGCTGGCTTTTTTTAATGTGGGGGTGAAATGTAGCTGGGGATGGAAAAAGAGGTCAAAAATATGAGATGGAATAATTTGCTCGAAGTAAAAATTAAGTTTGGTATTGTTCGGAGAGCCTTTTTAATGAAGGGGACGCTAATTGTCTAGGTTGCAGCAAATATAAGTAAAATGTCAAGAGATAGCTACCCAATTATTATTTTTTTATAAGTTTCCTGATATAAAACTAGAAATAACTCCTGTATCATGGATTCGTTTACAAACATTTAAACGCTAGTGTATTTTACGCACGTGCAGCAGTCTGCACACGAAATTAATCCTATAGCATGGGTGTGTTCACAAACATATTAATTCACATACATCTACATATATAAGTATGTTTATCAGTTGTCTAGTACTCATAACACAAGCTCTGCTTAGCTTGGGACTAGACGGCGTTGTGTGATAGTTGTGGAATATTATATTATATTATTATTATTATATCTGTAGTCTATACCAATATTTGTTTCTCGAGGAAATCGAACCCAAGACACGGAGCACAGCAGCTAATAGCTCAACCACTGCGCCAACCGTGCGATCAAAACAGCATAGAGAGTATACTTGTACTATTTTTGCTCTCATCAAGAACTGAGTGAACTTCTCGTAAGATTTTACGTTAAGTATTAAATAGGGTATGATTCATTTAAATCAACTGAAATCACAACATTTTAAAAGCCTGAAAAGAACGAATAGCCTTTTCTCTCACATCTCGTGGCGATGGAATTCCCACGTCTCAGCCATCAACTTCCCCTCTCCACCTATAGAATTTCCCCCACATACTTACAAATGAAACAACTCACACATTTACACACGCAATATGATTAATTTGAGTGCTGTTACGTCACGTCATAACGTCGTATTAGCATACGTCAGTCCGGCGTGTGCCGACAATCTATTAAACGTAAAAACTGCCCCCTGCGCCGCGGGTACGCATACAATATTTATGAGATATTCTGCCAGCGAGATGAGATGTGGTCTAAGCTAGAAGTGGTGAGCGATTTAGGTTAGGTTGTATTTAAATGTCAAAATGTTTCTACTTCTTCTTTTCGTGTCGATTTCATTTAATAAATTTTATCCAACCAATATTTAGCCACCTGGACAGTTCTGTCGTTGGCCTCGTATAAGTTGTGAAGGGAGTATGCTTGGTAGTTGTGCATGCTAGACAGGACAGCAGGTGATGCATATTGTGTGAAGGGGCAAGGGAAATGCTTCTACTGATGGACACAAATTCACACAAATAGATTTGAAAAGGGAGTTGGGCCATAATCTATAGCCAGTAGTGGGACTTATTGCCATCAGAACAGCTTATTAGATCAATTCAAAGCTTTGTTAAATATGTAGTAAAAGAAACATTATAGCTTTCTAGTCATTTCTCCCATTCGATTGAACACAATTGTTGAGTAAGCAAATTACTTAAAATACCCTACTTGGAAAGTTTTTTTGATACATCATCGAGAGCAAATATTTCAATTGTCATGAAGAATTAAAAATAAGTCTTCACAAATAATATCTTGAAATTAATTTTATTTTTTGTTTAATTAAATTAAATGTTTAAAAAAATAAAAAAAAAAACAGGATCCGCGTACGAAGTCGCTGGCAGAAGCTAGTATAATAATATTTGTTTAACTTATAGATACCCGTGTATTTATATTATATATACGAAACTTTTGGCTTACTTTATTTGGCTTAATTTGCTCATATCATTACAGAATTTTCCACTTAATTCTGTGTCCTACTTTTCGCTAGACTACTCTCACTTGTGCTGCCAAGTTGAAGTGGTCTCGGATTCAAGTTAGGTCGGACACGATCCGTCTCGGGAATCATGATCCATAACTAAATCTACCGAGTTGACTGAAAACTGCCCGTTTATTACTTCAAGCTAAATCTTGAGATAAAACGGTGTGATTTTGAGATGAAGTTGTTTTATGTATATTTATGTGTTTTATGTGTATTTGACTTGTTTTTAAGTTTTGGGTGAATGAGGTGGACCGGACTAAAGTTTTATTGTTTGACAAAGTAAACCAAAGGATAATTTATTTATTAAAAACGTACGACGTAGTGATGTGCGGTTGTTGTGGCATAATTTTTCAATGCTACAACTTTCTAGAAGGAAAAATTTGTTGGCGCCATTTTGGCGCAGTGGTTCAGCGATTGAATGCTACATTGGGTACCTATGGTTCAATTCCTGGACGGAACAAATATATTTTGTACGGCCTACAGATGTATGTGAATTAATATGTTTGTGAACGCACCTATGATAACGGGGTAATTTTAGTGTGGGGAAACGTTTAAAAAATAGGTGTTACATCTAGTATCTCTGATACCAATTTTGAAGTATGATGTAACTTTTAGAGTTAACCTGAGCCAAAAGGTAGAAAATTCCTAAACTCTTTTACAAATATCCTCCCTTAACTCAGTCTGGTAAAAAGGTACAAGAACCCCATAAAAGCCGCCATAACTCTACTCGTACCATAAAACAAATAACACATAATAATTCCCCTTTACACAACACCTTCACGCCGTCAACTTGAGGAACAGGGGTGGGCACGCAAAAAATTAACAAAGTAACGTCTACAAAATAAAAGGAAGGGTCGCGTCGTATTAATATAATGGTGGGGAGCTGCTTTTACACCGATGTGTAACACAGGTATGAGCGACGCGAGAAAAGAGTATTTTTTATATTATTTTTTAATTTCTTATTGAACTACAGTTTATTTACGATTTGATAATTAAGTGTAACACACACTAGTAGGATGGTTATCGACCTTTACCATCCAGACCAGGCCAACGTCAGCGGCGGATAATGATACGTACCTCAAGGAAATGTCAGCAAAACCCAGCAGGGCCGAAGCCTAATGGGGCCTTGGGTTTGCTTCTGAAACCCTATAACGCAAGGCTCTAGGTTCAAGGCCTTGCGTTATAGGAGCACTGGAGTTGATTTTAGTCAGTAAAAGTCTGACATGTCCTCCCACTCCCCTAGAGCGAGAGAAGTCATTTGATGATTTCTCTTAAAAAGAAACCGTTTTACATTTTGATCCTTAGTGTATACTTCCATTTTACCTCTGCTTTTCTCAGTTTTAAGCTTCTCAATGCAAAACGAGCTCATTCATAAGAAACCTTACCACTCATAAATCATTGACTCTTTTCACTCGGGACTTTTCCAAAGCTACGCAATCGAACCACAGCCTATCCATTACCGCCAAAACACGGACGTACAAGTTACGCATCCGTGTAACCGCGGCCATGTATAGGCACCTCGTATTTTACGTCCAGATGTCCTCGGTTACTGGTTGTTACAAGCCTGCGTTGTGCCGATAAAAAAATAACTGTTCTCTGGAACAGTTATTTTACGTGGTATGTTGTTTTTCGGAGCAGTTCCCGCGTTATTGGGTATGCGATTATTTTGAAGGATTGAGTAGAAAATTAAGGAGGTATCGTATGGTTATGGAAAATTTATATGGGTTGTTTATTTATGTATTTTCTTTTGTAATATGGGTGGATAAGGCTACCAAGTGCCGCTAAGAAAATGAGATTACCGGTATTTTTTTACTCTTGAGAATCTCATTTTTTTAATGATTTATGCTAGTGCTTGACTGCATCCCATCTGATGGTTAGCAATCGTTGACTAGTTTATTAAGACCCTATTCTATCTAGTCTTAAAGACACCAAATTTCTTAAGACGACTTATCAATAATCTAACGTGTAATTTGTTTTTGTTACAGGTAAGGCAGTGTTTTTAAAGCGCAGTTTGTTAAGAAAACTACAAAACTATGTAAGTGCTTACAATTAATATTACAAACAGGTTCAGATTTGTTAAACTCGTCCGCTCTTCATACTTACTTAACACTGTAATTTATAATGTACCTCAATACATCAATTGGATAGACCCCAATTGGGGTCGCACCCTTCGTTACGGAAAAAAATTAAAACTTTAATCTAAGTTTTCATACTTTTCACAAAGTAGGTTATAGTAGTAAGTTAGCTGATAAAAATATCTCAACTGTTATTTTAGAGAAGAATAACATGTTCCCATTACGAGCATCGCTAACCGCTTCTCATCATTGTAACCGCATGTCGAGGGATGTACTCACAAATACGCAATACCGTGTAGTCATCAGTCGGTAGACATGACTTCATTAAGCCTTCGGGCAAGCTCGGCCCTGATCGGCGTTACTCGACCAAGTTCAGCCATGCTCGGTGTCACTCGGGTTTACCAGTTGACGAGGAGTTAGGGATACAAGCTTGCATTTTTTAAAGGAATTTGGGTAAGGGATCTTCATTTGTTTGGAGGCTCTGTAATTATGTTGTTGGTGTCTGGGGCCTGAACCAAAATAATTTAATGGCCAGTTTTGACATAGGGTGGGTCAAGATAACAAGTACCATCTTCAGGCTATCACTTGAATATGCGTATATATTTTTTGCCTTAAATATTGATCTCCTTTCAATGTTTATGTAGCGTGGTTATCCACTACTGGGAATTTTTTTTCACATTAAGTAACTATAAGAATAATACAACTGATATTTTTGTTTTTTTTTTTTACATCTATATATATAAAAATCAATGCCACTTTTCGTTGTTATTTTATAACTCAAGAACGGGCTCCCCTATCCAAACCAAATTTTTAGGCTTTATTCGGACTATTTAGTAGATGGTTTATGTGAAGTTTGGTAGGGTAGAGTAGGGTAGGGTATGGTAGGGTAGAGTAGTGTAGTGTAGTGTAGAGTAGTGCAGGGTAGAGTAGGGTAGAGTAGGGTAGAGTAGGGTAGAGTAGGGTAGAATAGGGCAGAGTAGGGTAGAATAGGGTAGAGTAGGGTAGAATAGGGTAGAGTAGGGTAGAGTAGGGTAGAGTAGGGTAGAGTAGAGTAGTGTAGAGTAGTGTAAGGTAGAGTAGAGCAGTGTAGAGTAGAGTAGTGTAGTGTAGTGTAGGGTAGAGTAGAGAGTAGGGAAGAGCGGAAGCGAAGCTGTGCGGGCAAAAGCTAGTCAATGAATAAAATAATATGGCTTTTCCTGCACTTATGCCACCGTAAGTATAGGTTTTTAAACTTTTTAAAGTAAGAAATTATCTAATGACTTTTCCCGCTCTAGGGTGGAGCGAGGGGCGAGTCAGACTTTTACTAACTAGAACCACTTGCCATTTGCGTACCAGGACCACGAGTATCCCTTTCATACTTTCCCCATAAAACGTAGTTTTTTAAACTTAACAATTTTCACTAACGATTCAATTAAAATAAATGCTACATCGACATTCAAGTTGATGGTAACTCCACAGCAAAAAACCTGTGATCCAAAACCTAGATAGCCAAAGACTACGTTTATTCCAAACTCAAAATAATCGAAGTCCCACAACGGATCATGGCCCAGTTATTAAGGTTCACGTACACGACACGTCGTACGATGCAATCGAGGAGTACATGTACCCTCTGGGGACCGCTGATTGGCTGCCTGAGCCCGATGACGTCATACGCGTATGTGAGCCGCCGTCACGCGTTCCCAAATTAAACGTTGCGGATATTGTATGGTTTGCGTAAAGGATTTAAACTGGTGCTGCGAGATAGTATAATTTCTTTCTTTATTTTTACCGTTGATAGGTTCACACTTGGCTGCTATCTCACCTGATGAAAAGCGATAATGCGGTCTTTATTTATTTATAGAAGCTTTTAGGCATAGCGTATGTCAGACCCATCGTATCTTAAACGATAGCACATCACAAGAAGTGGGCCATAAATTCGAACAATCCTTTCGTATCGTCGGTTAGGATAGATTGTCTACATAAGTTCTGTTCAATTCCAGGAACCTTATCAAATTATTTGTACAGGACTCAATGGAACACATTCAATCAATAAATGTAAGTGCTCTTCAAAATTTGGTGAAGCTGTTTTTTTTAATCATGAAGCCATTTTTTTTGTATGGAATGTGTCCTGATCTTTATGAGTAATCAATCAGTTTTTTGATAACATCACTATCCATGAACCAAACCACGCGAAGAGGCTCACACTGAACCCTTCTTTAATCATCGTTTGATAAAGTATTCTTTCCAATAATCATGATCTTCAAAGTTAAGCAACCCTTGTTGAGGTTATTCCGTGGATTACGTTGGTTCTCGCCGTCATTTGTAGCCGTTACGAGTAGACAGTTGCTAGACTAGAGGTAACCAAGGAGCGTGTTACCCAGTTACTGGGTTGCGGAGGTCAGATAGGCAGTCGCTCCAAGAACATATTGGTATTTACTGCATCTTCATCGCAGATGACGACATGCAATGCGACATATCCATAATAATTAAGTCAAATTGTCTAATCAGCTTATCAATAAAATAGTATACGAAAATAAAAAGTAACTGTGAAAAAAAAAACCAATTTTGATACAAAAGCGTTATATTTATAACTCCCACAGATATCGATAGTCTATCTATAGCTGTGATCTTTCCAGTCAAAATGACATTTTCTATGGTGGTCGTACGAGCTTGATGGACTTTGACGTCAAAGTCCATGTCGGACGTCTCTTTCATATTAGCAGCTCCCAATCTTTATAACTTCTTTTTAGTTATATAAATTCTTTCATATTTATACTTTCATTTTTTTTTCATATAGTTTAGCAAATAAAAAATAACGTACGTATTCTCAAATATCAAAATGTACTTAACCAAATATAGCTATCATAAAATGTACCTATTAAGTTTGGTCCTTTTTCTTTTACAAACAATGCCGCTTTTAGGACCACGAAGGTTTGTCGGAATTGTCGGAATATAAAGTTGTCAGAAAAGTACTGCTAGTCTAGTACTTTTTTTTCTAGAGTCTAGACGGGTGAACGCAGAACAAGAGGATAAAGTAGCAATGTGAAAGCGCTTGTCATTTAACATTAAAAGTTTATACATATTTAAATTAAGTAACCAGACATTCTTAGGTAAATTGAATAAGATAAATGTTGCCCACCCACGGAAATATTTAAACAGCCAAAATATTAAAAAAAAATGTTTTCAACTATGAAATATGAGACAAAAACATTATACAGCATTATTCATACTTATCATTGTAGTATGAAAACAAACTTCCCTCTCGTCCACACTTTTATATTTCGTGCCATTTTCACCCTTATTTCTCAAAAGTTAAGGTTCTTCACATTTTGTCAGTTACAAATATTATTTTTGTGCAGACCCTACTCTGAGCACCCCACAAATGAGAGTTGTCACCTGTGATACGTAAAAATAGAAATATGTAGCGACAGCGGAAAAGTTTCGCCAAGTTTTTTTGACAGTTTTACTAAGCCTTATTATATACTTTGTTCTTTAGGGAGCTCTTTGCTGTCAATAAATTTACCAGAATCATAATCAAATCACTTACCACTAATATTGTAAAGGTGAAAGTTTGTGAGGCAGTGGTGGCCGAGTGGTAACGACCCTGACTTACAAGTTATAGGTCGCGGGTTCAAACCCAGCCAGGCGCACTCATCATCATTATCAGCCTTTTTAATGTTTCCCACTGCTGGGACTCATGCCTTCTCTTCAGAAGAGGGAATGGGCCGTAATCCACCACACGGGCCCAGTGCGGATTGGTGAATGTCACATGTCTACGAATTTTTGGTTCTATGACAGCCAGGCGCATTACTTTGTGTAATTTATTTCATCACCACGGCTAGCAGCTCTTAAAACTGTGAAAGAAAACATCGTGAGGAAACCGACATGTCTTAGACCCAAAAATGTGAAGACAAGTGACATTCACCAACCCGCACTGGGCCCGCGTGGTGGATTATGGCCTATTCCCTCACTTAGAGAGGAGGCCTGAGTCCCAGCAGTGGGAACATTAAAAAGGGTAATTATGTATGTATGTTATATGAAAGTTTGTTTATATGGACATATTTGTATGTTTGTCACTCTTTCACACTGAAACTGGTAGGCCATTTTTTTGTAATAGCAAACAGAACACTTTTTATGTATGTTCTCTGAGAATTATTTTCTACTTTAATTTAACATGGTCAAAACTTCTGGGAAAAGTATTATATAAAAAACAAAATATGCGTTGATAAAATTGCACCTTTTATTTTATAATGAGTTGCAAAAAGTGTTAAAAAGCATGAAAACGTACTCCAGTTTTCATTTTCCCCTCTCATTCAAGGAAAAGTTATTAAAACAATATTACAACTACCGGGAAAGCATACTGCAAAAACCTATATGAAAAGCAGAACGTTCAATTTCAACGTAATAACCAGAGTTGATAACACTTTACATTTTTACTTATACGCAACAACGAAAAAACGGTTTCAATTATATACTTTTTCTTTTTCTACTTTATCCAGGTTGGCAACATTGACTATGCATATGAGAAGTTGATTACATTTTTAACACCTATTTTACTGCTAGCATTTTTTTGCTAACCGTCCTTTTGTAAACGGGTATTTTGCAAATTGTCCATTACAAGCAAAGAATTGCACATTTATGCGTTATGCGTGGAAGTTTGACAACATACTGTGAATGTGAGGCTTAACAGATTGGCGAAGGGTGTTTGTGTCTGAGGGGTTTAAGGGGTGGAAGTCTTGTTAACAGAAGATTCAATGGAAAGTTTTTTTTTGTTTGTGCATTTGGTTTTGTTATTGCTGTCTAAAAGACGATTTAAAGTTATCTTGTTATTGAATTGTCTTCTTTTGTTGTGCAAACCATTTGTGATTCATTCTACTTTTATTTATTAAATACTTTATGATGCACATAAAAGTACCTTTATGTATAAGTACAGAGGTAAATTTAATACCTAAGGAATTTTTTCCCGGCCAACTTTTGAAAGAGAGAAAAGTGCACTCCGTTCCTTCGTGCCTTCATACCGGGGCTGAGCTGCCTCTCGAAACTAACCCTGGCCCTAGTAGGCTTCGACCCGGCTGGGCCCCTGCTGTTGCTGACAACTCGATGAGGCACGCGGGAAGAGTGCGCGCCGTCGACGTCTTGGGCTTGGTCCAGGCAGTTATCGTCCAAATGAACCGTAGATACAATACAATTATTTGTGTATGTGTATAAAAACAGAAACAGACTTACTACTGAATCCACTCGTCTAGTAAGTAAGTCATAGATCTTATTAAAAGAACTTGTGTATTGAACTACAATCAATATATTTCTTTTATTTTATTTATTTTTGACTGGCCCGCTGGTCTAGTGGTTAGTGACCCTGACTGCTAAGCCGGAGGTCGTGGGTTCGATTCCCACCCAGGACAACTGTTTGTGTGATGAGTATAATCATTTGTTCTGTGTCTGGGTGCAATTTATCTATAATATGTATGTATTTAGAAATATATAAGTATGTTTATCAGTTGTCTAGTACCCATAACACAAGCTCTGCTTAGCTTGGGACTACACGGCGTTGTGTGAATGGTTGTGGAATATTATTATTATTATATTATATTATTTCAGTCTGGGCTGCATAACCCATCGGTTTCAACTTTCATTCAAAAATTAAACATCAACGCTAAAACTATGACGTTTCAACACTCACGACACTCCAAACTGGTGCATTACAAATGCACTCTATTGTAAACAACACAAAAACCGTCTTTAAACCAATCTCCATAAAGTCCACTGTAACTGCAAATTAATATATTTGTGTCTTGTTCTGAAAACCAAGTAACTTTTACGGTTAGTTTACACGAAACTGCACTTTATTTTGTTGGTGTTAAGAGGATAACGTGTGTTGTTGCAGTTGAGTATATTCGTTGTCTCATCACATAGTTGTCTGTCTGTCTGTCTACGTGACAAATTGTAACCAGGGAACGATTAATGGTATTATGATGCTTTGTAGATTTATGATCTGATGTGAGATAATGGAAAATGATGTATGGCGTTTTGAGTGAACGCATGCCACTATGATTACTTCAAAGCGTAGTGGTTACAAGTGTGACTGCTAAGCGTAGGACTTTGGGTTCAATTCTTGGGAAGGTTATAAAATGCAAAATTCACAGTCTAGAAGTGAGAATTGAGGTCATTTGGAAATCAATAAATATGAGCCAAAGAGAAAGACCTCATAGAATCCACATGCAGTTTTCAGTAATAATCAAAAATGTAATAAATTAAAAGAATCAAATCCTCCTAAGATTAGTTGGCCTTTAGAAATCAATAAAACAAAATTAAAATAGCGGTTTATATTTCAACCAAATGAAATAAATTGATACCTCCAACGCATGAAGTCATAACATAATTTTAGAGCAAAATTGTTTTGTAAAAATGTAAAATAAATATTATTATTTCTCATACCAGACTCTGGCGCCTGTTATTGTGATCTTAAACTGATAGTAGCAAATACATCATTTAAAAAGAATTTTGACTAATAACTTGTATAATTAATAACTACAAAAACGCTTTTCCTGAATTAAAAAAAAATACTTTTTGTCCTACGACCTTATGCGTGGGAGGTATCGAAATACTCTCAAAGGATCAATCTGTGCTTTTTCTAAAGTCTATTGAACCTGAATGGCGGCACTCTCTTCGCCAGCTCTGATTCTGCGACGCTAGAGGATTTCTCGTCCGATCCACTTAGCGTTTTGCTGCCCGAGGCAGAAGAGTCATCGGTCAACAACACTTTGTAATCATAGAAGAAATGATGGTTATATGGGTATATCCCGCCCTTCGTACCGTTGGGACATCGATGATCTGCTATCTTGGTGAACACTGCCGAAAGAAAACATAGGTTAAGAATACCCCTTCCAATAAAAAAACTACAACTCAAAATATTTTTTTTTTACATAGGCCTATATAGGCACGCTTACAATCTTTCGTCTTTGTAATATTAGTATGATGTAGTGTGAAAGCATTTAGTTTGACCACTACCTTATCTGATGGGAAGCAATGATGGAGCACGTTTGCTGGGGACCAACCTGTTGTAACATGCTAAGTAGAGGCCATGTTAGTAACTAGTAAATGATCGAAACAGACTTGATAGCTAACTTTGCCAATAACACGCACCACAATTTTGCCAATAACACTTGCGAACTGTTTATGAACCACCAAACGTCAAACGTTTCGAGTATTTTTGTAAAGGCGTCATTTGATCAGTCATAACAGAATCAATGTCAAAAATTTGTAGCGAATTTTACGTCCTATATTATTGACTTTTTGATAATAGTGTCACTGATATAATTATAGAGCCTCTAGTACTCACTGGTCCCATCCTGGCAGTTCCTGTAGTACATCATACAAAGACTCTTAAACGACCTCCTGGCTCGCTGGTAAGCCCCACAGATCCATTTGATAGAAGGGTCTCGCCATTTCTTTTGCATTTCCTCCGGGCACTTAGTGCACTTACGATGCCATTTTCTCCTGAAATGATACACCACCTTCTTGGCAAAGAAACTTTTAGGCTATGTAACTTGCTAAAAAAAAATTTACGGAATCTGCCCCGTCATTTCTCAATTAAGGGGTCGGCTTCCAATTTAACCAGATGCGGCTGAATATTACAATTTTATCTGGAATGAGTGCCTAAATGACCATTATAACCCACTAATTGGTACACGATACCCCTTTACAAGACTCGGGCCAGATATCCTGGCTTATCATCAACTTAGCGACAGTCAAAGATCTACAAATTATAACCAATGTAAAGAATATTTTTTAAAACCTTGTGACTATAAAAATACTATTTCTATAATAAATGATCAAGTTGGTTATACCATCCTTTGCGTTCTATAGTTGACTTAGGATCTCGGTTCTTTTTCTTCGTATTTTTCTTTAAACCTACGCTCTCTGACGTGTCTGTGTCTGATTCCGTAAATTCTATATTCAAAGACTCTGATGCACCTTCTTTTTTATCTGTCGACCAAATTAGAGCAGTAATTATTGTATCTTGTAAAAAAATCATGAGTACACATAGAGAATCTTCTCTTTAGATCTACCTAAATACTAGAGTTATCTGAGATGCCTTGTCATCTGCATCCCAAACACAAAACATAAAGTTGTTACAGTACCAGTTTGGAAAATATTTTAAACAGTATGGTGAACTACTACTAACTTAAAAGTCTCTCTATAGGTTTTTGTTTTCACATTTCCTCTGCCACAAACCAAACCTGCCAGTAAGTTAACCTTACAGCTTTTCAAGACCTGTTATATTCTAAAGATATCATTGTTTACATCCTGACTTCGCTAATTGTCGAGTATAAGTTTCTATTTACATGTAACGCCTATTGCCCTGGATCTACAATCCTTGTCAAAACAATGCCGTCTGTCTATCTCGCCGTCGCACAAATCCTTTTCCTCTGTTTCAATCCTTTTGACACTACTCGGTCTTTGCCTTTCTCTACCTTGCGTTATTGTGTGTGAGTACATACCTGCTGAACCGCCATCAGATGATGTGGACTTGTCTTTGCGTCTTGTTTTGATTCCAGTTATTTTATTATTTTGGTCTTCGGTACGGTTCGCTACAGTATCGTTTGATACAGATGCTGTCGCAATTTGTGCTTTAGAAAAGTTATCCGATGATTAATTATCACGTAAAAGTTAACTATAATAAAGCAAGTTGTACACAGTTAAGTCAAAGCATGACAATTTTTAACCGACTTCTAAAAAAGGAGACTTTATGTTTGTTCGTGCATAACTTCGCCGCTTGCCAACTAATTTGAAAAATTATTTTTTGTTGGAAAGGGTAAAAAGGCTTCCCAAATAGTCCCATAGTTACCAAGTCGGGATCTGATGATGAAATCTTGGCGAAATTGAGGGAACTCCTCAAATTCAATTCAATTTTAGTGAAGTCAGTTATTTTTTTTATAAAAAGGTTATTTTTCAAAAGTTATTATGGTGATGAATTGAAATCACATGCATCTATGTTCTTATCACAACTTTGAAGAACTTACCTAAAATCAATATAAGTACGAGGCTGGCCACTCTGCGAGCCATGGCTTTTCGTCAATCATTTTATACCCTTTTGTAAAACATGTGCAGAAACCCATAAATCTCAGCCATGGTAAATTTATGTCCATTCGATTTGATTTTTTTACGATACAAGTAATTTTGTTTTTTCATTTTATTTTTATTGCGTGTTATTTTTATTATTTCATACTCTAGAATTACATTTCCATCGATACGGTGCAAAATGAAATTACTTTAGAGTATCTAGGAATACATCAACTTCTTTAACATATATGATTATTATGAATGAACATGAATATGAAGCATTCTCTCGATAAAGACTGCCATCACGACAGCTGTGCTACAAGACCAATGATATTTAAAGAGCAACCTCTATTAATTAAACAGTTAAATTGTACTGAACAAAATGTCTGGCTCTCTGGCATTTACAAACATAAATACAGTCAACTACAAATATTCGTTTTATGTAGGTAGAATTAAAAACTACTTTAATAGACGTCCTAATATCCAAAAATTAAGCTATGAGAGTCGATTATTGTGGCGACGATTATTAGGGGAGGCCTATGTCCAACAGTAGACGTCTGTCGGCTAAAATGATGATAATGATGATGATGCTATGAGAGTTACATGATATAAAGTCAAGGCCAAACCTAAACACGTAAACGTATACTTGTGATCCTAGAACGCAAAGAGCAACTGAAGGAAGATAGGTGTGGTTTGAGTTAGTGAAAGTCTGACACACCCTCTCGCTCCATGCTAGAGTAGAAGTCATTAGATGATTTCCCACCAAAAAAGGTTTATATGATTATTCGAAAGTATCACTGCGACTCCAGAATGCAAAGGGCATTTGAAAGAACATAGGTGATTTTTAGACAGTAAAACTCTAACACGCCCTCTCGCTTCACCCAGAACGGGAGAAGTTATTTAATGCTTTTCTATCCTAAAGATGAGGGTTGGGTTATCAAAATAAAAAGTCTATCAACTCATTTTACTATTCATCACACTTTGTATTCGTAGAACCAGCTCCGTCCATGCTGAGGGTCCTCCTTGCATTTCTGATCATACATCTTCACGAACACTGGAAATGTCAAAACAAACTTTGAACACGGTTGTAACACAATATGTGGTTTCAGATTGTTTTACAATAGTATAAATAAAAAAACCACTGATGGTGTTTTTTTTACATGAAACGGCTTTTTCATAAGGGTAACCGTGAAGTTTTTTGTCGGTTCTTCTCCGTAGGATACGACCTATTTGAACCTTGCACTAGCTTCTGACGTCTTGTAAGTGCTCAAGTAATCCTGTGTGTTTATTAAGCTGTGACGCTCACCTGTCGGATCAGTATTTAAATACTCCAAAAATCAACCTATCCACCCTTATTGTAATCCACTGCTGGACTTAGGTCTCTTTGGATATGCCCCAAACCGCCAAGTGGTCCGCCATCTGCATTCATTTTGCTTCCAAAACACAAATTGCAGACTTTGGCGATTGGAACTTCTACAGCCAGCCCCATTTCAACTAGCTCACTTTCCAGGCTATATCGGTAACCAACAGTAATTCTCTGATACTCACTCGTCCCATCCTGACAGTTCCTGTACCTCATCATGCATTCGCTCTTGAAGCTTCGTCTAGCCTGCTGGTAGTTGGCGCATATCCACTTGATTCCCAAGTTGGTGTGCTTCTTCAGCATATCATGTATACATGGAGTGCAAGTCCGATACATCTTTGTACTGGAGAAAGAACGTTATGACATAGACGAAAGAGATAATTTTACATGTAGCAAGAGTTAGGATTTAACAATAATATTAACAACAAGTAAATAGAAAATATTATCTTACACGCGTCTTTTTTCGCTTGTTTCCTTCGAGGAACCAGTGGATGTGTCTGAACTTGTGTCAGAATATTTTGAAAATTCACTGAAAATAATAATAGCAACATTAGACTTTTTTTTTAATAACAACATAATGTAGTAATTTCTCGTTATTTTTTTATTATTGATAGGCTTGCGTTTGACCACCATCTCACCTGATGGTAAGCGACGATGTGGTCGACGATGGAACACGCTTGCCTCGAAGTAACTTATTCACTCTTGACTTAAAGACCCCTAAGTTGTAGCTATCAGGATCGTTAGTGTCATTCTTAAATTACCTACGAAGCTAGTAAAATGTGGTTAAACAAGAGATTTCATTTATAGGCTGTCTTATTTCTTCAATCGTAGTGTTTAATGGAGTGCCGTAAGAAAAAAAAAATAAAGTTAAACAAATATAAAAGCACAGAAAATGAAATGATTAAAACAACTACCATTTAGTTTAGGTTATTTTAACTTGATCCTCAAGCAAATACTGTGAAGCCGACTCCTGCTAAACATTTCGATAATGTCCGGTTATTGCTGAAGCTTCTCAAAGAAGGTCTGACCGTGCGAAATGGCGTCGTTCCCCTGATTTATCTCATAGCGCACGTAAATAAATTATCTCATAAATAAGGACGGGGTCTTTTCGCTGAACCAGTACATTTTCTGTTAGCTAAATGAACGATATGGGTCTTTTTTGGGGTTTCAATAAGGTGCCACGCAGCAAAATTTTAGTAGGATACCGTAATTTGAAATAACGTTTAATAATGTGGCTACTGCTAACTGCTCTCAAAACGGTGAAGGAAAACATTGTGAGGAAACCGGCATGTCCTAGAATCCAAAATTCAAACACATATTACATTCACCAACCCTCACTGGGTCCGCGTGGTGGACTACGGCCCATTGTCTCGCCTGACCCGAGCCCCAGCAGTGGGAACACTTAAAACTTATGCTAATGCTAAATTATGCTAATCAAGTTTTGAAGGTTTTTTAGTTTTCATACGTCAATCAGTCATTAAACCCATGTCTAGGTTTAAAGGGTTCATAAAACGAGTGACTATTGTATATTATAAAAAGATACGATGAATGATAAATATAATTAGTCATATTCTGTTAGCTTGAGATATATTGAAAAAGTAGACCAAGTGGATCTCAAATAACTTGGTATAAGGGCTAGAAAATATCTTTGATTTTGACAAATTTTGAGTAAGGCAAGAGAAAAATTATGGACTAAGAAATTTAGACGTTATTAAGATAAATTAAAAAGTTAGACGGTGATGATACTGCTTCAGAAATTAAAGCACTAAGTGGTTGCGATGATGATGCTATACTAAAAGTGATAAGGGCAAAAGGATGAAAGTAATTATAATGCATCAGAACTTACAGAGAAGAATCTTCGTCCTTCTCCAGCGTGCTGGCCGGCTCCACATTGGAGTTGCCGCTGTAGTCGTAGAAATTTGGGCCTCGATGCTGTGCGTCATCGAACTGCGCCAGCTCCATGTCGTCCATTTGCATCAGACGGTATGGCGTCGTCTGGCATTTTGATACTGGAAGTGGTTTTTTTATGTAGTACCCTTTGCTATTCTATTTTCACGCGGGTGAAGCTGCTGGCAGAAGTTAGTCTGTTATTGAATCAATAGACATCAGTTTGGTTCTTATTTGTTTTTGTTCCAATTTGGAATTGTGCACTAGCTTCTGACGTTTTATAAGTGCCCATGTAGCTCTTTGTGAAATAAAATATTTTGACTTTGACTTTGGTTGACACAACCTATAGTCAGCTAGAACATTACAGCACGTATGGGTTTGTCGCTGCAATATGAAACTTGGCAAACAGACGTTCATAGAATACGATATAAAATAATACTATTTATTCAATACAACGGCCAATACACGAAAATACAAAAAATAAAACAAAGTACAGAAATACAATACAGCACCGAGTGTGCCCGAACCGAAAGTGTTGCCATCACAACAATTGCTGGGCGTCAGACACCAAGCGCTAGCTTTCATCAGTAATAAACCTAATACTCGTAACTATTGCAAAATTTCAAAATATTCGGGTACGACAGCGAGATAACATTTTATTTTATTTTTTGTAGCTGTTAGAGTCTTTCTTTCTTTTCTTCGTCTTTCTTTATATTACTAAAGAGCGTTTTGAAAAGTTTCCACTAAATATCGTTTGTTTTGACAGTTAGTATTTCCATTCTAATTTTACAGAACAATGCATTTTAGTCTTAATTTTATTTAAATCTAGATCATAGATTCATTCGACACTCACAAATGGAGATTCATACAAAATTCATTAGTAGCCAGAACATGCATGGTCAAAATGCACATAATATTAGGTATTCATGTTCATACAATGCATAGGAATTATAATGATTTGATATATTAATGGTGAAGGAGACTTAAGATTATCTATGCAGTTTAATTTAGTTGTATTGTAGGGCAGCCTGCTTTTTTAGTTTGGAATTTTAACCAGTCGTGAGCAGTAAGTAATTACATTAGTTGAAGAGTTTTGAAGCCGACTTTACAAGTTAAGAATATTAGATTTAGTTTTATCTAAGTAATTTTAGGAAATTAAAAAGTATATTATAAGTTTGCTTGATCAAATAAACAGTTCTCTCCTTAATATCAAAATTCAGATAAGTATCACAAGAATTGTTCATACGTATGTTCAAAAGTATGTTTTCATTAAAACGCAAGACAGCAGCGGCGTCCTCTCAGAAGTTTTTACTTCAATACTAAGTTTCAAGTTACGTTCCGGAGTGACATTGTGAGAACTAGAAACTGTTTTCACTTAAAATATAATAAACTTAATAAGATATCGTGAAGCTGTCATACTGCACGCTATGGGAAATTAAGCCCTTCTCTGAAGGCTGCCTGCTCATTCACTTATCGCGATTCGAAATGCAATGTATTCATTCCAGCGTCAGTCATCTAATACTATAGATGACTACAATGCGAAATATTGTTACGAAGATAATTGGAAAAATATTAATTTTGATGAATAAAGACTTTATAATAATACTACAAAATCTCTTACCTTTTATAAATAAACTTGCAAAGATCCAGACTAACATTATTATACAAAACTTAGAATTTGATCTAAAATAGAATTCACATTATTCGTTTCATTGAACAGCCTTTAAAGTAGGATTTATGTTTTCAACTTGAAATCGTTTGCATATTTTATTACTATTGTGAAAGTTTTCTTTTAAATTCAAGTTTGTTTTTAATGTTGCTGCAAGGCTATCTTACAATTTGTTGATGTTTTTGAGAAGAATGTACGTCTATTGTGTGGAATAATTTAATAAGTTCAACACTATATAATGACACAATAATCTTATGATTGGGCTCAGAAATGCTCCCTGAGGTACACCGCAATTTTTGTGTAGTCTTATGACATCATAATAGTAAGTGACAGTGATTAAAATAAAACATTCCAATTTCGATGCTTTTCTTTTATTATAAATATAATTTAAAGCATACTTTGCTGTGCACACTTCTTAAAACTACTCGTGTTGTCCATTGTAAGCCATGTCGTCTTTTTCTTAAATATTATATCCTGAAACAAAAGTGATTTTATTAGTGGAAAATTAATTAACTCTAGTTAAACAATGTCACTCAGTTCGTCAGAGAAAGTCTCAAAACTAATAGCACCTCTGTACGTTCCGTCTTGAAAACTTTCCTAAGAAATTTCTTGATAACTTTGGAAATTGAAACTATTTGTAGAGTTCTAGCACACTCTAGAACACTATAATGAACATAACAGTAAAAATACAAAACCAGATTTTAGTATTCTTGTATGTAGTAATGTCGATCGTTAAACCCAAAACGTTTCTGCTCATAATGTTTAAATAAAATAGGCAAATTGCTTATCCTAATGGGACCAGTATATTAAATGGTTTATATCTTTTTAGTCCTATATGACCGTTATAAAGTTCACTACAGTAACTGTTTTACGAATACTTACACATTATTCATAACACATCACCGCTAATCTCCGTCTGATTCATCTGAAAAATTTACAAAAATTAACTTGTTTATCAACTATCTCAAATAAAAGAACAGAAATAAGGTTAAAAGAAAGTACAGGAGAAATTCAATAACTAGTAGAAGGCCCAAAGTTTGATTAAATATAATTTGCATGGCGGGCGTCCCACCATCTGCTCTCCTAATATATTTTTAATTTATGTCCTAAAAGTTGAAGGATCCGCGCGGGATTACGGGGTGCGCTTGTTAAAAATTATACTAAAGTTTGGGGTTTCCTTCGTAAACATCTGTGGGCGTATGTTGATCTGAAGATGTATTTATGTTTTAATCAATGGCGTTTATATTGGACAATACATGCATTACATATGTTGGTGTGTTCATGGTGTACAAGGTAATTTTGTATAAAATAAGACAAAGATACTTAAAAACAACTATAATATGTGATAGTTACCTTTACCAGACTTTGAATATGCCTTAGGTGCTCCATAATTTATCGCCAAATTCTGTACACCTGAAATTCGGGATGATGTTAGCTATATTAGATTATTTCTCTTTTCAAATTACCGTGACATTATGTGACAATGAAGAAAATACAAAATGAAGACGGTACAAAATGTATGATATAAACTTAATAAGTATTAAGTAGTCGAGAAAACTTACTTGGTCCACCTATTGCTGGTATCGGAGGTTTCACATAATTTTCTCTAAGCTGAGGAGCAAACATGGCAGGTCTCTCGTAAGCTCTCTGATACATCCCAGGGTATGTCGGCGCTGGAACCGTCTGGAATCTCGGATCAAATGGTTGGAAGTGACCCTGCGGTAGGTAGTTATTTCCTACCGCATCTCCTTGAGCGTATTGATAATTCGCAGGATATCCGAAATTGTTTGCTTTGTACTGTCCAATCGTATTAGCAGTTCCAGGTAGCTGTAATCGCGGTGGGAATTCAGGATATTGTGGGTTCACGTATTGAGGTGCATAATTCGGCTGGTATGGATAACTAGATGAAGAGTCTACGAAGCCGGCAAATGGTGCTACTGGCGGTTGGTTCAAAGGATCAGCTGCTTGATTGCTTCCAGGATAGAGGTTCACGGATTGTGGACTGTATGAAGAAAGTAATGCTGATGGAGGTCTATAAGTGCTGGTGATTGGTTGAGATCCGCCGTCAAGGCTGCTCGCCGTTATGATTGGTCCTAGATATGGCGTGTTGAAACCTGGAATAAGGCAAATATTAGATATTGTAAAAAAAAATCTGGTGGACATGTTGAAATTTTTTTGAAAAGTTAAAATGCCAATCATTTTTATATACGCAATGGTAAAATAAACAAAATTATCAGATATAAACCTTTCAAACAAAATTGAAACAGTTTGGAACTCAGATTTAAAATTTTACGTCCCGCTATTCCAAAAAATCATCAACAATAAAACGAATTTTAACGTTGACCAATAAAACAGTGATAACAGAAGTGGCACCTGAATGGAAAACACAATTACCCTTACGCTATCACGTTCAGGGGTGAGTGACTACGTTAAATGGACATCGAGGTGTCAATACACTTGAGGGGCAATCTATAGCGTAGCAGTTTGCTCGATGGCGCTCATCGCCCGCTTCGAACCCACCCTTATTGCGTTGCGTTTCCAAAACGATTCGCTGTATTGGTTTTCCTCAATGCTCTCCTACTAATTAGGGACCGCTATCTCAGAGGACGATTGATTTATGTACCATTGTATGCTCCGTTATCTCCTATCAAAGTGCTACTAGGGTAAAGGACGGTTTACGTAATTTTTGGGCAAAGCTTTGTTTCCTCTCAAACAAATGTTCTCGGGGAAACGTTTAATTTAACAACAAATGGAACAAATTTTGTGATGGTTTTAGGGGAAATTTGCAAGTTGGAAATACATTTTCATAACTTCTTACTGAATATCTAAAGTAACATTATGAAATATGCTTTCGATATTTGAATATTCCACCTTACCGTATCGGTATACTAGTCCCGTTCCATCTTTTTTTACCGTCACCTGTTTCTGCAATTTTGACGGCGTGTCGCCGAGGCTCGTAAATTTTTACTTTATTTGTTTGCTTTTAATGTTCCAGTTGATACGAGTTTTTTATTTCACCCTCTGTCACCCCCTGTCGACCGCCCGCACCCTGGGGTGCAAACGAGCGCAAACGGTGCCATCAAATCGACAGTTATCACGCATTTGCGAAACTTTTCAACTGCCCACCGAGTTCTGAACTTTGAATGGGGATCTTGAACTGACGAGTTTAATCTGAAATGAAAATTGTGGATCAATGAGGGTTATCTCTCATTTGAATAAATCTGTGTGAAGATAATTTGACGTGAGACTTACCTATAAATAGTAACTGTTTACCTGGGAGTGCTGTAAAAAACGGTATTATTTTACGATTAGAATTACATTGATTTTATGGAGGTTCATTGATCAATTAATTTGTTACCTGCTTATCTTACCTGCTTTGACAGAATCTGGTGGTTCGATGCCTGAAAAAAATGCCAATATACGTTAAACAGAATAGTATTTTAGGTATTTCAAAATAAACGAAACGATACTAACAGCAGGAAGGCTTGGTGTAGCAGTTGACTTCGACGGTAATCAAACCAACGGCGGTGGCTTCAGTGCACACGCAGACCTGGCACTCATCCCAGGGGTGCTGGAAAGTCTGGTTGGGGGGGTACGGCCGACAGGACTCATCTGGAGATACAATGCTTATGAAAATCTTGCTATAAGTGATGACGGCAGAAACAGATGAATTATTATTTCGTTCTAGATTTCATGTATAGTGATAGACAAGTTATAGATAGTTATTTTAATTATTTTAATTATAATCCTTATTTTTCCTAAACGTTTCGTGTAGTTCAAGTGTCCTTTGATAGCAATTAACTAAAATGCAACCTATACAAAAATTATATATACGTTATTTAGCAAAATTACTGTTGTGGCACTGTGATATAGGTATTCTTGACAAATAGATTCACTCACGCGGTGATGGTCCCGGTAGGGGTCCAGGTTTAGGAGTCACAGGTGACTCAGTAACTGGAGCTATTGTCGTTATAGGAGGCCACGGTACTGGAAAAAAAACAAAATTTATTTTACTAAAGTCTTCAGTACGAGTATGTACTGTAATATGGCACGTCTTACTCAGACAGGAACAGATACAGAGCCTCTGCCGCGTCTTCATAACTCATAAGTTACGAAGACGCCGTGGTCTATAAAACAATCCTATTAAAAATAACCGTGGCTTGGGGTTTTACTTAAGTTTATATTATATTAAGAATAGAAAGAATAAAATAGAATAATATCGTTCCGTCTTACAAAGTCTAAATTAGTGTAGACCATATATACCGATTAAATTAATATAATAATACAAATACTACTCACAAGGTTCCACCGTCACGACTTCTGGTAATGGCACTGGTTCCATGGGCTGGTAAGGTTCTCTCAGAGGTTTGGTTGGCATAGGTTCAGGGGTCGGCTTCACTTGGGTTGGATCTACCGGAATCGGTAGAGGAGGTATCGGCTCTGTAATTGGTTCAACTTTTGGAACTGTAAAAAATTTAAATTAAAGATCACAATTTTGTGGTAGTATTATGTATATCAGAGAAAAGGAAGGACACCTTTTTTAACGATTGTGATATAAAGGATAAGAGAGAAAAAAACTCATTGTATGCCATCTTTAAATAAACGGGGTCAGAAGAAATGTGGTAATGCGTTAAAAACAATATTTATAATAACAAATATGAGTATTCTATAGATCGATCATAATGCGTATTAGAAAACTCACCACAGTCGGGGTGTGGATAACAAGTCAACTGCTGCTCAACGACTCCATCTTCTGGCAAACTCTTGGCGCACTTGCAAAGCTTGCAAGTTTCAGTAGGATGGGGGAACAGCACATTTTCGGGGAATTTCTCACAAATCGGTACTGCAAAGATATACATAAAATATAATAAAGATAAAGGCTATACATATATGCTAATAGAATTTATCTTTTCCTCACTAGTCTTCAGACAGATCTACAGAAAACAAATCTTCTGTGTACATTTTATTCTAGCTAGTGAATTTTAATCAAGAGTAGCTACAACTCTACTAGGATACTAGGATTTGTATGATTCTCATTATATAGTAGAGATGAGAGAACTCTTTCTTTATGTGTTCGCTGTTTATGGCTTGTATATTTTCTCTGGTACACTTCGTGAAAGAACTGGGCGATACTCAACTGAGTAATGTTCTTCGTGAACACTTAGCGTCACAGAATGCATCTTCTGTGCATTGGCAGTTTACATCCAACATGAAATTCATAAAAATTGTTTATTTTAAGCCCCTCTTAATAAAAAAAAAAAAATGTTATACTCATTTGTAATATCTATAAGAACTTACGTGGTATCGGCATGGGCACATCCGGTAACGGTGCTGAAATAACAAAAAATACGTATTAAAAATATCTTTTTACTATAAAAAATATTTTATTGGTTTTGTTATGTTTCTGACACTTACGTAGAGCTGTCACATCGGCAGGTGCAACTGAAAAGTTAAACAAATTGATAGTTACATAACTCTTTGCAGTCAGAGCCCTGGTATATAAGACACCTCGTTCAAAGAAATTCTGAAAGTAACTCACTGCACTGGGGATTCTCCTTGCACTCGATCTGAACATCAATCTTCCCAGACACGAGGGATTCTCTGCAGATGCAAAGTTGGCAAGGGTGCAGTGGATTCGTGAAAGGCACTCCGGTCGGCAGAGGGTTACAGTGTGCTAAAACAGGAAGAAAGGGAATAATAATATATTCAGTAATAAGATCAAGGTAATTTGTAAAGCTTTTAGCTGATTTATTTTGTTTCTTATTTACTTTAATATAACCAATACATTAAGTTGTATTGTTATTTGATAAATTAATAGGACTGTATTAATTAAAATGTACAACATTAGAAATATTTTACTAAAACGTACACTAAATCCTTAAATGATTTTAGCTACTAATATGAGAAAACTAAATTAAATTTGCGGTTTTATTACTTAAATCGTAGATGCCTTTTCTTAAAGTGAAGTTATTAATCAATACGACAGTCTGAGTCAGCTCAGTTCAAGAAAGATCGTTAATCAATTTCAGTGAAATATTATTTCTAGATCTTGATTGGATTCCTGAGACCTGCCTGGTAAATTAAAAAGTCTGGGTTTTATTAATAGTATAATCTTTAACTTACTAGTGACAACTTAATTGCTACGGCTACTTAAACGGTCTATTTTACAATCTGTTTTAGTGTCATAGTAAAACAGATTGTAAAATAAAATAGGCCGCTTTAAGAACTTCAAAGAATATTTAGATAAACATCTGAGCAACTGAAGGATATAGTCGCTTTCAAAATTCATTGATTTCCTTAAAAAAATTGGAATGACTGTAAACCGTTACAGTAATATAAGACCTCTGACTATGATACATGCAGTAAAAAAATCTGGTTACCTGATTCTGGTGGTGGAGGCAGCGTTGCGACCGGCTCAGGAAAAGTAATTGGAGGAGGCAATGAAACTGGCTCTAGCGGTGGGTACACAGGATAAGGTTCCGGAGTAGGAACAGGCTGATAGGGCTCCGGAGTTGGCTCCGGTTGGGGCAAAGTCGGATAAGGCTCAGGCATTATCGGTATAGGCTCAAAGGGCCCAGGAGTTGCCGGTTGAACCGTAATGGACTCTGGTAGCCGTGGAACGGGTTCAGGAAGCTTTGGTGGAGGGTTTTGACATCCACCACAACTCGCACACACGGGTTGAAGGACGCCGTACTCGTTGAGGCAGATGCAGACCAGACAATCAAGTTCTTGTGACCAAAAGTGATGGAACTCGTTTTCTTTTGTGCATTGTATTACGTTTTCTCCTCCTGTAGTAAACATGTTTTTTATTATACTATTTCTATCAAACAAATAAAGTAGTTATAAATTATGTCCTTAAAAAAAGTTTCTTCAATATAAGAAAGGTGAAATAAGTATAAGAAATGAACATCTACACTTCAACTTTCATCGCTTAAATTATTTCAATTTTTTCTGGTATGAAATAAATTATTCTATTAGCTCTATAGTTTAGTTTAATTCTCTTATTACAAAACGAAGTATAATAAACTCACCAGGCATTTTATTAGGAAATACATATTCATGAGGCAGTATTGCTCTGGATTTCGCGTCTGAAACAATTCATAATGATTAAATACTTTTATTCCGTATTCTGACGTCGTTATTAATTATTATAAATAAAATTATTACCCTCGAATGCGATCGGCGAACTTTGCCCGCCTGAAAAACGAAATATTTCAGCAAACAAATGGAAAGTTTTATTACGGATATTATTAATTGCTTCACGTATCGATGATATTTTATCTGTTTTCGTATATGCGAAAACATGTTGGTTAAAACATAATAATGTGGTTAAAATTGGTAAATGACAATTTAAAATGAAGATGATTGTGTAAATTTTTACTTACTTGCGAACACGCCAGGTGACTTCTGTGCTACGTGCTCAGCTGGATTATAACCTCCTGGCCGAATGGGTGATTCAGATGGGTAATCATTGGCATACGGACTTATTCCTTGACTATATAGATTCGAAACACCACTGGCAGCTGGTCTGTTATCAGGATATGTTTGTGCAGCCTCTGCCCCTGAAGGATATAACTGAGGATATGCACCACTGGGTGTGTAAGGATTATATTTGTATGGATCCCAGCCACTCTTTGAAATAAGATCTGCAGTTAAATCATTATCGTTTTTAACTGGATTATTTTCACGTGATCTAGCTGCGGCAGTATACGATGAAGATAAACTATCGTCAGAATGTAGGTCGTTTGCGTTTGAAATGGGTTGATATTCATAGGTATTGCTTTCATCTTGAAGTTGGGTTGTTTGGGAATTTTCTTCCCTGGATTGGATCATAGAAGGTTCATAACGTGAAAGATCCGACTCTGGTACTAGATCGGATTGATACGGGTTGATTTCATCTTGAGTGGGAGTCGTTCGAAGTGATTTTTTTGGAATAGGCATAGGTTTGTACACTCCATTATCAATTGGTTTCTGAAAGTTTCTCGATTCAGTGTATGGGACCATATTATTATAAGGGTAGTTTGATTCAGAATCAGGTGAAGAAATTGTCTCATATGATCTACTTTCAGCTGGCAATTGTAATCGAGCTGAATTATGGCTGTATAATCTAGCTATAGCTTCTTGTTGTTCATTACTTGGCTTTGGGATAGGAATAGGCTGATACTCTTCATTATCAGTTTGACCCTGGGGAGTTTTAAGGTCTTTGTAAGGAACTAGATATGATTCGTATGGGGCAGGATTTGGATCAGGTTGAGGAATCGCCTGATACGGACCGTTTTGACGGTAAGAAGTTCCTTGATTATATAATTTTGGATTTGCTTCATATCGGTCTTCTTTTGATTTTATAATAGGAACAGGTTGATATGCCTCACTATTACCTCGTGTTTGAATAGAACTAGAACCTTTATATGGAACCAAAAAACGTTCATATGGTGAGAAGTCGGGATCGGGCACCGGAATTGGTTTGTATGGGCTACTATTGTCTTGTGTGTGGGCAGCATTGGCGCTAGATACCGGAGTATAAGGAAAATATGAAGAAATAGCTGATTGTGAAACTGACAGTGGAGCAGGTTTTGATAGCATAGATTTAGGCTTAATAATGGGATTATTTGACTCACTGTCGCTTTGGCCTGGGTCTTGAGGGAAGCTCGATCCTTGACTATACGGGCTCATATTAGGTTGAACATTATAACCTGGTTGATATAATCCATTATCTGCTTGGTATTGCACCTGGCCAGGGCCCAATCCTGAGCTGTAAGTGTTATATGCACGATCTTGTTGATAAAGGTCATTATTAGCTTGGTTTTGCATCTGTGCAGGGTTAAATCCTTGACCATAGGGGTTATAGGAAGGATCTCGTAGATAATTTCCAGCATCAGTTTCTGGGTTTGCATTAGGTGAAGGTTGATATAATCCATTATCTGCTTCTGTTTGGTATGGATAGGATGGAGGATAAGGATAGTTAAGCCTTTGGTCGTAAGAGTCGCTATTGATTGCTTGAGCTTCTGCCTGTGATAAACTAGAGCCAGGTGGTTTATATGGACCCAGTTCTTCATTGAAAGGGTTGAAGGGTGAGGCTGGTGCTCCCCTAGCTACAGCTGTTGCTTTAGACTGAGTAGAATCTGAAAAGCTGTTAGCATAAGCCGAAGCAGATCCGTCTCCACTTGATTGGGCTACAGCATTACTTACTGCTGAATCTGGCAAAAATAAAAATAAAATATGTTGATAATGAATATTGTCTTACTATCATACGAGTTAACCTAACTTATAAAAGTATACTGTTATTACCTCTACGAGCATCACTTTGTGTGATATCTCCTGACCTCCCTTCATTGGCTTGAGAATTTAATTGAGCAACACCTAAACCTAATTCTGAAAATGGTAATAAATCTTAAATTGACATTTAGAGTACACTTAAATGAATATATCGAAAGAATACCATATTGTCTTACCACTTTTGAGATCATCGGGTGCTTCTAAGTCACCGATTTTTCTTAAACCTACGTTTTCTTTCGCCTTGTCTTCGTCCTGGAGTGTGTTTGATTCTTTTAAATACTCTAATTCTTCAGCTCTGCCTTTAGATAACAGGAAGGCTAGGAGGCAAATGCCTCCAAAGACCCCAGCCTGCATCCCGGCTTATTGGACTTGACCCCTAAACTTTTGATTTTCCAGTTACCATTAACGATAATTTCCATTAATGTGTTCTCGAACATCTTACAGACGTATTTATAAGAAAGATTATAATTCTTTGTGATAACCATTTGACGTTTTTGTATTAGTACGGTCTATGATTTACGATGTAATTACCATACGTAGGTGCATGTGATTCGATTTGTTTCAGAATAATTTATTGTCAAGCCGCGTCATATAGACGACTGTAATTTATTTATAATTTAGTACCTGTTTAGAAAGGTTTGCATAGAGAAACTATAGAGCTAAATAAATTAAATCAAACTGTTATTGTGTTCATACTTTAAAATGCATCCGTAAACTGTAGAAAATTTTGAAGATACTTTAGAAGGTTGACTGGGGAGAATACCTTGTTGCATTAAGTCCGCCTATGTACCACTACTGTACATGAAGTTTAAATAAATGAATAAAATATTGTTCTTGGAAGAAAATAATTAAATACAACAACTGTTCTGCCGCTTGTGTGTCAAAGCCTTAATATCGTTAGTTTCAGTCACTTGTGTCTGTGTTTATATAATTAGTGTAACAACATTAAGTAACATGGTTTAATACAGATATTAGATTTTTATGTTCGTTATAAAAAAGTTTTGGTCAGTAACGATGATGGTAATTAAGAAAAGAAGATACAAATTCTTTTTAAAATTCAGAGTTAAAAATGATCTTGTTTCTAAATTTGTGTAAAACTAATCCAGTAAAGACCTCTGCAAATCTCCTATTTTGTATGAACTTTGACACTTCATAATTTGCCTAAAAATTAAAAATGTCAAAAAAGTAAAACTATAGAAGCCTTGCAAATTTTATTTAGATTC
Organism: Mythimna lalbum; assembly: GCA_949319445.1. Taxonomy (NCBI): domain Eukaryota; kingdom Metazoa; phylum Arthropoda; class Insecta; order Lepidoptera; family Noctuidae; genus Mythimna; species Mythimna lalbum. The sequence goes on from OX439365.1 coordinate 652,926, forward strand.
TAAATGACAACAATTTCTTTCAAAAACTTTTAAAGGTTAAAAAAACAGCTATTTCCTGGAGCAAGTTTTGTGAAATATTCGAGTAAATCTAGGAATTACCGAATACTAATAGAGTTTTCAGGCGTTATCTCTCTTTTTTTGCGTTGCCTTTTCGTCAAACATTGCGTTGATTGCGTTAGGAAAGTAACAAGATTTCAAACTATTTTCGATGTTTACGATAGGCGAGTGGAAAAGGACTCTCTTAATTATGCTCTATGATACTCGTAATATTACATTAATATTTAGGGGTACCTATGTAAAAATTAAAATGCAGATATATCCCACTAAATGCTTTATTATAAATATATATAAGTATGAAGTTTGCTCGTCATTTTCTATATGCTTCAATTAAATATAAACGAAATCGTGTCCATATTCTTGCCATGTTCGTAGCGAGATCATTTTGTTGAGTTTCGGTCTGTAACAAAAACAAATTGTTATAAATTAATTTACGGTCTTCAGACTTGTCTTGTTGGTCTTTATTTTTCTTTGCATTTATCTGCAAAGAATATTTGCTTAAGGTTGATCCTCCATCCTATATAATTCTGGCTACTTTACACATACATAACTGTATTTCTTTATGTTTTGTGTCGTACGGATCAATATAATCCTTGTAAAGTGTTTTTGAAACTACCTTTACAAACTCAAATGCAGGCAATTAGCATCAATACAGTCAATGTAAAAAAGTACTTACATATTCTTAGAATTCCGTGATTCTTGGTTACGCTCTCATTCTAAGCCTGTGCTTGCTTTGCTTAGCGTTGCGTTTCTTTCGTGATTCCTGACCGGTAACCAAGACATCGTCGCTTACTTCTTCTGTCTCACCGGATAAACCGGTATCTTCATTACTCTCTGGTTCTCCACTTCGAACACCAAAGCCAGAGTTGGTCAATGCTTGGGAAATAGCGGTTGATCCTCCGTAACCGCCGTAGCCACTACCGGCAGCAGCTGCTGCTGCACTAGCGTCTCCATGACCACCGGCGTTGGCTGCTGCGGCTGCTGCTGCACTGGCATCTCCATGTCCGCTATGTCCTGAAGCTGCATTAGCTGCAGCTTGGGCTGCTGCACTGGAATCTCCGTAGCCACCTAATCCACCATAGCCAGTAACAGCGTTAGCAGCTGCTTGTGCAGCAGCATTGGACGCTCCCCAGCCATTTGCGGAGTTAGCAGCTGCTTGAGCATCGGCTGAACTGTATCCATTTCCGTAACCACTATTTGCGGCGTTGGCAGCTGCTTGTGCAGCAGCATTGGATGATCCCCAGCCATTGGCTGCATTAGCTGCTGCTTGAGCGTCGGATAAGCTATATCCTCCGCCATAGCCAGAACCAGTCACGGCGTTTGAGGCAGCTTCTGCAGCAGCATTGGATGATCCCCAGCCATTTGCAGCATTAGCGGCTGCTTGAGCTTCTGCTAAGCTGTATCCACTGCCATAGCCTCCATTTGCAGCAATTGCGCCTGCTTGTGCTGCAGCATTAGATGATTCCCAGCCATTCGCTGCATTAGCGGCTGCTTGAGCATCTGCTAAGCTGTATCCACCGCCATAACCTCCATTTGCAGCGTTAGCGGCAGCTTGAGCTGCAGTATTAGATGATCCCCAGCCATTCGCGGCATTAGTGGCAGCTTGAGCATCTGCTAAGCTGTATCCACCGCCATAACCTCCATTTGCAGCGTTAGCGGCAGCTTGAGCTGCAGTATTAGATGATCCCCAGCCATTCGCGGCATTAGCGGCAGCTTGAGCTTCTGCTAAGCTGTACCCACCGCCATATCCTGCATTTGCGGCGTTGGCGGCTGCTAGAGCTGCAGCATTAGATGATCCCCAGCCATTCGCGGCGTTAGCGGCTGCTTGAGCTTCTGCTAAGCCGTATCCACCGCCATAACCTGCATTTCCTGCGTTAGCGGCTGCTTGAGCTGCAGCATTAGATGATCCCAAGCCATTCGCGGTGTTAGCGGCTGCTTGAGCATCTGCTAAGCTGTATCCACTGCCATAACCTGCATTTGCAGCGTTGGCAGCTGCTAGAGCCGCAGCATTAGATGATCCCCAGCCATTTGCGGCATTGGCGGCTGCTTGCGCTTCTGCTAAGCTGTATCCACTGCCATAACCTCCATTTGCAGCGTTGGCGGCTGCTAGAGCTGCAGCATTAGATGATCCCCAACCATTTGCAGCATTAGCGGCTACTTGAGCTTCTGCTAAGCTGTATCCACCGCCATAACCTCCATTTGCAGCGTTAGCGGCAGCTTGAGCTGCAGCATTAGGTGATCCCCAGCCATTCGCGGCATTAGAGGCTGCTTGAGCATCTGCTAGGCTGTACCCACCGCCATATCCTGCATTTGCGGCGTTGGCGGCTGCTAGAGCTGCAGCATTAGATGATCCCCAGCCATTTGCGGTGTTAGCGGCTGCCTGAGCTTCTGCTAAGCTGTATCCACCGCCATAACCTCCATTTGCGGCATTGGCGGCAGCTTGAGCTGCGGCATTAGATGACCCCCAGCCATTGGCGGCGTTAGCGGCAGCTTGAGCATCTGCTAAGCTATATCCACCGCCATAACCTCCATTTGCGGCATTGGCGGCAGCTTGAGCTGCGGCATTAGATGACCCCCAGCCATTCGCGGCGTTGGCAGCTGCTTGAGCATCTGCTACACTATAACCTCCACTATACCCTCCATTTGCAGCGTTGGCGGCTGCTTGTGCAGCAGCATTAGATGATCCCCATCCGTTTGCGGCGTTAGCTGCTGTTTGGGCATCGGCTACACTGTATCCATTGCCATAGCCAGAACCGGTCATGGCATTTGCGGCTGCTTGTGCGGCAGTATTTGATAATCCCCAGCCATTGGCTGCGTTAGCAAGGGCTTGTACATCTGATACGCTATAACCATAATTACCAGTTGCGGCGTTAGCGGCTGCTTGTGCGTCAGCGATACCATAACCACTACCATAGCTAGAACCAGTCACGGCATTTGCGGCTGCTTGTGCAGCAGCATTGGATCCACCGTGTCCACCATAGCTATTAGTGGCTGCTTGAGCATCTGCTAAGCTATATCCTCCGCCATAACCAGAACTAGTTAATGCATTTGCAGCTGCTTGGGTATCTGCTGAACTGTATCCACCACCATATCCCGTGGCGGTATTAGTTAAAGCTTGAGCAGCTGCATTAGCGCTTCCTCCTCCATAGTTAGCTCCAGAGTTAGCCACCGCATTAGCATTCGCGTTCGCACTAGACCAGTCCAATCCAGCAAAAATATTTCCGTAGGGTCCACTTCCAGCATTCGCTGACGAATCTGCTGATGCACTAGAACCACCAGATAAACCTCCGTAGTTCAAAGGTCCGTAATAACCATTATAACCACCAGCGTTGGTATTGGCCACTGCGTTGGCTTCTGCACTGGAGCCATGGCCTTGAGGACCTGCGTTAGTATTAGCTGATGCACTGGCTGAGCTCCAGCTTGATCCACTGTCTGGGTTGCCTGGGAAAAAATAAATAAAACGATTAATAAAATTTTGACAACGTCAAAACCTCTGGATGACTGTAGCTTTAGACGGCCACCAGGAATTAAGCTTAAGGAATTTATTATACTAATATCACAAAGGCAAAAGTTTGGGCGTATGTTGTTAATTCGGCTCAATAGTAGACCATGACCTGAAATAAAACATAGGGTACCACTTTTTATCCAAGGAGCTCCTTTAGGATAATATCAGGCAGGCGAAGCCATTTGCAGCAACTAGTTATATATAGGCATAAATATAATAATAATAAAGTTTATTGATAATTATTTAGAACTAGCTTAGGTACATTCTTGAGTGATATAGCCACATGTTTACTTAGACTAGTTAGTGGGTGCACTACTGCTCTTCTAGATAGGTTACGAAGTAAGCTGTGATTAAGGCTGCTCGCCCACGTCCGATAATCAGTGACCGATTTTTTGTAGGAGAAAAATAGAACACACTGATAGCAAAAGTAGGTCAGAAATACAGAACAATGTTACTAATATACAAATCGGCCCGATAATCTGTCCTACAAAAAGTCTGTCGTGGGCGAGCAGCGTAAAAGAGACAGTTGGGATCTCCTGTCATAATTATGTTAATGGTTGACTTGCATCTAGCACGTGTAGTCACAAATATATAAATATTATTGAAAAATAAAAATAAAGATAATTAAAAAGTAATTTAAAAAAAAAATAAAAAAGATGCACATTAGGAAAAAGAGAAATGTTATGTAATGTAACAGTTATTCTGTAGAGTGTCTTTATTAATAGAGTGACACATGTTAGGATTTTTTCTGTTACGTGTGATGCATGTTTGCGCAAAAATTCTTCTGTTTTGACAAATTTAAGATTAGTGATTTAGCGTTATTAAAATGAGAATCCGCTATAAGTGGAAATCGCGTTCCATTTACTCACCAGATATTAGAGGCTGTTGTTGTACTGTAACATAAAGATGATCAGCAATAAATATCTATATTTTATAAATGTGTGTTGTCCTCGCCATTTTTCTACTCATTTGTTTGTATTCATGTACTTTTCCCATAGATATTATCGTTTATTCATTTTATAAAATTATTTAAAAAAAAAGTTAGCTTGACGTAAAAATGTAGAATTACGTAATAAAAACCACAAAACAAAAAAATTACTAACAAGCATTTTTGGTGGGAAATCATCCAATACTTTCTCCCGCTCTAGAGTGGTGTGTGTTAGACTTTTACTGACTAAAACCCGTACCTTTCCCCCCTAATCCTCGTATGTACTTTGTCTTCCGTTCTAGGACTCCAGGTTTTATGGCCTTCAGCCCAGCTGGGCTCCTACGGTTTTGCTGACATCTTTTTGACGCGCGTCTAGAAATTGGTGTCAAGATCCCGACGGCTCGGGCATAAAAAAGTCCGTTTCCTCACGCATGCGGCCGCCTCCTTCACTAGCATTACTGCCTTGCCAGCAGGAGGCGACTGCCTGTCATTCGTCCTCGCTCCGGACTATGGTCTGTACCAGGGCCTGGTGCGAAAGGTCATTGCAAAAACAATCTCGATCTGCCCTTTAGCCGAAAATAAACAATTTCGAATCAATCAAGCTACTCACGGGGTTATGGCTATTTTATATTCTTATGCCCTTATGAAAGTAGATTATATGATAGTCATTAAATGATGTGATTACTTACTCAAACAAGTGGAGTCAGGGTGAGTCTCTATGTAGACGTAGTTGTAAACCACTTTGCAGATGTGGACCTGGCAAGGTTCTGACGGTACTCGGAAAGGTACCAGTGGCTGGTGGTTTCTACATTCAGGTGCTGGAAACAAATACCAACATGATTATTTTATCAATTAATACTCATCAAGACACCAAAAGATCAAATACGATAGAGTTATCTGAGTTCTTATGGCTACCTTTCGGTTCCATCATCAGATCAGCTCCATGTCATATTAACTTTTCATTCTCATTTGATTTATACAAGCTCAATCGGTTACCGGGAAATGGATCAAATTTTATTCGCAGAATTTGATTACAGACATTAAGACAGGTAAAACTAAATAAAAGCTTGTAAAAATAATTGAAACGAAGCAGCTTACCTACGTATAGGATGACTGGTACGGGATAGTACTTGGTTTCTGTGAAGAAAACATATCAATTAAAACTTTAAAATCGTTTATCATCATCATTTCAGCCGATATACGTCCACTGTTGGACATAGGCCTCCCCCAAGCGTCACCACAACGAACGATCCTGTGCGTCTCGCATCCATCGGTGTCCCACAACCTTCACCAGGTCATCAGTCTGTAGCGACATCTATGACGCCACATAAGAACTACGAACAAAATACGAAATCCTGCATCGCGCAATCAAAGTTCTCCGCGCGATTTGAACATAAACGACAGCCCGACGTCAACTATCGGGCAGTCGCCCACCAGACTAAAACATCCTGTCTGGTCGGAGGATCCTCCCTTTTCAACGGAGGTATGTGGGACTTGACTCTTTGTTCCACATACTTCTAAAAGTCCACCTTGTTGGAGGCCTTCCAACTTTGCGTCTTCCGGTACGATTTCGCCACTCCAGAACCTTTCGGCCCCAACGGCCATCTGTTCTGCGAGCAATGTGCCCTGCCCATTGCTACCTAAGTTTGGCAATTTTTTGTGCTATGTCGTCATTACTTTAGTTCTCCTGCGGATATCTTCATTTTTTATTAGATCACGCATGGAAACCCCGAGCTTAGCCCTTTCCATTGCTCTTTAGGTGACTTTAAGCCTTCTGATGAGGCCCAATGTGAGCGATCACGTTTCGGAGCCATATGTCATCTTTGAAATCGTTATTAAATATTAAAACGTCAATTTGTTTAAATTGAACATAAAAAATTAAAAGAAAAGATTAAACCGCAATAGTACAAACTTTAGCAGGTCTATTAGTGTAGTTCTTACCTCCAGGTACTTGAACAGGTACTGGTACTGGAATGATCCTGTCCTTGCCAGGAACAGGGATATAATGGTTCACTGGGTAAGGAACTGTTATCGGTGGTGATGGCACTGGCACTTTTACTTCGGGGCCAGGTACTTGCTCGATGATCTTGATGGGTAACGGCACTAATTTAGGTGATTGCTGTACTGCATACGGCCTGTATACAGAGACATTCAATGGGTTTCATACATTCAAATATTTTTTATGAAAATCAAGAAGTTTAAAAAAAATGGATGAATATTAAAAAAAAAAATATTACAGTCAGAAAGAAAGTGAATGTAGATCGTATGCTATTTAATATTTATGGAAGCTTGCTTTGCTGACCCTAAATGAATTCGGCTTAAGCTAGGAATACATGAATAGCTTCATAAACGAGTTCTTACCTATCAACGGGGTAAGGTATTTTCTTCTCAACGGTCACTGGTGGTCCGCGGATATAGATCTTTTCAGCTGGTACCGGAACGGGTACTGGTACTGGTACTAAGATATGTTTTCCTGGTATTGGCACCGGTACGGGGTAAGGACGCGGTGGTCCAGGTATGAACATGGGAGGCGGACCTGGGTTGTAGATTAAGATTATTTTAGTAGTTGTGATAAAACATAAAATACATTTGAAGACCTGTCTCGCATAAACTCACTCAGTTTGAACATTGTCTTTAAGAATGTCTTTTTGTTACGAATTGAATATTTGATGGCAAGTTAATCGATTTTCAATATTTATATCTAACTTAGAGAGTATCATTTGCGTCACTGATTCATAAATCAGTTTACAGCATTAACGTTGCACAGTAAAACATATCAGTTTTCTCAAACTTAAAATTAAAGGCTAAATTATTATAACATTAAACGAAACAATACTCACAGTACAGGAACTGATCCTTGGGCTTGGGTTGCGGTGGCGGTGGTGGTGGTGGTTGTGGTTTAGGTTGGGGTTCAGGGGGAGGAGGCGGGGGGTGGATGGGTGGCAGAGGTACCGGCAGCGGCAGCGGCAAAGGAAGCGGTGCTGCAAAAATAGAAAGAAAATTTCATGACACGCATTCGCGAAAATAAAGCAACTAATGAAGATGGAATGAAGCTAAGATTTTTAAGGAATAACAAAAATTTACAAAAGAGAGAAAATTCTTTAATGCACAAGAAGGTATTGAAAAATGACTTGTCGTTGTCTCCAGAACTGGTGCAGTAGATTCTACGTCACTGTGAATACGTATTAATACATACGCAATTAATCATTTATTCATCTGATTAAAATAAATCGTTACCTGGCGCTGGCTCTGGTTCTGTTAACAAACATTGCAATAAATTAGTTTTGTATTTATTTGCAGTGATTGTAATTTAAGTATTTAAATTTGGTTTAATGAGTTTATATCTGGTGCTGGTGATAATAATAATATCCAAATTAACAATTACTTAATAAAAAAAGCATGTGAATGTGTATGAATTATTAAAAGCTCGTACCTGGTGCCGGTGGGAACGACGGGGGTATCTCTGCAAAGAAGCATAAATTTATATTAAGCATAATAGACATTCAAAATGTATTATATTTTTTTTATTGTGATAAATTATGACTATTTTCTAACACCTTAACAAAATAATACAATGTTTTCTTCTATTCAAGTAGTTGCAACAAATACTATAATAAAACAATTATTGGACAAAAATAAGTTTTTCAGGAAATTATAACTGTACCAACGATGCGAAAAATAGGTTTATTGAAAATATTTTAGCATAGATGTCTGTAAAACGCCAGTTACACATATTCATATTTAAACCACACTTTCACACATACATAACCATAGTTTTTATTTTGTTCATTCACCTATTAATTTGAATTTCAGCACCTAGTGACCAAAACATAAGAGTCACAGATGTTGTCAAATTAAAATATAACGAGATCTTTTCAGCAGACATGTTAACTTATGCGTATAATAAATACCTGGTATAGGCTCTGGAGGAGGAGGTTCTGTGAAAAATGCAATATAAAAAAATAAAGCTTCTTCTACAACGAAATCGATAAATTGAAACTCTAAAACAAGCATTTTTACATCTAAGAGAAAATTGAGAAACAATAACCATAAGGTAAATACAAAACCTCCGTAGACAGTACAGAAACTAGCAATTCAATTCAAAACAATAAAAGAAAAACCACTTAGAGTAGCCTTAACATTTTGCAACATAATATTTGAAACAGCTTATAAGTTCAAGTTTTCTGATCGGTAGTGTTATCTATACTTATAATAAATCTGTAGAGAGGTCAATTCTGTACATGAAATATATTTCCAAAATAACTATCAGGGGGTGATTAGTGATCGATACTGATGCCAAAAATGCAAACAGTAAAATTTTTGTCTGTCTGTCTGTCTGTCTGTCTGTCTGTCTGTCTGTCTGTCTGTATGTTCTTTATAGAAACAAAAACTACGCGATGGATTTTAACGAAACTTGGTACAATCATTCTTCATACTCCTGGGCAGGTTATAGTATACTTTTCATCACGCTACGATCAATAGGAGCAGAGCAGTGAAGGGAAATGTTGGGGAAACGGGAGAAATTACTCGACGGAATAAGCAACAGGATCCGCGTACGAAGTCGCTGGCAGAAGCTAGTGTATTATAAATCTAATTCCATTAGATGAACGGTAAAATAGTTTTAGTAAGAGTAACAGTATTAATAAACAATTCAACTGAAGTATTAAAAACAAAACAAAAACATAAATGCAAGAAGAAGTAACTCTGTGACACAGAAAAAAAAAATCTTAATTACCTGGTATCGGTGGTAACACTATGTCTATTTCTGGATAAACTAAAAAAAAGAAAAAAGTTTCAGTTAATCTTCCCAATTTCAATAATTTTTAATGTATACATTTAAAGATGATTGTAAATTGATTATTTATATAATAATGAAAAAAAAATGTGTTTCTAATGTGTTATATATGTTACCTGGTGGGGGTGGTGGAGGTGGTAGAGGTTCTGCAATAAAAAAAAAAACAGAAAAAATAAACAAACTAAACTAGTAAAAAAAGAATAAAAAAAATTCAGTTAATCTTCCCAATTGCAATCATTTTTAAATGTATCAAACTAATAATAAACAAAAAAACAAAGTGTTTCAAATGTTATACCTGGTGGCGGAGGCAGAGGTTGTAGATGTTCTGCAATAAAAAGAAGAAAAAAACTAAAGTATTTGAAAAAAAAGTTTCAGTTAATCTTTCCAATGACAGTTATTTTTAAATGTTTCACATGAATAATAAAGAAAAAAATGTGTTTCAAATGTTATACCTGGCGGGGGAGGTAAAGGTGGAAGTACTGCAATAAAAAAAATTGAAAAAAATAACTAAAACTATACTAGTAAAAAAAAACGTTTCAATTAATCTTCCCAATTTCAATCATTTTTAAATGTATCACACAAATAATAAAGAAATAAAAAGTGTTTCAAATGTTATACCTGGTGGCGGAGGTAGAGGTGGAAGATGTTCTGCAATAAAAAAAATAAAAAAAAAACTATTTAAAAAAAAGTTTCAGTTAATCTTTCTAATTTCAATTATTTTTTAATGTATAACATAAATAAAAAGAAAAAAAAAATGTGTTTCAAATGTTATACCTGGTGGGGGAGGTAAAGGTGGAAGAGGTTCTGCAATAAAAAAAAATAAAAAATAAACATAAACTTAGTGATTTAGATTTAGACTTAGATTATTTATTTTATTGTCTTACCAATTTTATTACGAGTGAGTATAAGTGACAAGGCTTCTAGCAGCCTATTTATATATGCCCGCGTGTATTCTACTTACACGAGGGCATACCGCTTTTAGAAGCTAGTATTTGATAACGCTATCAGTAGATAAAGTCTGAATCTTTTAAAACTCTTAGAGCTGACATTGCCTACGCTGTTGCTACGACTGCACTCAATAAAAACGTAATAAAAAATACCTGGTTCCGGAGGAGTTATGCGCGGAAGTGGTTCTGTTAACAAAATAATTATCACGAGTTTGTGAATCGAAATGATAATCTAAAGAAAATGGAAGACAAGATCTTTAAAAGTCAAGCCTCTTGAAGGACCTGCTAAAACATTGAAGATGGAAGAAAAAGTAAACCAATAAAAACCGAGACATTACCTGGCACCGGAGGAGGTGGTATTATTATTTCAATTGCTGAAATTAATACAGAGGAAAAAATTAACGCCAAAATCTTTAATACAACAACAATGAATGATAATGTTTATTTAGACTATAATATACCTGGTGGTGGTGGTAATGGAATCGGAAGAGGTTCTGCAAAAAAAAAAAATAACCAAAATATAACTTTACCTTTAAAATTATTCTATGGCCAGCAAAACCAGAATACAACAAAACGTGTAAACGTTTCGAGATTCAAAACAAAGCCCAATAATCTTCAGATGTTGAGACTATTAAGTAAGAACTTATTGTACCTAACGGTGCAGGTGGTTGAGGCGTTGTAGAATGATTTAAATGAGTTAATATCAATTAGATATGAAGAGTAAAACAAAGGATATTGACATGTTTTGAAAAACATTTGAAGAAAATAAAGGTCAATCATAATATTATACCTGGAGGAGGTGGATTCTGTGGTACTTCTGGAATTAACACAAAATAATATTTAACATTGCTTCAAAAACTTCAGTAGTTCAAAAATTAACAGAATAATAAGCCTTCGCAAATGTACCTGGCGGTGGTGGTGGTGGTGGCAGTGGTGACGGTGGAGGTGGTACAGGAAGTAGCTCTGTGAAAATTCACAATTTATACCATAATATAGATTTCCTACAACCACAAGATGATTTATAAATACTTACTTCAAAATCTAGAGCAAGTGAGGAATAAATAAATTGATAACCACCAAATAACACTGACTGACAAGATCTCATCTACAATACCAAAGTCCAAAATACCAATAGGCACTGAATTCTAAAATCAAACGGCCCTAATCAATCGAATATAAAACGTTGGAAGGACTGACAGAAGAAAGATAAAACACTAAACTATTACTGGTGGTGGTGCGGGTGCTGCCAATTTTAAAATGAATATCAATCAGTATATGAAAATTAGAAATATATCCAATGTAGATATGGAGCCCCAAAATGTATCTAGTTGGGGAATTAACGGAGGTGGAGCCAATGGTAAGGGTCTTATTGACAAAAAATGTAAACCAAATACAAATTAAAAAAAACAACTGAAACTCAACACTAGAATCGCTACTGATAATGCAATATCTGAAGATTCGAAGTTGTGAAGAAGTGAATTCTATACTATTCATTTAGAATGCCATTAAATCACACAATAAAAATAAGTTACTGCTTGGAAAAAAACGTTGTCCTTTCTTCCATCGGTTTAGATGTCGTGAAAAGAACTTTTTATACAAAGTGATTTTATAATATACCTGGTTCAGGAAGTTGTTCTGGCTGAAGAGCTGATACAAAATGATAATTTGTAAATATTAATTATATGTTTGATTTATTTTATAATCAAAAATCTTACAAAAAAAAAATACTTGTCGAAACATGAAGGGTATTAAAGCACCTACTTTATTAAAGTAAAGTGAGAGGGTATCAGGTTATGCAGAAAGTAAAGAAAACAGTTACCAAAATATTAACGTATGCTATTGATTTACCTGGCAGTATTTCAGGTATTTCTGGAGCTAGTAATAAAGAAAATAATTATACTGGTTTTCTTTTGACTTTAAATTCAATTTAATGATTATAATAATCAAACATTTAACCTAACCTAACCAAAGTAGGAATGTAATCAATAGATTTACCTGGCGGAATTCCAGGTATTTCTGGAGCTAGTAATAAATAAAATAATTAGACTGGTTTACTTTTACCTTTAAATTCAATTTAATGATCATATAATAATCTAACATCTCACCTAACCTAACCAAAGTAGAAATGTAATCAATAGATTTACCTGGCGGAATTCCAGGTATCTCTGGAGCTAGTAATAAATAAAATGATTAGACTGGTTTTCTTTTGACTTTAAATTCAATTTAATGATTATAATAATCAAATATTTAACCTAACCTAACCAAAGTAGGAATGTAATCAATAGATTTACCTGGCGGAATTCCAGGTATTAGTAATAAATAAAATGATTAGACTGGTTTTCTTTTGACTTTAAATTCAATTTAATTATCATAATAATCAAACATTTAACCTAACCTAACCAAAGTAGGAATGTAATTAATAGATTTACCTGGCGGAATCACAGGTATTTCTGGAGCTAGTAATAAATAAATAACTAGACTGGTTTTCTTTTGACTTTAAATTCAATTTAATGATTATATAATTATCAAACATCTAACCAAAGTAGGAATGTAATCAATAGATTTACCTGGCGGAATTCCAGGTATTTCTGGAGCTAGTAATAAATAAAATAATTAGACTGGTTTTCTTTTGACTTTAAATTCAACTTAATGATCATATAATAATCAAACATCTAACCTAACCTAACCAAAGTAGGAATGTAATCAATAGATTTACCTGGCGGAATTTCAGGTATTTCTGGAGCTAGTAATAAATAAAACAATAATTAGACCTAGTTTTCTTTTGATTTTAAATACAATTTAACACATAGCCTAAAAATATACCTGGTTGGGTAGGCTTTGGTGGAGAAGGTAATGGTTGAGGTTCTGTAAAACCATTAACCAAAATATACCTTTCTTTTTGAAAACTGATTTATTTAAATTTGAATCCTGAATTATGAATTATTTAGAGGTGGTATTGACTGTGATGTTTAAAAAATGAAATGAAAATGAATCAAATGTACCTGGTTGAAGGGGCAATGGAGATGAAGGTAACGGAAGCGGTGCTGTGAAAAATAACCACAATGTGACTAGGCCTTAGACCGCAACACTAGCAATACCTATCAATAATAATATAATATTAAAATACCTGATGGTTGTAGTGGTTGTGGTCGCATTACTGCAAAAATTATATTTATTAGCAATATTGTGCGCGCCTACTTATCCGGAGACTAAACTTGAAATATTCCAAAATATGAAATTTGGAGAAAGCGAACTGTGGCTGTAAATTACTTAAAAAAATTGGTGGTGTTATTAGTTCTGGAACTAATACTGAAATGTGATATATAGGTACATTCATTTTCAGTCATAGTGACAGGGAGAGCTCTTTGTTAAAATCATTGAGGCATATAGCTACCTCGAAAGTATTAAAACAACAAATTTAAAAGATATAAAAGATGAACAAAAATCATGAAGGGTTTTTAATTACCTGGAGGTGGAATTGGTGGCGTTATTACTTCTATTACTTCTGGAACTAATTCAGAAGACATAAGTCATACTACCTAAAATAACCAGGTCATTTCAATACCATTGAAGTCTAAAATTTACCTGGTATAAGTGGTAAAGGAGGTGGGGGCGATGATGGAGCCGGATTCTGAGGTAGAATTTTTTCTACTATTTCTGGAACTGATTAAGAACAAAGGATTGAGACTCTTGAAGAGCTTGAATTTAAATTCAATATCTATTAAGTGGTGACTTAAATGTACCTGGTTGAAGTGGTAATGGAGACGGGGGTGGTGGTACAGGCACTGAAAAACGTGTTTACAATTTTTTTTTTAGCCAACAAATGCAACTCACTATGGGAATCGAAACTGCCATAGGTATAGTTTTATTTAATAAAAAGTGTTTATTTTGCAACTTTTTTACTCGTATTTTTTTTTTCATTAATTTAAACTAGTTGAGGCCTAACTGACTACTTTGGGAAGAAACATCAAAGCTAACTCCAATATTTTGCCTTAAAATTACTAAAAAGGCTCTGTACACAATTGTAATTAGATCAAAATAATACCTGGTGGTTGGGGCAGAGGTGCTGATAGGTTTGAAATCCTTACCAATATTATAAAAGCAAAAGTGAGTTTGTTTGTTTGTTACGTCTTCACGCCTAAATGGCAAAACTGATTTTGAATAGTTATCAGCATTATGTGAAGTAATCAAATGTAACTGGTTGAATGGGCAAGAAGATGAAGGTAACGGAATTGGTGCTGTGAAAAATAACCATAATGTGACTAGGCCTTAGACCGCAACACTAGCTATACCTATAAATAATAATATGATATTAAAATACCTGATGGTTGCAGTGGTTGTGGTGGTATTACTGCAAAAATTATATTCATTAGCAATATTGTGCGCCCCTACTTATCCGGAGACTAAATTTGAAACGTTCCAAACATAAAATTTGGAGAAAGCGAACTATGGCTGTAAATTACTCGAAGGAATTGGTGGTGTTATTAGTTCTGGAACTAATACTGAAATGTGATATATAGGTACATTCATTTTCAGTCATAGTGACAGGGAGAGCTCTTTGTTAAAATCATTGAGGCATATAGCTACCTCGAAAGTATTAAAACAACAAATTTAAAAGATATAGAAGATGAACTCAAATCATGAAGGGTTTTTAATTACCTGGAGGTGGAATTGATGGCGTTATTACTTCTATTACTTCTGGAACTAATTCATAAGACATAAGTCATACTACCTAAAATAACCAGGTCATTTCAATACCATTGAAGTCTAAAATTTACCTGGTATTAGTGGTAAAGGATGTGGGGGCGATGGTGGAACCGGATTCTGAGGTAGAATTTTTTCTACTATTTCTGGAACTGATTAAGAACAAAAGATTGAGACTCTTGAAGAGCTTGAATTAAAATTCAATATCTATTAAGTGGTGACTTAAATGTACCTGGTTGAAGTGGTAATGGAGACGGGGGTGGTGGTACAGGCACTGAAAAACGTGTTTATAATTTTTTTAGCCAACTAAAGCAACTCACTATGGGAATCGAAACGGCCTTAGGGATAGTTTTACACATTATTGAATAAAAAATGTTTATTTTGCAACATTTTTACTCGTCATTTTTTTCATTAATTTAAACTAGTTGAGGCTTAACTGACTACTATGGGTAGAAACATCAAAACCAACTCCAATATTTCATCTTAAAATTACTAAAAAGGCTCTGTACACAATTGTAATTAGATCAAAATAATACCTGGTGGTTGGGGCTGAGGTGCTGAACGGTTTGAAATTGAATATAAATTCTTAAATAAATAGGAGATTTGTTATAACCATTTTATACTAGTTGGTATTATTATTTCTATATTATCAAAATGAATAAATTCCGCTAATATAATTAAAAAAGTTGTAACTGAAATGATACGGTCGTAAATATATCTGATATTTAAGACATTTGCGGTGAAAGAAAGTGAAAAAATAATATTGTACCTGGAGGCTGCGGTGGTGAGAGCGGAGGTACTGAAAAATTGTTATATATTATGTAATTTTTGAGTGTCCAGGAGGTCCTAACTTGAATCATTCGATAAGGATAGACTTGGAGCGATTAATAATATGTTTAAAACATTCCAAAATGAAGTAATCGAAAGGTAAACAATTCAAGTTACCTGGATGTTGATAAGATGCGTAAGATGGTATTTCTGGAACTAATGCAGAAATAACATCAAATCGGGTATAAACGTAACTAAATTGATTTTGAATTCAATACATTTCACAATATTTAAAATGTACCTGGTTGCACAGGCAATGGCGGTGGGGATAACGGAAGAGGTTCTGTGAAAAAGTAAAATGTGAAAAAAAAATTTCAAAATTTTGCACTAGTTGTTTGCTGTCGTGGAAAAACAATATATTATACTGTTTAGGACTTTGCATCAGAAATTCAAATTAGATAAAAGTATAGTCTTTATCGTTTTCAGCTATTATGCGAACAATTATGTAATATTATACCTGATGGAGGTAGAGGTTGTGGCATTGGTTCTGTAAAAATTGAATTTGTAAATATAATTTACGAGTATTATAAATATGAGCTGAGAATTCTACAATATAAGTAACGTCACTATTGAGTACTCTTAATTTACCTGGAGGAGGAATGCCTGGCGGAAGAGGGACTGGAGGTTGGGGCAGTGGAAGTTGTTCTGTCAAAGAGTAACAAAAAGAGTAGAAAGATTATAATGAAATATTTAAAATGAAAGAAAATATTGTTCAGAAGTTTACACTAATCATTTATAATTGTATTTTCAATTTAGGAATTTGATGTAAAGTAAACTTGAAATATTTATTAAGACATTAGTTGAAGGGCTGACATAACAGATTTATTGCATTCAATCGAAAAGGAAATTATATGAATAAAGGAATATTTATTTACCAGGTAATGGTGGTGTTATAATTTCTATTACTTCTGGAACTAATGACAAATGAAGAAATTAGGACCCGTTCAAATAGTTTTAATGGCTAACATAATAAATGGTAGTAATAAATGTACATGTTATAGAAAATTTTGTAGGATTTGGTGGTGAAAGTACTGCTGCAAAAGAGTCAATCGAAATATATATTTGCTTTTTATAGTCAACCCATATTTAGAAACTTCATAGTAAATACATTATTTGTAATTTTAACTTGTCAAGCACGGCACGGGCAACAGAAGTACTCTGATATACGTGGTGTGGGCAGTTTTCATCACCAAAAATGCTGTATCTTGTCAGTATCATAATCATCAATTTTATTTTAATTGATCAACTTGTCTTATTGTTCTTGGCTAAAATATAATGTTCAGTGACAGTACCTGGCTGAAGAGGTGATGGAGGAGGAGGTAGCGGTGGTGGTGCTGTGGAAATGTGAATCAAAATATAGCATCACCTTACCACCACTAATAAAAAAATATTCAGCCTAATAAATTATTACGAAATGATTTAAATACCTATTGGTGAAGGGGGTTGATCAAGTACTGAAATTAATTTACTAGTCAAAAGTGATCTCTGAATCTAATGATCAGGAAGATAAACTTGAAGTATCAGTAATGTAAATGATATAACAATAAAGTTTGAATCATTTCACATTAAATACAGGAAAGTTGGAGTATTACCTGGAGGAGACACCGGTGGTGCAATTGTAGTAACAATTTCTGCAACTAAAGCAGAAAGAAAAAAATTAGACGATTGCATGAGAAGCTGTTATTGAATTTGAAGTGATTATCTACAATTGCGTATCTACCAGCTTGAGAAATCATAGGTGGAAGTAACGATAATGGCTCTACAGAAGAAGCAATCCAAAATGTAATTTTAGTTTGATCACCTACTCGTACCAAATATTTGAACCAAATTTTACCATCACACATACCATAAACAAGATTGTAGGACAAATACAGAATTATTATAACTGACGGTATGAATAACCAGTTTTGGGAAAAATTTGCGTGTCAAAATAACTTAACATATTTTAAAAAAGACGTTCATTGTGTGATAAATATAAAATTCAACGGAGAGAATTTTTTTTTCTTAACAACTTTGCATTTAATTACACACCAAAAGTTTTAATATTAAACTTGACAGTTTCAAGTTTGAGAATAATTAAAGTACATATATACCTTGAGGTGTTAGTGGTGATGGTAAGGGTGCTGCAAAAAATTAAAGAAGATTAATCCAAGACAATACACATTTATTTTATATTTAATATGTAATGTTGTGGCGACGCTTGGGGGAGGCCTATGTCCAGCAGTGGACGTCTTTCGGCTGATATGATGATGATGATGATGAAGTCAAAGAGACAAAAAATGCTGACATTTTTAAGAAAAATAAATAAATAAACCAAATTATTGAACCTTATTACCAGAAGGGAAAATTTGCAGTGGCGGCGCAACCTATGGTCGACTGGTAGAAAATGTTTAAGACAAGTCCGCCTTTACAGTGTTTCTTACTAGTGCATAAAGTTTTAATAAATAAATAAAGCAGAGATATTATGAATTAAATGTTTAAAATAATGAAATCCGAAACCGAAGTGATGCGGTCATAAATATGTCTAATATAAGACATTTGTGGTGAGATAAAGTACCACATGTTGACTGTGTAGTTATATTAAAGTATCACATAATTTTGTACCTGGAGGCTGAGGTGGTGAGAGCGGAGGTACTGAAAAATATATAGTATGTAATTTTTGAGTGTACAACACTCAAAAATAGTAGTAGCCAGGAGTTGCTAACTTGAAGCCTTGGATGAGAATTTCAGACTGAAGTAATTGAAAGCAATTCAAGTTACCTGGGGGTATATAAGGTGATGGTATTTCTGGAACTAATTCAGAAATAACATCAAATCGGGAACAAACGGAAATAGTTTGATTTTAAATTCAGTATAATTCGCAAAATTTTAAATGTACCTGGTTGTAGAGGCAATGGAGATGGGGATAACGGAAGAGGTTCTGTGAAAAAATATAATGAATGAAAATATTCTTCAGAAGTTTACGCTAATCATTTCTAGTTATAGAAAAATATTATTTACAGTTTAGGACTTTGTTAGGTCAGATGTAGCATCAGGGATACCAATTAAATAGAAATAGAGCCGTAATTAATATATTTGAGCTCTTATGTAAACAATTATGTTATACCTGGTGGAGGTAGTGGTTGCGGCATTGGTTCTGTAGAAATTTAATTTATAAATATGATTTACGAGTATTGTGAGTATGAGCTGAGAATTCTACATTAAAAATAACGTCATTATTGAGTACTCTTCATTTACCTGGAGGAGGAATGCCTGGCGGAAGAGGCACTGGAGGTTGCGGCTTTAGTTCTATAGAAATTGAATTTATAAATACGATTTACGACTGTTCATAATATGTGCTGAGAATTCTACAATATAAATAACGTTATTATTGAGTACTCTTCATTTACCTGGAGGAGGAATGCCTGGCGGAAGAGGCACTGGAGGTTGCGGCTTTAGTTCTATAGAAATTGAATTTGTAAATACGATTTGCGAGTGTTCATAATATGTGCTGAGAATTCTACAATATAAATAACGTTATTATTGAGTACTCTTAATTTACCTGGAGGAGGAATGCCTGGCGGAAGAGGCACTGGAGGTTGTGGCTTTAGTTCTATAGAAATTGAATTTATAAATATGATTTACGAGTATTATGAGTATGAGCTGAGAATTCTACAATATAAATAACGTCATTATTGAGTCCTCTTAATTTACCTGGAGGAGGAATGCCTGGCGGAAGAGGCACTGGAGGTTGGGGCAGTGGAAGTTGTTCTGTCAAAGAGTAACAAAAACATAACTTTCAATGTAAATTTAAAGTTCAATATGTTGTTAAAGGATTATAATTGACTATCTCTGGTTGTAGAGAGTTAGTAATACTGGATAAAATATCGTTTCAACTATCTTCAAGCATAACAATAATTTTGCATATAATCACCCACCACAAGTTATACTTGACAATTACAAGTTTGTGAATAAACAAAGTATATATACCTGGCGGTGTTAGTGGGGATGGCAAGGGTGCTGCAAAAAATTAAGGTGTCAAAGTAATTTTGAGAATAATCCAAAAAAATACAAAGCTATTGATTTTGTATTTAACATGAAATAAGTCAAAAAGGCTAAAAAGCTGACACTGTTGTGATAAACAAAAAAATAAATGGATAATATCAAATTATTACTTCTTATTACCTGAAGGTGGAATTTGTGGCAACGGCGGCGCCGTTGGCAAAATTATATCAACTTCAACAACTAAAGCAGAGGAAAGAGATATTATGAATCCATCGTGTTTAAAATATTAAAATCCATTATTATCTACACTTCAGACATAAATATACCTGGTTGAGGAGCTGGTGGTGGTGGTGGTGGTGATAATGGTAGTGGTTCTGTGAAAACCAACAGAAAGTATGTAATATTAGATTGAAGATGTTTTGCTGTACCTTGTCATGAGTGCTAAGATAATATATAATTATACCTGGTGGAGGAGGCTGTGATGGTAGAGGTTCTGCAGAAAATGAATGTGTATATTATCTGTGCTGTAGTAGATTATTATGATTTTCCAAATTTTCTCAAAACAAATCATTTTGTTTAATATCAAGACTCGAACGTATTATGTCATAATTAAAAAGTTGTGTACCTTGTGGAGGAGGTGGAATTTTTGGTGGTGGACGTGGGGGTAATGGTGGTAACGGAAGAGGTGCTGAAACATAATCTTGATCATATAATAAAATTAACTTTAAGCACAATTACAAAAAATCTAGACCTTAAGACAGAACAACTCAATGAACAAAGTAAATGTGGGACACCTAAAAAAATATTATTTACCTGGTACAGGACTCGGTACGAATGGTGAAGCTATAAACATCAAATTAAAATATGTAAATAATTTTATGTGTCACTAGCGTCAAATTAATTGTATTGCTTCAGGCTAATCGAAAACAAGGAATACATTAGAAAAAAAAATTTAGCTATTAACAACGCCTATCATTAAAGAATCAACCATTTAACATTGACAAAAAATCATAAGACAATATGATACAAACGACCAAAGATGTTGACAAATATCCGCTAACAAACAGCCACTTGAAGTATAAACGAAAGAAATCCGAAAGACCAGAGACGAAAGAAACGACCAGACAGATCAAAATAATGTCAATGCAACTTACGCGGTGGAGGCGGTAAAGGTACAGCCTGCTGTTCTTCCGCTGTGAAAAATCAATAACAGTTACTTACTGTTACCTTGAATAGCCTGGTCATAAAAGTGGTGGAATATACACCCCAAAGATTTAAATCGACAGATTCATCCAATGACATCAAAATATCGTCGCCTATATGTTTTGTTTCGACTAACTGATACATAATATCGCTGCCATAGTATGGTAGACACATCCATGAGATGTGTGAGACGTTTCAGTTTTCGGTTTAGCGATTAAAACTTTGGAGTATATACATAGAATAGTGTGGTTGCTTACTGAAGCACAGGTTGCAGGCTGCACACTTGGAGTACAGGAGTCCTGAAGTAGTGAAGCAGGCGCAAACGTAGCAGACGTTGTTCCTCTTCTCGTAGTACATGTCTCCCGCTGAGTTGCATCTGTGTATTGGCTCTGAGGGGAAAAGAAAACGCGAATTAACGAATGACTTGGTTTGGGACATATCTAAGAATTGCCTGTGAATATATAAAATTAATAATTTTATAGGTGTGGGACCTATAAAATTATTATATTATATTTCATAAAACATAAACATATTATCTATCCATTAAAAAAAACAATTTTAAAGACCCTCTTTGTAAGCATTGTGCTTGAAATGTGAATATAAATACGGTTTTGAAGGAATAAATTCATAAAAATATGCAAATATCCCCTTTTGGACTGGATACTAAATATTAAAAAAAAAAAATACACCAGTCATCAATGTTTTATGACAAGTGTTTTCAATTGATAGGAATATTTGATTATTTCCAGTGCCATCTCTTGTGAGAATCGTATTGCAAATAATAATTCTGTGTTAACCCGTTTACTCCAAGAGCCCTCCGAATGTTACGATAGTTGAGTAAAGAAGGCTACCCTAAGTTAGGCTGTTTGGAACCAACAACCAGGATCTCCTTCCTGCATTAATGAGCATGACGTGATTATTGTGGGACTTACCGAAGCTGATCAGTTCTTCAGGGTTAAACATACGACTTTCGTCTGACTCAGAGTCCTCTGCAGTTAATTCGGCAGTTTCATCTGTAAAAGAAAGATTATTATTAGTGGTAGTGTGTGTGAGATAAGTGGAGTTATCACTATAGTTTTAAAAACTCATATTCTTTTCTTGTTCAGACTATTTGTACTAGGTATATTGTTTCGTTGTTTCCTTTGAACGCAGTAAATAAAATCTTAGATCGGAAAAAGTCTTGTAATTCCGTTGTCTGAATGTGTAACCTAGAAGTAACCTATTTTTTTTTTTTAAAGTAATGTATAAAAAGTTTACTCATATCGCAACAATTTTCAAATAAGTAAAGATCCTTCGAATGGCGACAATTACCTGATGATTCTTGTGAAGCTGATTCTAGTACATGTCCAGATCGGAGCAGCTCGGTGCTATCTGGTTCGGAATCTAAGAGCTCGACTGTCGAAACTTGATACAAAAAAAATTACAAAAAAATTAAACATTGGTGATTTCTTTAAAAAAAAATTAAAATAATATAAATAACGCCTTATTAAGTAGATATTTAAATAATAAAAAAAATATTAAATATTATTTGTCCCAAGTTGATCTCGTATCTCGGTCAAAGTCAGACAAAGTGAGGTGAGAGTATAGAGCTATGTGTAAAATAGTCAACTATATTTGTATTCAAAATTTGATTTCGTAATTTCATTGCCCCCAAAAGTTACGACTTTAATTTTGTTTATTTGAAATTATGAGAACCTAAAAATTTGGACACATTGGAATTTAAACTAAGTCGTATATGATATAGAGATTATTGTTCAGACTAAGATAAGGCTGACTCACCGCTATCAGGCCTGGCTGTGACCCCCACAGCCAACAGGAAGAGAAGCCATAGGCTCCTCTTGATCTTCAACATATTCATGGACCCTTTACTTGGACCCAACAGTGAGTGGCGCCCAACTCACCGAAGATACCGATTTCATCAGCTCCTGCACTATTTAAACCTTTTTCCTTTACGCATTGAAACGCATGCCGAATCAATTTGATTATTAAATTCACAATAATATATAGTTTTTAATCTTATTTTTAATATATTTAAATTTTGCACGAAGCGTAAATGTATCAGAGAATTAATTAAGTATTTATGTAACTCTTTATAGTTGTTGTTATGTGAAGACATCTTCCTGCAAACGGTTGTAGGTGACATTCCTGACATTCCAGGAAATGGGTCAATATGTCACTTGCACCGTGTAGCCGGCTGTCGCCTTTGAACGCAATAGCAGTCATATTTATCTTTTCAAATACGCCTCGTATTCCTCCAGTATTTATTGAGTTTCTGAATGTTATTTAGTTAAATATTGAATGTATCTGAGACCCCGCATACCTTCGGATATTACGTATGTATATTATTTACTATTGAGTTTCTGTATTGTTATAAATCTAATGTCTTTAAACAACTTACAGTCATCAAAATATTACCTTTAAACAAATGTTAATACAACCTTTGAACTTGGTAGACTGGTGAAAACATTTTGAATTAAATTCACAAATTGAATAAGATTTAATTTCATCACTCCCAAAAGTATTTAACACCACAATGACATAAAATTACATTTAAAATGTCTGAAAAACAAGAGCAACAGTCGGGGTGCTTCGCCACAATGGGGCGGGGGCCGGAAACGGGGCTCCAGCGGAACCGGAAGTGCGACCCACTAATGACGCTTCGTGGCGCCATCTACGTGCAGCCTGCGTGAACCTTCACCATTGTTGTTGTGATGGAATTCTCCAAATGTGTTGTGTGAAATTTTAATGAAATAATAATATTATGAATTTAGTCAGGATATGGTCGAAAAACATAATTATGAAGTATAGATAATAATTTATGTTAAATAATGTTAGTCGTTTTCATGATAAATAACAAAAATCCCAATGGTTATACTCAGGTTTTGCTTTTAATTTTGTAAATTACCAGTAACCTACATAAAAATCCCATGAGAAATCATACACAGCAATACCGGATTCAATTATCCAAAAATCATCCATAATTTCATCCAACAGTCCGAAATCCAATTGGATTCGAACAACAAATATAAGCAAATACCAGAAAAATCTATTTGAAAACGAATCAGTCCCATTTGGCGGGAACATGATTGATTAAAACCAAGATGGCCGACATTGTTATTGACAGCTGACATTACTGCGTTCGTCCAGTAGTTTTTGAGAAGAAATTGATTTTATTTTATAAATTCTGACTGTTTACATTATGAGAAAAAAATTACAAAAATTTACTATTAATAAAGTTATATTTAATTAAAAACTGGTCAAGTGTGAGTCGGATTCGCGCGCTGAGAATTTTTTTACAACTTTACATATAAAAATAGTTAAATTCCCGATTTTTTCCGAATCGTAGAGAAAAGTTTTTTTTTAGTGATGTAATAATTTTAATGTATATTTCTGTACTATAAGACCTTGCTTTTTGTCAAATTTCTGGGTCAACGGGAAGTATCCTATGAATTTTGATTCCCTTGAAAGTGTTGACCTTGGACTGCGACTTGAGTATAATGGTTTATTTCAATTCGGTACCTCCACGTGTTCCCGAGAAAAAGGTCTTGACAGACAGTCAAACGACCACAAAGTATTCCTATAAGGGTTCTGGTTTTCCTTTTGAGGTATGAAACCGTAAAAACTAAAAACATGAAATACCAACGTAATAATATACTTTCTTATATTTTTTCCACTTAACCTAAATTGTACTATTTTAAGAAAACCCAAACATGTTCTCTTTTCTCGAAAACCATTAGATAGACCTAGAAAAAGTATTTGAGAAGGATGCTTACATATCATTACGCGGGTTACCTGAATTACTGATTAAAAGGCTCCTCTGGGAGTTTTTCCTTTGCCGAAGTTTCCCCTAACTAGTTGCTAAGTGGCAACATACATTCTATTTCAGTATGGATAGAAAGAATTCTCATTTTGAATACGTATAATAAGGATTTTTGTTTATTCTAAAGATATGTCTTTTTCAGATTTATCTCAGAGGGAATATTTTAATGATGAAGATATTGAGGTCTAGAAAATAGATACATACTCTTTATCGTACGCCATATAAAATAAATTAGGAGGTTAAAATTGAATGAGGTGTTACAATAAGCGGTGTTTAAGTTGTCAAAAAAAAGGGCCGTTTTGACATTTGTATTTTGACTACCTAGTGGTTTGTTCGGTGTAGTGTAGCTACTCGTACTACGCCGGATCCCTAATTATTATTTTTATGTTTCTTTCAGTCTCGTTCCAAGTATATTTCTAGGGTTTTTCTCAAATGTCAAAACTTACAGGCCTTTTATTTTTTAACGAGTTTATAACTAAAAGCGAATTTCACAGAAAATATTTTGATGGATTTGATAGAGAAGAAGAAACGATACGTTGGTGCGAGAAGGTGCGCGCGTAGTGTACCACATGTGATCCTTGGCCATATTTTTAGAATATTTATATTATGTTGTCCTAACTTCTATTGGCGTTTCTTAAGTTCTATGTAGTATTAAAGTTTTTTGTACAGTTGCATTATGGCAACTAAGTAATATCTACCTCCTAAACTATTATTTTGTTTGATTGGCTTATTATGTTTTAGTAGTTTTTAAAGACCAAATTATTCATGTTAGTTTTGTCTTGTTTCAGGTATGACACGAAACGTAACATCGATATCATTAGCCGAGGCTAAGGTAACATATTTCTGATAAGCCACCACATTGATAAACTCCTATATTTCAGGAATATAAGTAACTAAAGTCTGTTTTTCAATCCCCGATATTGACTTGTGATTTGACCATTTGAATTTTTCATGTTTTTTCCATTTCATAAATAGTGAGGTACCGCAATCGATATTGACCAAAACACCGTTTAAGTGGTTTTTCTAAATAATTTTGAGTCGTCCCATCATCTTATATAGCTATATTTGTCTTTTATACAGTCTTAAGTCTTACCCTCCTTTTTTAACTATTTCACTATCACTATCATCATTGGAGCCAAAAGATGTCCACTATTGGACATAGGCCATTTTCAAATATCGACATAACGATCGGCCTTGTGCATCTCGCATGGTCCTCACCATATCAACGGTCCACTTATCATTTCATGTTCTCACTCAAAACTTTCTTCACGATATTCCTTCATTCCTATGCATCATGAACCCATATTATGACTGCTGACTTCCACTCAACAATTTAGTAATTGGTGGCATTTTCAGATTTCCTCTCATGTACTAATTCATTGTTACACGTGCTACATAACCAGGTTCATTCTCCGTCCTCGTGACCCTCGTTAGTCAGTAAACTGCGCAGCGTCAGCTCCCCAGGGTAGCTGCAGGTGTCCTGATCAAATCTACATACATAGGTTGTATGTTCATGCAATTTAAACTTTGCTGTTTGCCGAGGTCAAGTAGTTTTGCTGTAGAAGTTGGTGGTAAATCATTTGTGTGTGGAAAGTTGTTATTGTTTGCACTGTTTATGTGCTGTTAATTTAACTGTTTGGTTTTTACTAAATTCATGTAGTTTTAGGGCTTAAATGGTTGCATCATCTTATCAACCTTGAATTGGCTTTTTTTCTTTCCTGACTCATAACTTAACACGATGCATCTTTTATTAGTTACTCTTATTAATCTTTAAACCGCTGATTTTGAAAGTTAAAAGCACTATAATATTACTACATACCTACGTGTTTCGGACGCCCATTCATTTACTACAGAATACATAGAAAAAATTCTATGCTTTTCTAGTAACACAAAAAAAATATTTTCATTACTTATCTACCCACGTAATATTTATCATAATCTCCTAATAGATCCAACATACAGCCTACTTTTCATAAATAACTCCTCGACTCATTTCAATTTCAAAAGCTCTATCAATATCACGAAATATTCCCAAATACCAGCTTTTCAGCGTTCCCCAACTGTTCGGAATGAACGAAAACTTTCAGCGTTTAAAATACCGAACGATACATCAGTGGTGCCATCTGCCGGCGCCATAATGGAAACTGCCAGAGTTAGCACGAATACATGATGGGGATTTTCGTGAAAAGCTATTCAATAGGTGCAGTTTCTACTGGATTCATTTGGCTGGTTGTTTGTGGGTTCGTGTTGGAATAGGGATGGATATTGAAATAAACCTTACAGGAAAAACCTGCAAACGATGCAGGACATTCCTGAGTCAATCAAAAGAGTCATACAAAGAGCAGCTGACGGAAAGAGGCGGGTTTTAGCCAGTAAAAGTCTGAAATTCCCTCTCTTATATAAGAATGGTAAGAGACTGATGAGTTAACGTTTAGACGTTGATAACTCGTAAGTCAAAATTTTCTTAAAGAAAAAAAAAAAATTTGCTTTAGGTTAACTTAACCTTCTAGAGTTAGTAAGCATATTATTATACGGGCAAGATGCGAAGCTGAACTTATTGACAAGGCTACTCTATAAACCACATAACAGAAAATATAGGTAAAAGTGCCCCTAACGTGGCTAAGCACGGGAACCAGTTACGCCAAACTCACACATTTGCGTATCAAATTGTACATTACACACATAAAAAACAGTAATATGATTGGCTACGAAGCTACGAATTACAAACTTAACTTTTACAAATCATATTCTTATTGCTTTCATAAATTAGGTGTTATTACAACGTAAGAAAGTTGTTATTATTTGACATGACACAAACAATAAAGAAGTTTTTCGTCTAAACACCAATTTACAACGAGCTCGGCTACTCACATGCGGCTGCACATGTAATCGGCGAATCTAGCTTGATGTTGACACGCGCGCGATATCTAAGAGGCACTTCCTCTACTTTTCTTTATTCCGTGCTATAAACAGTGGTGGCTGCCAAGTCTCATTAATTCTATGATTCTTCTGTCTTCTAAAATCTGGAAGGCATTCCCGTCGGACATGGTCTGTATTTGCCAAGAGATTTCAATCGACACGTGGACCTGTCCGTGTAATTTTAGTTTTTGAATAGACATAAGTATATTATCATTGGTATATTAAACATACGTCAAATCTTCAGGCTTACCTGCTCACGTTGTGTAAGTCTTCCCATAATTACCCCAGTAATTACAAGTTCAGTGACCGCTGTTCTGTTTGTGAACATGAAACTGTAATCACCTTGGAACACCCATGGGAATGTAGCTGGTCGCCCTTTGTAACACCACATTGTTCTAAATTGTTCCTTAGCTATGTCATCCGCAAACTTGGGAATCTTGATGGTAGTCATACTACATAATTATTTTTTATCCAGTTAATTAACTATTTTTTTTTATTTATTTAGCACTTCAACAATGAGTAAACACTGGTAGGTTAATCATTCAAAATGTTACACTCCCATTCGACTGGCCTGTTGGTGTAGTGGTTAGTGGCCCTGACTGCTATGCCGGAGGTCGTGGGTTCGATTCCTACCCAGGACAAATGTTTGTGATGAGCATGATCATTTGTTTAGCGTCTGGGTGTAATTTATCTATAATATTCTTCGTCGCTTACCATCAGGTGAGGTGGTGGTCAAACACAAGCTTATCAATAATAACAAAAAGAAAATGTTGGTTTTTTTTTTAATAGATAGAGTGATTCAAGAGGAAGGATTATATGTATAAAAACATCCATTAAATAGTGGAGAAATACTGTTACCCGAGCGAAGCCGGGGCGCGTCGCTAGTTAGTAATAAAACCTTTTACTACTCATTTTAATTCCACGATTTTGGCAAACATAAACCATTTACCTGCCACATATAAACTAATATCAGAAGCAAACTGAGTAACAACAAAATGTTCATAATTCCTGGAGTATGAGAACTTTATGTGTAAACGTCGCGCGGATGCGGCGCGTCATTTGTTGCCATGTCGCAGGGTTGCCAGCGTCGTAGCATTTTATGCGGTGATTTGACTGAGTTATTGAAAAGGTTTTTTTTAAGTTTTATACGAAATCGTCGCTTTGAGACGAAGTTACACGTCGCGTTCTTCTTTACCTTGTGTGTTTGCAAATAAACAAGGATAAAACTGTTATCATAGCTTCGAATCAAAAGGACATTTACCTCCCCTAAAAAAGTACCAGCAGGGTTATTGTATGATACACAAAATCATATAATCAATGACATATAAATATTTTAAAATTCGAAAGTAACTTTTGCGTAGTCTATGTAATAGAGCAGACGAATGTTTACAAGTTTGAAACAATGAGTCGTTTTTCCTTCGATTGTGAAAGAAGTGGGAGTATGTTTTGTACATAGAGCTTACGTTGTTTTGAGTAAGGGTCTGACTAAGTTCAACACGGTGGCTTTTAGTACCTAGTGTGACAATTCAACATACCTAATTATCATTTCTAACTAAATGACTAACAATTAAAAAATAACCATATGATTAGCTGCACTTCTTATTTTAAAATATTTATGAAGGTTTTGAATTTAAACACGCTAGCCAAAATTTAAATCATGCGTATGGCTAACATGTTTTTTTAGCTAAAAATAAATAATACGCAGAAGACTCTAAATTCAAAATAACTGTATAGAGCAAAGCTTCCTTCAAATGATTAATCAGTACCATTCACTTATATTCTTCTTTCTTTGTATTAGTAGATACAGTTTTTTTTAAATATAAGCCATAAATGCTAGGCTGCTCCCTAGGCAGCCCTAAATAACTTAAGTATTACTTGAAACTGTTTGCGACACCTCTGTTCCTTACCGCGGTAAATTCTGTTGCTATCCGTACTACAGGTATACCTACAGGTACCTGCGCTTTTAGCAAAGGGAGTCTTTGAGGCGCCCGGAAATGCCTTAATGAGGAATTGTTATTGTACAGGGGTGCTTGCTCAAATTATCTCGCTTCGTTAGAATATGGAATGTAAGGCTGGGGTGTGAAGGTGTGTTTTTGTTTGCAGTTTTGACTGGATTATTATATTTTGTGGTGTCGGATCACTTCGTTTTTTACCTTTGTCGATATTTTGTTTTGTAACCAGTAAGACGAAATTAATCTTAAAAATTCTTGATATAAAATATTTTATTTTCTCGCCCCGAAGATCGTGTTCTGTCAAATACTCTGTTCTGCTGAGTTTAAGGGGCATTATTAAAATAAATAAATAACCAATCATAAGGCCTTATTTCAATAAAAACTGTCAAAAACTCAACTTCTTGTAGAGAAAGAAAGAAGAACATTTTATTTGCCAAAAAAGGCTCAAACTTAAGACTAACATATTGTGAACATTTTGTGTCCGAAATATTGAAACTATAATTACTGAAATCTGAAATTATTGCCAAGATATTTTGATTCAAAACTTTTCTAGATTGCCTTGAAATATCTAGACAGCAGTCCATTCTCACTTCAAGATCATTTAAATCTAAATTAAATGTACAGTGAATAACTAAAAGTCCTGTCCCAAAAATCTTGAACCGTTTTACACAAAACGGAGTAATTACAGTAATTAAAAATAGCATCAGTGTAATCTGGAGTGCTCCGAAGTGTCACAATCGTACCTCTGTTCAGATATCTCGACGTGGCGCCTCATGTTCCACCATCTGAAGGATCTTAAGACGCAATTTGCGTTCTTACGTTGGTACCTCCCGTATTTTGTAAGGTTTCAAATATTCGCTTATTTTGTGAATGTGTTTTGTGTGGTTGTCATCTTGTTTATTTTATAAAAAGGTCAGAAGGAATCTTTATAAATTCCGCTCCTTTGTCATGTTAAATTAAATGAATATGGGTTTACTCTTTTGTATAATGGTATCGTATTATGATGAAAAGTCTAGGTATGTATTAACTTTTGAAATCTCAATCAGAAATGAATGGGCCTTTTTTATCATTGATAGGCTCACGCTTGATCTCTATCACACCCGATGGTAGGCAATAATGTGGTTGATTAACAAACGAGCTTGCCTAGAAGTAACCTATTTTTCAGAAATGACTTCTCTCGCTCTGAGCGGAGCGGCAATTAGTGTCAGACTTTTGCTGACTAAACCTGTGTTCCTTCTTATACCATTTTTATTTTAGGGCTAGCAACCAACCAGGAACCACCATCTAGTACTGGTATTGATTTATAGTTTTAACAAGCCTTTAAAGTAATATCCACAAAAATAAATCATCAATTCAGTCGATAGACGTCCGCTATTTATGTCCACTGCTGGACATAGGTGCCTTGTACGAGGCCTTCCAACGCTGCGTCTTCCGGTACGCGGTCGCCACTCCAGAACCTCATGTGTTTTACGACAAAAATATTTATTGCCAACTATAAATTAAACTGCGCTCATCCATAAT
Source organism: Mythimna lalbum (assembly GCA_949319445.1). Taxonomy (NCBI): domain Eukaryota; kingdom Metazoa; phylum Arthropoda; class Insecta; order Lepidoptera; family Noctuidae; genus Mythimna; species Mythimna lalbum. Next base: position 684,089 of record OX439365.1, read on the forward strand.
AATTTCTAATATCATCGTTCTTCTTATATTGATTGATTGACGTAATTAATTTTCTAATACACCTCCATATTTTCCCTGAACGCCCTGACAATGCTATTAATCAGCCCGTGCCTACAATCAGCGGCCTTCCCTGCTGACCCTCATTAAAACAGCTTCCGCCACGGAAGGACCTGTTCGAATCATTGGCACGCTATGTTTGGATGTCCTGTTATCAGGTTTGACCTTATTGTTAAACGAAAAATCTTTTGACATAGTGGGATAAAAGATTTGGAGCTTTTATCCATGTTTGCAATTTTTTTTTTTTGGCAGGAGTAGGAAATCCTCAAGGACGGCCAGGCTGCCTCACATACGAGCCAGTCTGGGCAGTGTCAGACTCCTACTGACTAAAACCTCACTCCTCTGCCTTACATTTAAATCACAGACATGACGTCCGTGCTCTTTTTTAATAGTTGTACATTGTTTGCTTCTGGGCAACTCCACGTGCGAGTGGCGTCACTCCAGAGCACCTTTCAGCAATTACAATAAATCCCGTCTGACTTTCAGGGCTGAGAGGCCACCAACCCATAGCGATACCCAAGCACCCATGTTTGCTATTCTATCTGCATTCTTCTTGGTGGTTTCGCTCTTGCCAGAGTGATCGTGGTTATCACGAAGGCAGCTGTCTGAAAGCCGTCAGGGTACGTTGCACAACTTTTCGTCACTTTTAATAATAATAATAATAATAACCATTTATTTCAGGCATCGAAGGCCCATAGAAAAAATACATAAAATAATCTTATAAAATAATAAACTAATAAATATCATAACAACAAACTTGAACTATTTTTTTTTTTTTTTTTAGCTGCTGCTGGCAGTCACCCGGGTGTACTTGTTCAATGGGCCACCAATACCCGTTTTGATTTGGTCAGTCCATCGCATCTGTGATCTGCCAAGCGGCCTTGTTCCGTCCACCTTTCCTGTTAATGTCTGCAAATGATACTCAGAACTAAAGTACCTCTGAAAGTACACTTCGTAATTAAGTGTACTTAACGAGGTATGGTGGAAAGAGGTAAAGATTGTTTTTTTGTTTGTAGGAGTTAATCTCTGAAAGAAATTTTTTTTCACCGATAGAAAGTTTCTTTATTTCTGAGTGACCTAGGCTGTATTTTATATACATCGGCGAAGCCGCAGGCAAAGGACAGTCTTTTATATTTTACTAACATGATATAAGATAGAGATGTTAGTATGACTGACGAGGCCGCTAAAGCCGATACCGATGAAAGAATCAGCCTTGAAATGGAAAAGGTAACCGAAAGAACACAGAAGGCTTTTAGGCAGTAAAAGTCTGATAGCAAAAGCAAAATTATTTAAAGATAGAATTCAAAACAAAAAAAAAGTATAAGATTAATGACCGATTCAACCATGGCTTTCAGTGTCTTATTGAAGAAAAATTCTCGCACTTGTAGCACAGTCGCTACTAAACGATGTTACTTTACAACCTCGTTTAAGTCACTTCCAGTTCGTAACTTATTATTATTTCGTGAAAGCTGAAACCGCCTCATGAGGAGAGGTAACACCACATAACGACTGTATCGCAAAACTTTATGATAGGCTTATAAGAACCAAGTTGTGGAAGTTCTTCTCCGACATTTGCATGAGTAAGCATCTTTTCAGCTTGTGTCTTAAGACTTTCAAACTAAAGTGGTTATGGTAGTTTCGGGACTAAAAGCTAAGAGGCCATGTGTACTCTGCGGGCGCTTTCAATTTATGCGTTTTTTTTACGGCCTGTTGCTGTGCAGATGCGCTGTGTTGGTCGTACTGCGTATGAGCGATCGCATTTTTCATACAAAGCGCGCGGTGAGCAACCGTGCGGTAAACGATCGACAACAGAACAACAACGTCACAGGCACCACGTATTAAATACGGTGTTGAATAATAGTGCAGCGTTGATTAGCGCATCACTGGCATACAAACGCTTGTTGTTGAACTGCTAACGTACTGCAACCGGCTGGCTGCGGCACAGTAAACGTGCGGCAGCCGGCCGGTGCAGTACGCATAAATTGAAAGCGCCCTATAAAAAGTCTATAAGCCTAGCTGGTTATGAATAAACGTAGAATGGATGGGGCCCGTAATACAGTTATTTTCTATCGCTGTCATACGGCAATCGCGAGTGTTCCATCCTTAAATTTTTCAGTCCAGCAGATTGAGCATTTCGCCTCGTCGTTTATACTTTATACTCGTATATCGAAGGACCGGAACAAGTTGCCTGCTGCAGTCATTCCAGTCTGTAATTTAGGTGTCTTCAAGGCTAGAGTGGGCTGGATGGGCTCGTAAAAGAGTGGAAAAGAAAACTTAATTACCATTTTTGATTTGACTAAAGACTAAACTCCCACCTGCTTCTTCACTCTCGTGATCTTAAATCACAAGAACCGAGCAGTTTTTTATCGAATAAATAGCCTATGGCACTCTGAACCGATCTACTACTACAAACATAAACAGAGAAATAAACAAACTACCCTTCTTCCTTGTAATAGCAGTTTAGATGTCCAAGACAACCAGAGTGTAACCAACTATCCCAAACTTGGACAAGCCGCCACTATCCAAAAGAAGAAACAAATGAAAAACAATTTCGTAACCAACAAGGACCACGAAGACACTTCTAAAAGATATCCAATACAGTTTTAATTAAAGAAAAGCCGAGAAATTAAAGTGCAGCGCCTTAATAATGTACAGTGGGTAGAATTACTGAAAGTTTCACAAGTTTTAATAAGGCGGCGGCAGGGGGCGCTAGTTGCAGGAAGGAAGCGAGCGAAACTTCCTGCAGCTGAAATATTTCCAGGATTGCTTTTGCACTAAAAGATTTTCTAGATGAGGCGATTTTCTTTTGAGTTCATATAATGCGTTTTTATTCCTAATTATGTTCCTTTTTTTAAGTTAATTTGTAAGTGATTCCAGCAGAAAGCCGCATCTTATTGCTCATGTTTTATCAAATAGGTATCTCTTCTGATTTTTTTTAAACCTATTAGCTTCTGCTAGTTACTTTATCTGCGAGAAAATAAGGTTTCTCTCTACAAATTTTGGACCTCTGTTTAAAGTTGTTACAATAATTATCAGCGTGCCAAACAGCGCAATCCCTTTAGTGCTGTTTCAGCTGTGTTTTGATAGATCAGTCAGTCAGTAATAGTTGCATTTTATATGACCTTTAAATTGCAATCATAATTCAAGTATTGATTGATACTTCAATACGTAGAGTTTTATTAAAGAAATTACAAATCCTAGTTCATGAGTTCTAGTTGTAAGCAATTAAATAGTAGAATAGTAGTGCATCGGTTTTGATATACGCACACACAAACACGCTAGACACGCTATCAAAATGTATTAAGAATTTGTAGAACTGGGTATCAGGGTAGTCAGCTCACCACCACTAGAAACACCAGCCTCATCTAGTTTAAACTTATTAAAAACAAAATGACGTGTAAATGACGTGTTTTTTTAAAACCTATTTGCAAAATAATATATTATTATATTATTATTATTATATTTTTAATTTTATTTTAACTGAAATTATTCTTTCTGAGGTTACATTTAGTTATAATTTTGATTGAAATTAGATTCTAAAATGATTTTTTATATATTATTATGGTAATAATACGAAACTAGCCCCAACTGACCAAGCCTTTAGGTAAGTCCTGCAAGTGTTTTCTTTTGTTGTAGTACTGAGATTGCTTGCTATCAATAACGAAGTTTAATTTTCTTGATGGTACAGCGCGTTATGAAAAGTGTTCGCTGCGCTAACAGCGATATTAAAAATGTAGTGTTTTAACGTTATTGTACCGTCTTGAAATGTATGAAGCTGTATAAAATGAGGAAATAGAGGAAGTTCTGCTAATAATAAGTTCTTGAAAGTTTTGTAAAATGAGTTGGTTATATTGCCATTTAGCAAAAAACATTATTTTTAATATGACAACATAAAAATGTTTCTTATTTGGCTAGTTATGTAGTCCCGTGTCATGCACGTTCATGGCTGCTATTGAGAAATTCCAGCCAAATTTACAGTCGAATCCAGGATCTGATGTTAGTTGGTCTACCAATAACCACCACGACCGATAGGCGAGCAATGGGTAGCTCGCCGTCCAGCCGTCCGGTATGGACCAGACCCGAGTGGTAACGGTATGTGGTGTTCGACGGGCACCATAAAGAGATGTCAGCAAACCGTAGGGACCAACAGGGCCGATGCCCGCTATGACCACGGGGAATTCCTGGCTAAGAAACCGTGGTCCTAGAACACATATGGTAACACAGGTGTGGTTTTAGTCAGTAAAAGTCTGACATGCCCGCTCCACCATTGAGCTTGAGAAGTCATTAGATGATTTTCCACTTCAAGCAGAAAATAAACCATAGTAACTTCCCAACATTATTATAATAAAGCAAACTGTAAATAATAAACTACTAAATTTAGTAAAACTGAAGAGTTGAAGTGTCGAGGTCGGCCGCTGTCGCTCTGTCGCTCTGTCGCGTCGGTCGCAGTTGTCGTGTTGTCGCACAGGTGCGCTCTCGCCAACTTGTTTCAAAACTTTCTGTTTGTGTGGGAACGGAATTATTGTTGTGGATAAATGGAATAGTAATGGTGGATTTGTTGGGGTTATGGAGCTTCGCTTACTTATTAAAGCAATCGCGGAGTCTCTGTCTATAACTTTAGGAGAGCCATCTTGCAATAATCTGATTTGGTTTGCTGATTGGATTTATTCATACCTATATAACATAAGGACTGAAAGGTTCTGGAGTGACAACCGCGTACAGGAAGAGCGATGAAAGCCTTCTACAAGGTGGACCGATGACCTGGTAAGGGTTGCGAAAATCTAACGTTAATTGAGGCGACATTTGTGGGAGGCCTATGTCCAATAGCGGACGTCTTTCGGTGGAAACGATGATGATGGTAACATAACAGTATCGGCCTTATAATTTTCCTACTGCTGAGAAAAGGCCGTATGCCACCATGCGGACCCAGTGCGGGGTGATGGATGTAATATGTCTTGGAATTTTGGTTCTAGGACACGCCGGTTTCCTAACGGTGTTTTCTTTCACCGTTTTGAAAGCAGTGGTGATGAAATAAATTACACAAAGTAATCCTGCCTGGCTGGGTTTGAACTCGCGACCTAACTTGTAAATTGGGGCATTTATCACTGGCGTACCACTGCTCTACCTACTTACCTATATAGTTTATTGTAAACCAAGATAACAATTATACGATTGGCGGGCTTATCGCATTTCGCGATATCTTCTAGGCAACCAGTACCCCTAGCCAAGTTGTTAATCTGCAATAGTTAACGCTAGTAGAAAGCTTCAAATGTACGGGAATGACGTCGTCTCAACGCTCAGTCACGTGGTCAGAACAAAAGAATTGGCGGCAAGGTCAACTCGAAGCGTTCGACGCAAGCGAAACGGTTGTAACTTGGCTAGGGGGGCTGGACTAAACAGATATTGCCTATACTTCAAAATAGGGTTGCACTTGGCGATATTAAAAGTTAAATTATTAATTGAAAGACATTGTAACCGCTTACTAAATTAGGTACATATAAAATAAAATAGGTATACTAAATATATATGCAAAAAAATGTTAGTTCTTCGTACTCAAAGGGCTGAGCAATTTCAGATTATTTTTGAGCATGACCTGGAATAGTAAAACATTGGATACTTTTGATCCCGAGAGTATGTTCCATTGAAATCATTTCCTTCTGTCCCTTTCAAAATCTAAATATATAGAACAATCGTCTATAACTGAACACACGACATAAAAAATACATAGATACGTGGGTATTTGGAATTGTACACAACCCCATTGATTTCTTACACGAACCCTTCCAAACAAATGGCCTCCGAAACCCAATAAGAATCCCGAAGAAAAACACACAAAATGTATGTTCAGCAAAATAAATAACCAAATAAAAGTTAGTGGCGTTATATTAGGAGTTTAGGGGCTAACCGTACCGCCATCTCTCAAGCCGACCAATCAGGTGAGTGCTTCGTATTTTATAGGAGTTGGTACTAGGTTCGATTCCAGTTTAAACGGATTATAAAGAGGCAAGATCTGTAGTTGTGAGTTTGTAACCCGGTTATATTTTTCACCGTTTATTAACTCTTCTCTGGGCTTCTAAAGGATAGGATTTTTTAATTACTTGATGAGTAGTTTTTACGATCTTTTGAATTTGTGTGAATGCAATTATTTAACTGATTTTTTTCTGTTTTTTAAATTAGGGTATTTATGGCCTCTGATTGGTTTGAATTAGTTTATGAAGCATGAAAATATTATTCTGTCTGTCTATGTGTGTTACTTGTTAAGTTATTTATGTGTTATCAATAGACTCTTGTGCGTTTTTGTAGGCTAATATGGGAATAGAATTGAAATAAAATGGTTCTGTAATTTCAAGAACTGTAAATAATATAGCAGGTGGTCCAAACTTCTTTAATTATTTATAAAATTTCAGTCCAATCTCAACTCAGATCTCAATTCCGCTTTTAATACTATTGTCGCATAAAATAAAACTGAAATACTCCTCCGTACACGCAATGCAAGCTTTGTAAAAGTTACAACAGCCATTTTATTCCCCACTTAGAGTGCGGCCGGGCCCGTGGCTCGTGGCTAACTACTGCGGTCCATTGCAGAGCAACTTTGCTTGAATTGCAAATTCCTCTGCAAGATACTACGGTTTTACTAGCTGTGAGAGTTTGAAAGCATACCTTTACGTATGAAAAAACATTCTGTACATTTTATACGGATTTTTTTCTTGATTCAAATGTTGTAATAAAGTATGTGATCTATGTTTTTTTTTACTGTAAAGTAAAAATCTCGTCTCGTACAGAAAGGAAATATTTGTTGTTCATTAAACTAGCTATGTGAAGATTGTTTCATGATATTTCCTGAGATTTTAAAGCAAAATAAATTTCCTTTTTTAGTCTTCAATACTTAGATTAATAAAATAAGTGCAAAGCTTTCAACATAATTTTTAAATCTAGATAAAAACTACCACTCACCAAGATTTTTCTAATCAAAATGTTTACTCCATTTGGAAAAAAAAAACTGCAAAAAAGAACCAAAATTTCCAATACATTTCGCAGACGTTACTTTGAATTCAATATCAGAGATAAGGTATCAGTAACATCCACTGTCATAACTTTGTAGGGCGAGGCCTTTCGGAGGCCATTCAAGTCCTTCGGAGGACTTGTCAGGCTTTTGTTTGGCCGAAAAAAATATTTTCCCCATCTCCTTTGAAAGGTTTCCAGTTTATTTATTGACGGGCTGATAAAAATAATTCTTTGTAACGCCCTCGAGGACTCAGTTTGTGTCCCGCGAAACGCTTAAATTGTGGTTACCATAGCTTTAGAAAATGGAAATGTTTTTCTTTTTTTTTTCTTCGTTTTTATTTGGCGTCTTCGCGTTTGTTTAGATTGTGATAGATTTATTTTATGAGGATATTTATTGCTTTTTTTTGTATACTGGTCTGTAATTATACTGGTCTTAAGCGATAAGTGAAGGTTGTGTTTGAAAATATAATAAAATAATAGCAATATGCTGTTTATTGTGTATCCGGACAAAAGGCGGAACATGAAAAACCTTGTAGGCAGGGTTGAAGCCTACCGGGGCCATGGGTGATGCGAAAGAGATACCCGTGGCTCTGGAACAATGGCAAAGAAGGAACAAGTGTGGAGTTTTTAATCAGTAAAAGTTCCACCCAATGGCGGGAGATAGAATAGAATAGAATAAACTTTTTTTCACACCAAAACAGTAACAAAACTTTTAAAATATCTTACATCTATGGGTACAATGGCGGTCTTATCGCTAACAGCAATATCTACCAGACAATCTTAGGGCGGATTACAAGAACTTAAAATGGCGAGATGTCATTTAGATGATACCACACAAAAAAATAACATACATAATAAGATAAATGTCTTCAGATAACAAGACCCTTGCTGCCAAGTCTGTCCCCAATAATTTCTTTGGAAGATCCTTCGACACATTGACATATGACAATTCAAGCATATCACATTAATAACTACCCTCCAAACTATATAATTTGCGACGTCCTAGTGCTGAAATTAGCCGCTAGATGGCCAGGTATCATTACGTCGGTGCGCTGTCGGTGGAGTGCTCTTGAGAATACTTCAGCTGGCTAGTTGGTACGCCACGGTGGGCAGGTTTGTGGACAGTCCTGATTTCAGTGAGTGGTTTTCGTAATAATCTTTGTATCTGTTTTTTTTGTTTTCAATCTATGCTTATTATTGTGTCACATTGTAATGGCTTATAAGTCACCATTGATAAATGCATGTAAGGAAAAATCTCATAAAACGTTATCTAAATGTCGTGGCCCCTAGCCAAGTTGCTCGACTACTTGACTACTACCTGCTTACTAGCGTTAGCTAGAAGAAAGCTTCAAATATACGGAAACGACGTCGTCGTCTCAACGCTCAGTCACTTGATCAGAACAAAAGAATTGGCGGCAAGGTCAACTCGAAGCGTTCGACGCAAGCGAAACGGTTGTAACTTGGCTAGGGGGGCTGGTCAGAGAAATTGATCATTTCATGAAGTGGACAACTAAAACTGGCCAGATTGTTTAAACGTTAACATTTGATGATATGTCAATCCTCGTTTGGCCATATCAAGATTTCTATGATAATAAAAAGGCCTAAATAAAGTAGACCTATGGAGTTTTTCTAACGTTAAAAATGATCTGGCCAGTTTTACTTAGCCATATCAGAAAGTGTGAATATAAAAAACCCGACCAAGTGCGAGTTGAACTCGCGCATGAAGTCATACACTCTTGACAGTGTGGTCGTGGTCATGTCTCGGTCGAGTCCCGCGCCACCGCCTCTCTCGCGATACGACGCCATGCAGCTCTGTGTTTGGCGGCTTGGGAGCCTTCATTTACGCTGCAGTGTGTCACAGTTTTGATGAGGTCCGTTCACCATGTTGGAGAGCGTCCACGAGATCGAATATTAGACACTATATAACCTTTTTAGTTTTTAGTACATGGTGTTATAGCGGCAACAGAAATAAATCGTCTGTGAAAATGTCAACTGTCAAGCTATCACGGTTCATGAGATACAGCCTAGTGACAGACTGGCGGACAACGGTGTCTTAGTAATAGAATCCTGTTTTTACCCTTTGGGTACGGAAATACGAAACAGAAAGTCTCAATTCCCCCACAAACGTTGGCTCCCACCCAATAACCCCGTGCCTCCGTTACGTGAAAGATTCGCCACTCGACTAGCATCGACACTAGCGCCAGTACTTGTGCAGCAAGTACTTACCTGCACTGTACTAGCCTGGCCTCTTGATCGTCCGGCCGCTGGGAATAGAAGAGTGCCTTCTTTGCTTTTGAACCTTGTCAAAACTTTACCGGTAAAGTTTTTCTTGACATTTTTTATCTTGTGTATGTATGCTTTTTTTTTCATTGGATTATAAAAAAAAAGTAATAATCTTTTTATCAAGATTTGATATTGACTATTGTAGAATTTTTCGCGATAGCGATATTAAGATCTTTATTTTATTTTTGGTAGCTAGAAAATCATATAAGGACGTTCTTTCGCTCTATTGTGGAGCAAGAGAGCGTGTCAGACTTTTATTTATCACAAGTCTTCACGAGGGTCTCTTCTCGTTTTCTTCAAAATCGCTTTGATTTTTGTTTAGATAGAAACTTGAATTCGTTACTGTCAGTGAGCAGTAATTCAGAATGTATAATGTCAAATTGTTATTACATTGGGTGGGCTGTGGGCGGCTACCTGTCATTAATACTCATTACTCGATGTAAGTAGCGACAGGCGCTGATTGAGACATGGTCTTCTTGTCTCAAGTGGTATTTGTGGTGACTAGGTCGTGAGGGCTGTCAGTGGCATATTTTATATTGTGAAAGTTTAAAATTAGACACTGTTTGTAGCTGTCTGTTTGTAGATGTATACTTTTGTAAATTTAGTTGTTAAATTTCTTTCTCTGGTTTATTTTCGAACCTACAACTGTGAAAAATATAGTCTCAAACATGTCTCAAACGTATTTAAAATTTTAATAAATGTTCACTTTTTCACTAATATTGTAAGGATAGTTATGTTTTTTTGTGTAGTTGATGACGTTAAATGTATGATTGAACTAAAATATTTTTTACATCAGGCCGCTTGAATCGACTTGTTTTTTTTTGGTATAAGCCATGGAAACACTAGTATAAACAAGTGGTTTCTATGGTTTATTCCAAAAAAAATTTCTTGCCTTTTTCCGTGATAGCCATCACGGTATTATACGGTTTGCCATTATATACCTTTTTATCAATGATTTTTTTTTTTAATCTGATAGAATAGATTTTTTTTTCGATCATAGCAAAACAGTTACAAACACAAAGTAAAAAAAAAAACAAAACTATAAAATGCGCCGGACACGTCTGTACCAAAAGAGCAACCACCTCAGCATTGTATCTGCCAAATCTTTACGAATCTCACAAAACCCAACCAAAATCATATCTCTTACCCTACAACCTAATCTGTCCTTAACCCAAAACCCAGGTGTGCAGAACATCTAATAAACAAGCAAGCAGAGGGCGCCACCATACACGTCAAGCGTGACACGTGATTAACACTTGCCGCCATCAATCATCTTGGGAAAGTTGTCACGCCGCTGACAATCAATTATGCGAGTTACTTGCGCCAGTAGTGGAGCCAGTTTTTGGGCGAGTGTAGAATGTTGTTGGTCTTGTAAGGTCGGTTAATGATAGATGTGATTATTAGTTTTTTGAGGGCGATGCGTGGGAGTCTTGGCTGTTTGTTTTGAATGTGCAGTTGTGTCAATAGTGGATTGCATTACGGGTTCTGGCCTGTTCTTGATTGTCTATTTATTATTATATCTTGTGGAACTTTTATTCTGCTTTTTGTTTGATTGGTAGCTCTCCTCTTGTACTATATATTCATTAGTTTCCAGTCTTGTTTCATTTTCATGTTTGCTAGATTTTGTTCGTATAATTTTATTTCAGCCGACACGTCCCTCAAGTGTCACCACAGCAGTCCGTGCTGTGCATCTTGCAACTATGCATCCGACTCTCTCATTCTCGCCACCATTACCAGGCCACCAGGTTACTGGTGCACCTTGGGTCACCCAAGATGCTTTAAGATGATTATATTAAAACTAGCAAAGTCCTCTTATGGTTGAAGATTCTTTCAGCTATGTTTGTAGTTTTGTTTCTCCTATAAATATCTTCACTACTGATTCGATCACGCAAGAAAACTCCGAGCATAGTTCTTTCTATTAACTACAAGCCTTATAATGAATCCAATTGCATCACCAAACGCAACTAATTGATTATGTTTCACTTCTCCTCAATTATAATTACGTACTTTTGTTTCCTTAGCCTTTTTGTATGGTACCTTTATCTAAATCACTATCGATCAATCTCAAGTTTCTTTAAACAAGTACAAAATTTTTAATCCCATCAATTTAAAACAAGTCTCCAGCATTCTCTGCTATCCTTATCTCCATAATTGATACAAGTTTATCATCATCTCGAGTAGCATCAACAGCATGGTCAACTCCTACGCACCCATCAATATGTATGATCTTACGAAACTTTAGCTCATCAATGAACGACATTTTGTTTAGCTAATATGTTTCTTTACTATTGGTTTTTATTTATAGTGAGTTTGTGTCGAGTTCTTAGATGAAGTGAGTGAGGATCGTGTTATTTATTGAGTTATCACGAACTAGGTTTTTGCTTTTCATGTCTTTTTTCTATTTTTCGTATTGTAATTTTATTCTTGATATTAGTTTTAACCTTCAACTTTGGCAGCAATTTTTTTTTCGTTTGAATGATTGTAATGAATTGTTGATAAAATTATAGCCATATTATCGGGAATCTACTGGTTCCTGTGATGTGACAGTTTATGACCAAAAAATTTTATATAGATACTTAAAAATCTACGTCAATAAAAAAAAAATTATTATAATTTTTTTATTGTTACCTTAGTAGTCACCCCTTTTCTAAACATTAGCTATCATCTTTCACACAGTCTATCTATCGTTGTATTGGTCTTTTCCTACTCTCATAGATCATCCACAAGCGTACTGATTAATATTGAATCTTAAAAGTAAAACGAGTCTTAAAGTTGACTATTTTATTTCGAGAATTTTCAGCTTAAAGATCACATCAAGAATCATGCAAGAGGAAGTGTCAGAATTTTAGTGACTAAAACTTTCCTCTGCGCTTCAGTAGCCTTTTGCCTTCTAAGGTAATTTTTTCCAAAATGCTCGATGCCCTTCGAACAAATACCTCCCTCCTCCTCCCACCTGCGAATAATATATTAATTTGGCAGTAAATTACGAGTATGTATATGATGGTGAATGTTTGTTTCCTTCGTTTTCCTTCCAAATATTTATCATTACGTCCGTAGCGGAAGGCGGCCGCTCCATCAATGGCTGCTTCTGGAACAAACAGATTGTTGACAAACAGCGACAGAGGGTTGACCTAACCCTTTCTGTTATTAATAGTTTCCGTCATTTTGGGAACATTGTTTGCGAACTAATGTTCCTAAGATTAATATTATTCTTGGAATTATGGAAGTTGTTATCCGGTTAAGTTCACGCTTGACCAGTATCGCACCTGATAGTAAGCGATGCGATAATGTAGTCAACGGTGGAGCGTGCTTGCCTACAAGTAATCTATTCACTCTTGACTTAAAGACTCTCAGGTTGTAGCTATTAAGGAAAAAAGCATTTTTTTCTTTCTTATTTTTGTAACAATAGCGTGAGATATACTAACGCTATTGTTACAAAAAGGGATTCCGTGGTCATATCTATTTTGTTCACCATGACAATGAATTAATCTATAAATTCTGTGGACAGCTTTTGTCATTGTCGTTTCCAGCATGAAAATCCTACCTAAGTATACATGGAGTACGGTTAGCGTAGTGGTTGAGTGATTGACTGGTACGCTACGCGTCGCGAAACCGATTTCCTCCCGGAACAAATATTTGTATAGTCTACAGATAGTTTTTCCGTGTCTGACTATCTTATGAAGCTAAGTAGAAGTGTAAATCCAATAATTGATCTCGGCTGAAACTCACTGACTTAGTATCTAGTTCTCACAAGCTAACTTCTGTTCCCATAGTAGTGGTAATTCGTCTTCATTCATGAATCCGTAGCGTAGGTGTTCGACCGTTAACGTAAACTAGTTCTGATGATGTACCCATCTACTAAAATAGCGATACTACACATGTCAACGTGCTGGCAACCTGTTCCGAAGGCTTTTTGTTTACGCTTTTGGAAGATATTTGAGTACCAATTTTATTAGGCGGAAGTGGGAACAAAGAATTTTGATTAGTTCTTTAATCTACTTCTTCTTCCTGCTTTAGTCCTATATTATTTATGGTCGATGCAACACGTTTTTTTCTTTCCATCTATCCTATCCCCGTTATGCTAACACTAACTTTCTTTTATTTCACATCACTCTTCACACAATCCATCCATCTTTTCTTTGGTCTTTCATTACTTCTTCAATATCACACGTTTGTTTGTGGATGCATCTGTAGCCTGTGAATAAGTAGGTATATGCTTTTTTGGAGGTGGAAAATCATCCAATCTCCAGATCTAGGGCGTGTCAGACTTTTACTGGCTAAACTCACACCTGAGTCCTTTACGCAAAGGGTTGCATTCCAGGACCACAGGTTTCCACTGGTAGGTTTATCCTAAAGCAGTATTTCAATATCATATGTTTTATTTAATAACATTTGCAGTTCAATACGTGATGTCTACTTTCGTTGCATTGAATATTTATTTTTTATACTTACGTATAATGATGTCATGATTCTATTTATTATATACTGTTTCACTATGTGCTGCATTGCTGGGCTGAGATGCCTAGAATTGATGAATTGAGATGTGCTGCAATTTGTCAAAACAGTACCTACTTATAAGTTGCACATAGAAATTAGGCATATTTTAGATACTGTGTCTGCTCATTCAAATGAAAATACTCTTCAAGAAATTTTACAAATATATGAGAGGTACAATTTTTTTTTCGAAATTGACAACGAATTTCTTAAAGTTTTTTTGTTTCCGTACACAGAAGGGGTATTTAAAACATGAGAATCCATTTTCCTTACACCCTGTATAATTGGGACCACCACAGGTAGACAAGCTACTCTAATCGAAAGCCAATGAGCTCAATCTATCACCATTAACGTATCTTCATTACTTTTTTAATTAATCCCTAAACATGCTTAAGGCCATCTTTCAAAACTTCCATAACAACTTCAAAAGCCAACATTCCCATCATACCACAAGCACATCAGGTTATGTAGCAACACTGACCCATGTGGGCGATAGGAACTGATCCAAACCTGATCTCGAAGATTTCACCACGAAGCCCTTTCGGACATCCCACGTCTACATCGTGTCAAAAAGTTTTCCAAATATGGACAGTATCATGTTCCGATAGCCCATAGAGCTGGGTATGGTATGAAATAGACGCTAGATCTTTTTAAATGCCATTTAAAAGCCACATTAGCTGTGCCTATTGTGTGATAGCACCATAAGAACAGCAGAAATGAAATCCTTACGGACGGATGACATGGAATGTATCTTATAACGAAAATTTCGGAGACATGTTGCATCCACTGTCCTCACTGAGCTCGCGTGTTGGATTGCAAACCATTTCCTTTCCTAGAGAGGAGTCAGAGACCCAGCGATGGGAACATCGTAAGGCTATATAATGTTTCTACTTTATGGATAACCCTGCAAATCTTGACAAGAAAATTCACACCGCTGTAATATAATCTACGTTAGTTTTATGAGCATTTTATTGGCTCCCATAATTTACAACTATATCCTTATTTTTTATTCACACGAATCAAATTATTTATAATAATTATTATAATACTTTCACACGTAACTATTGTTTTATTAACGTATAAATTTTAATTATTTATTCATATTTGTGTTTTCATTTATGATAGCTATAATTTTTAATAAAATAATTGCAATATGGCATGCAATTCTTGATTATTGTCTACACGCCATTATTTCCACCTATGAATTGATTATTTTCACACTATTATTTTATTCAATACACTCACTCACAAAAGACACAAAGCTGTTTACTTTAAACACAACAAATTTTTTGTTGAGTTTTTTTATTCTCATTTCTGATTTTAAAATGAAATGATTACCCTGATTGTTGATTGTATTTATTGTAAAAATATTTCAATTCATATAAAATAAAAATAAAATGTTTCTTCACCTACACAAAATTATAGTTACATTATCAGTGTTGACTTCTACAGTAATGTCTCCAATATGAAAGGCGACTGCCCTGCCCGCTCCAAATCTCTCATTCTGTCCAATATGGTTTCTGATTATCAACGCTTTCAACTTTCCGCCACGGCTGCCACGTAATAATCGTGATTTATAGATTTAATTTTGTTTTTCCTTTCTGTCACAATGACTATTGTAGCTTTGTTTGACTGAAAGTTGAAAGATATAGGTAATGTTTTGTGGTTGTGCCTGGAAAGTTATTACAGATATTTTAATATTGCCAGTGTTTTTTGCAACTTCGGGTTTCCCTTGATTTAATAACTCAAAGACTTTTAGACATATTTTTTTGTATACAACCCCACAACTATCACACAACGCCGTCTAGTCTCAAGCTAAGCAGAGCTTGTGTTATGGGTACTAGACAACTGATAAACATACTTATATATTTCTTAATACACCAATATATTATTATAGATAAATTACACCCAGACACAGAACAAATGATCATGCTCATCACATAAACATTTGTCTTGGGTGGGAATCGAATCCACGACCTTCGGCATAGCAGGGCCACTAACCACTAGACCAACAGGCCAGTCAAGTCAATTAGAAAAAGAATATGATGTGTATATCGTACTTAATGCTTAATTTATCTCGTCCAGCTTAGGTAAAATAGTTGTCATTGCCGAATTAAGATAGCTAACAGCTGAGTCATTTCCTATTTTCTTTTTTGAGTCCCACATTACGGTAGCCCTTCCTACATCAAACTTTCCTAATAACTACAAACTCACTACTAAATCTCTCTAAACACTTACAATAGAAGCGAACTCACCCAAAACATTAACCACTTGAGAACAACACTAATATTTAAACAACAATACCACATGAACTTGAGCATCAATAGAAAAGTAAAAGTAGGTCCAAATTCGGTCAAGCACGCATAACCTGTCTCACGATGGTCGGCGCCCACGACCGTGATCTGGGAATGTTACTACCTACTACCAGGTACTTGTCATGTACCACAAATGTACCGGCACGACTCTGATGGTTTCAAAGATAAAGTCGGTGTTAAATAAAAAAGCTGAGTTGTGTAATTATTTTCACACCTATGGTTTGTTGATGATAATTAGGATTAGATTCCGTGTGCACGGCGAGTCTATAGAGAGTAAAAATAAAATTTTCTACTTTGTCTACGACGGCCAGGCACCGAAAAGTAATCTGAAAGATATACTTATTAGTCTCTATATTTATATTTCTTCTGTTCATGCGTCTGTCACCAAACTTCTTTTAAAATCGTTATATTGATAAACTACCGTTGGTCAGTGACGAGCATGAGTAATAAGATATTATGTATACATTGTCACATTTTCTTAACTTCTGCCATTCAAGAAACATAATATACGACAATTGACTTTTTTTCATAATAAATTCCGGAAAATATTCCGGATTATTTAAATTTCCGGATTTATTATTATTATTTCCTTTATTTTCAATAAACACATATAAATTACTTTGTTTGTTGATGATAATTAGGATTAGATTCCGTGTGCACGGCGAGTCTATAGAGAGTAAAAATAAAATTTTCTACTTTGTCTACGACGGCCAGTCACCGAAAAGTAATCTGAAAGATATACTTATTAGTCTCTATATTTATAATTCTTCTGTTCATGCGTCTGTCACCAAACTTCTTTTAAAATCGGGTTTTAATTTTTTTCTGACAAAAAACTAGCCGTCTGTCTGAAATACAGGACAAAGACCGTCAAGGGACCGCTATTTCATTTATATAAATTTATTAAAAAAGGAATGCAATAATTTGATGAAAAATATTCGTACATAAAATTGGCATCAATTTTTTTTCATGAATCGTACAGTTCCAAAAAAATTCTTTCTACTTTTTTGCTACTTGTTGATTTTTGTTGATTAATTATTTTTTATAATAGAGTAAGTTTATTTTGTAAATAAGAAAAGACTAAAATTAATAATCTTGTTATTATTCAAATAGATTTTTTACCCAGAAAATTACATTCTTATAGAACAACTACTAACCTCTTTAGAGTACAAGGGGCTCCAGTCTCCCCATCACCTTCGATACTGTATCGACACCTACGATATTGGGAGTGACTCCATCGATCGCTCTTGACACTATTCCACGTGAAAGCCTGTGTCGAGCCGTTTTCATGAAAAAGTTTTAGCAGAAGGCTGAAAGTCACTTGAGGAAAGATCATATGAAATGTTTTTAGTGTTCCTTGGCTAAAGGGTGAACAACAAAACCCTATTGATAAACTACCGTTGGTCAGTGACGAGCATGAGTAATAAGATATTATGTATACATTGTCACATTTTCTTAACTTCTGCCATTCAAGAAACATAATATACGACAATTGACTTTTTTTCATAATAAATTCCGGAAAATATTCCGGATTATTTAAATTTCCGGATTTATTATTATTATTTCCTTTATTTTCAATAAACACATATAAATTACATTTTTAAATATTTCAATATAAAAAAAAAAACATTTAAAAATATAAAAAATAGTAGCCCACCGGTATCGGGAACATTGTCCAAGCTACCGGCGGTCAGGGCTCCAGAGAAAGAAACCTCCTTATTATTATTATTATTACAAAATTACAAATATTTACAATTATTGCGGGAGCAGTGGTGGCCCAGTGGTAATGGCCGACTTACGAATCGTGGGTTCAAACCCAGCCAAGCGCATTACTTTGTGTAATTTATTTCATTACTCTCAAAACGGTGAAGGAAAACATTGTGAGGAAACCGGCACGTCCTAGAACCAAAAATTCGAAGACATGTGACTTTCAACAACCCGCACTGGGCCCGCGTGGTGAATTACGGCCTCTCCTAGAGAGGGGGCCTGACTCCCAGCAGTGGGAACATTAAAAAAGCTGATGATGATGATGACAATTATTCATGTACTTTTAATACATGAGTAATTGTAAATAGTTGTAAGTACTATCACGACGGTTGTCGCATAATAACTTCAGGAAACCCGTCCCTTTTGTAAAAATGTTTTCATTCAAAACTATTCCACTTGACATATTTCCCTGGACGAAAAGAGCTTGCTTACCTACGATTTTCTTATACATGTTAGAAGCTAAGCCTTCTGCATATCCCTGTGTGATGTCATTTGTTTGTCCCCCCGCGGGTACGTGCGCTTTTCACATGCAATTTTTGAGGTGTGGTAAATATGCGGTAGCTCAGTATAATGTCACAATGGTGGGCTGGTAAACATCAAGGATCCAGCCGCTTTATTCAGCGATGCAGCAGCTTTTTTGTGTCATGTCGATGGTGTCGGAAGGAAATAAAATGTGGGGATCGGCGCTTTTACTTTCCTACTGGTTTATGTAGTTTTGTGGTCACCAATCGAATGGCTTGGCATTATTTTTTATGGCTACACCTACATTGTTGTGGTTTCCTTATGTCTAGTAGTGGTTATTATTGGAACTTACTTTCTCGACATTCTTAAGAGATTTAAAGTTGTCTTCAGAAATAAACTGCCCAATCATTTCATGTCATACTCTACTAGCTTCTAGCAGTAACTTTTCTAGTGTGATTAAAGAAAATTATACAAAGAGAACATACTCCCGAAAAAAAAAACATCCTAGATTTTAGTCTAAAACATGCTCTACTCGTATGAGGAATTCATTCTGAATTCATCCATAGTATGATGTAATGTAATTTCTCGTTAAATAAATACAAATGTGGTCAAAATAACAATTCACTCGGGGTGCTATTGGGGCTGCCGTGGTGTTGCAGTACGTCAGTGATATTTATTGAGACGCGAGTGGCGATGGTTTTGCTACCGTAATTAAGAAGAGATGCGCCTCCTTACTCACTCGCGTTCGTACCACCACTATACTGAGTTTTTTTGTAGACATGTGGGAGTCCCCCATGCTGCAAAGATGGGTGCAGCTTCATGTCGTAGTATAGTTGTGAAACTGTGTAGTTAATAGGTACCTATTAACATATTTATTATAGATATTGTTACTAACAAAATATGGACCTCGACTGAAATAATGTTTATTATTATTATTATTATAATAAACTTGTTGTATTAGCTAAGACAGAAGCTAAGGCAGTATATACAGTATAATAAGCTAGATACTAATGTTTTACAATGTTTGTTCCAGGTACTTACAACAACATTTCCATTCTTCACGATTACGTGAGTATAGCCATACTGTTAACAAATAGTGAGACACATTAACAATTGTTTTTCAGCAGCCGTACAATTGTTACTGTGTGGCCTTTTGAATATTTTTGTCGTTTGAATATTCAGTTATTTGTACTCACGTTTCAAATACAATCGTCCATAATTTATTTTTAGTATTTTCATTGCAAATCTTCGATAGTAAAATGGCAACTGTTTGGACCTTATGATGTTAAAACATTCTACGGAGTCTTTTTATTGGCTGTCTTCTTCCGCGATATGCATAAAGATTTCGTAATTATCTTCATATGAAGTAACTTAGATATCACGACGACTTGGAACAGACGTCTGGTGAAAAATGTTGCGAAGAGAATATAAATGATAGGATAAGGATTAAGAGGGATATCCTTGCGAGCCTAAAAAGATGTCGTTCGGGACGTTTGTCTCTTTTTGTTTGTCAAACTCAGTGTTTTTGCTTGAAAGTATAACTCTAATTTTGCATGTTTAACTAAGTTATTTATAGCGAGGCGCCTAGCTTATAAATTCATCGTCTAACGGAAGTACAATAAGCATTATTACTATTAACATAAGATTCTCAGTAAACATCAGGAGTGAGTTCCTTTTACTTCCCTCTTGGATTCCCAGTAACTGAGCATTACTCATGCGCGTGTGCGCAGGGCATTATGTGAAGTCAACTGTCTGTATTTTATAGTCTGTGGTAGCAAATTATAAGGCCTGTCTTAAGGTCTTGGCATGCTGTTGGCCAAAACCGTGACCTTTGGTGTCAAGGCCTCCGGTGGTCTCGTGGGCTTGCGAAGTGGTGGCCTCGAGAGAATCACATTCCAGTTCGGTTTAGTAGATCACTGTCTTGTATTTTGTATCGCTAGGCTAGATATCGACAGTTGAAAGGCAACATGATCTAAGCAACATTGAGTAAATTTTACAAAAGAGTGATTTGAAGAGATTATTTTAGAGTTCTATTTTGATTTGAGAATTTGATCATTTTGCCTTTCAACCGTCGATATGAAATTGTGTGAATACAGTATGGTAAGCAATGATCAGTGGTTTCTGGGACAAAACTATCACAACAAGTAGATGCTTGGTTTTTTAATATTGATATATTTCATAATTTAATTCTTTCCCATATTGCGATCACATCTTTTCACATAATACTTAGATATAAAACCTATAATTAATGTAAATTTTAATAGTCAGTGCATCGCACCGTATCATTAAATTGATATTACCAATAAAATGTGTTATTTATGACTACACATAGTAATTATTCACGTATCTGATAGAGCCGAGACACCTACACCGGCTGCCACAGACAACCTATGAGTCTTGGACTTCTTTCTGTTTATAGCCAGTAAACCAAGTGATTTAAAGCGCTATTGTGTAGTTTACGTACAACAGTTCACGTGGGCGCGTCCGTAATTGTAAAACAAAGATTATTCTGTTCATAAAAATGTTACTTTAGCCGCTAGATGGTGAGCTTTCGTTTGTTATATTAATTGATAAAAAATATGTGAGATACAGGATAAATAAAAATTGTTCAAGTTACAAAGGCATTAACCGACTGAATAAATCATCATCATCATTTCTGCCGATAGACGTCCACTGTTGAACATAGGCCTCCCCTAAGTGTTGCCACAATGATCGATCCTGTGCGTCCCGCATCCATCGGACTGAATATGTACCCAACTTTTATTAAAATCTTGACATAAATGTATTGCGCTCAATTAAAAATATATTGACCTCGTGTCCAAACAAGAATAAAGATATTATTTAATTATAACGTTCAATTTCAGGAAAAAGTAAACAATGAAAAACATGGCGAATACTGTTACGAAGAGACGAATAAAAAGTGTAGACTATGAATAACTTTAATACGATACGACGCTGAAAAATTCAGATCAGAAAATAATATAAATCGCTGAATTATGCGATGCATCAATATTTCTTGTAGCGAGACTTTTTATAGTTTTGTAACATCGAATATCATGTCGACCATTAGTGATGTATCTTTTCTGTTTTGAAATGTAAATATTAAGATTTATTTCAAGCTAATATTAAAGTAAAAATATTTTAAAATCATGCGCTTTATACTTAGCTTTTAATTGAAATATTAACCTCTCTAACAAAAGTTAAAACTAAAGCCAATCAATGAAGTTCTAATGACAAACTTTCTTCAGTACATGAACTTATTTACTACACTGCCGCTCTGTACACAAAAATGAGCTTACTCTATGCCCCGTTAGTTGCGCAACTATAGAGCGGGACGGACGGACGGACGGACCGTTAGTCAGTCAGTTGTGGCCGCACGACTGAGCACCGCATGTTAAAACGCACAATAAAAATCATAAAATCACTTTAGCGCGCGACTGTACCGACTGCGTTTGACAGTTGTCAAATTTAAAAAATCGAACTTTTCAATTGTATTTTTTTTTTTCGGTCGTGTTCATTTGTTCGGTGTGAGTTTTGTTTATTCTGTGATTGTTTTTGTGTATTATCTGTGGAAAATTGGTGTTTATTTGTAAGTGTGCGTGCAAGCGAATGCAGTGATTCAAGTTGCATATAAAGGCGTCATTCATAGAGATGTGTCAATGGGTATGCGTACGCGCATTGGCCATTCAACCGCGCGTTGTTAGGTACGTATGTTTTTTTTGTTGTTATGACGAAACAGCTGGTTGTTATACGGAAGTAAAATTCACAAAAATGATATCATTGATGACTTAATGATGTTAAAGTATCGAAAATACACTCTCGATGGATGTACTATTTGAAGTTTGTTTCCAAAGTATTGGATGTTTAGCTTGTAAATTTGTGGGCAAACGTGGGAAAACTCACAAGTTGATAACAAACACGGTGGAAGCGATAAGTACATCTTGTCAGTAACACATGGACTGCTTGCAATCTGCCTGTTAAGAACACTCACCAGTAGAGCACAGTGAGATACAGGAATCTTATTTTTGTAAAACTAAGAGCTCACTTTTTAGGAATTCAAATAAAAATATTTTATAGATACGCATAGTGCAATCATTCTAAACATAATTTTTTATCATTCTCCAAGAATGACTAGTGTTCAGTTTGCTGTGGGAATTTTCGAAAGAAGCACCCTGGTCCTGGAACACGCAGGGCAACTTAAATAACACAGCTGCATTTTAGGCAGTAAATGCCTGAATCACAGGTGGATTTTAGTTTAAAAAAATAGAGTATTTAAATGTATATTTTTATAATGTACTTACTAGCTTTTATCCGCAGTTTCGCCCACGTATATAAAATATAGCCTATGTCACTCAGGAATAAAGTAGCTTTCTATCGGTGAAACAATTTTAGCAATGAGACCAGTACCCCTAGCCAATTTGCTAATCTGCAATAGTTAACGCTAGTAGAAAGCTTCAAATGTACGGGAATGACGCGCTCTCAACGCTCAGTGACGTGGTCAGAACAAAAGAATTGGCAGAAAGGTCAACTCGAAGCGTTCGACGCAAGCGAAACAGTTGTAACTTGGCTAGGGGGGCAGTACTTCTAGAGATTAACTTCTGCAAACAAAAAAACAAATAAAAATAGACTTAACCTCTTTATTATTAGTGTAGATTAATTAGCACAGGATGTCGTAGTTTTGCTTTCTCAGGGCACCAACTCTGAGTTACTTTAGACCACAGTTAGTCGGGCATGCAGCAGACATGTCATGCCCAGTCCCATCTAAGTTGCAGAGTTTTGAGGCACATGCTTCAACATCATTCCAGCCGAAAGATGTTCACTGATGGACATAGGTTACCCCCAAGTATTGCTACAATGAATGGTCCTTTACGTTTCACATCCATTGGGTTCCCACGACCGGCCACGACCGTAACCAGGTCTTCGATCCGACTTACCTCCGCATTCCAACGCTGCATCTTCAAACCTTTCAACCCCATCGACCATCTATTCTACGAACAATGTGCCCTTCTCTACCACCTAAGTTTAGCGATTCTCCGAGCTATGTCGGCCCATACTCACTAGGTTTAAATCAATGACGTAATTCCCAATATTTTAAACAATCAACTCCTAATTTTTTGACCATTAGATGTGTCATTACACCATCGCTGATCACCTCCGACCTTGCGTGTACAGTCTGATGACTAAATACAGTAGTCGACGATCTCAACTGGCTGTTTTTAAACAACTTGTTAGTTTTTAGTTTAAACGTTCAAAAAACTTGGGAAACTCCTCCAATGTCATTGTTGAGGCTATTGTTTTTGTATAATTAGTGTTTTAAAGTAAGGCTAAGGCTGTTTTGTAGGTAAAAACATCCAAAGAGCTATCAAATATTTGCTTTAAAATTTGCTTAAAGATCATAGGTATCTTAAACTGGTAGAAATATCTGCTTGTGATAGAATTACTATAAAACATCTTGTAGAGAAAACAAAATAGATTATTAATCACTTTATTTACTCAAAAAGGTTTGGTAAATACGGATCGGTTTCTTACGATCTTTTTTCCCAAAATGACGTTAATTTTGCACTTATGAATTTACCAATATTACTTAAAAATTAAATGAATTCTGAAGAAGTTCTATTAACTATATCCGATTTGTATAGTGGTTCTGCCTCGCCGATTCAATCTTGTGGTTTTCTTTTGAGGTGGGAAAGAATGACAGACTTTTACTAACTAAAACACAGCTATAGATATTCAGTTGCCTTCTACGTTCTACGGCTACGAAACCTCTTTTAAACATTCCCACACTAGGCACCTGTATATCTTTAAGTTCTTCAAATGATCCAGAGATGTCAGTATTCTGTTCAAAAGGCATTATCGCTACAGTGCGACACTCACACTTGGTATTATTATCGCATGCCGTGCGTCTCGTACGGAACCCTTTCGCATGATTGTTCCACTCCACTTCGCCCGGACAAAGACTTGTTACGACATTCAATTAATACGTTTCCTTGTTTTTTACTCGCGATCCCATTCCATATTGGTTCACGAATAAATGAATATTGGTAGTAACTGATATGGAAGTAATACGGGAAATTTATTAACTGTTTGCTTTTCACTGTATCATTATTGTTTCCTTAAATTTTTGCCAAAAGAACCCAGAATGTATCGTTCAAAATTTTGTAGATAAAGCAATTTAAAAAAATTACAGTAGCTGCTAGAAAGCATTTTTTTTATGAAGGGTAATCATCAAAATAATTACTCCTCCCACTAGCAGTGGAGTGAGCGGGAATGTTAGACTTTTACTTACTAAAAACCACCTGTGTTCCCCAGTTGCCTTTTACTAACTGTTTCGTATCCTGCAGCCCTTGCTTGGTGGTCTGAAAATCCTCATTAGGCTCTAGATAAGGCTAGGTTTTAAAACTTATGGAGGTGAATGACAACAAAAAATAACAGGTGATTCATGGTGCATGATTGAGTGAAAAAGATGAAAGTTTGAAAGATACTTGGTAAATTATGGTTTAGATGTGAACGAGGGAGAAAATGAAAGACGAAGAATAAAAAATTATATAGGTATATTTTTTAAACCAGTCCTTGACTGCAACCCCACTTAATAGTATCTAAGTAGTAATGCAATTGTTGAATAGTAGTTTAATAAGAGCCTATTCACTCTGCCTTGACAGACACCTAACTATTTAAAAATCATTGACTTTTTTGGTTCCGACCACACAAATCCCATACATATAACCATAGATATCCGTGCATATAACAGAAACACAACATGCAGAACATGCCTGCATAAAATACTACCGAAGAATCCAGCCGCGAGTGATGTTATGTTAATCCTAAAAACACCTGTACTATGTTATTCATAGATTCTACCTCCGATACTAAAATGCCATATTCCGAATAATGAATTCCGTTCGCATACGAAGGCGCTGCATCAAAGCTGGCATACGACTATGTATGTAAAGCCGATGCTGCTATGAAAGCTGCTAGTTATGCTCGCCCTAGCGTACTAGGTTTGCATGTCCTAGCACTAGGTATGCATAGGTCCTAACTACTGGGTAAGCCAGATACATTGGAAGCTTGGATATTGCATATTAAATAGAGGCTATGCTGTCAATGTTGTCGTGGCTTAGTTTCGTTGCGAACTTTGTTGTTCTACGTGGTTTAGTTCAAGTTATACTATTTATTGGTGTATAGTTCAAGGTCTGGATTTAATTCATACTTCATATTTACTAGTAGCTGCCAGCGACTTCGCCCGTGTGAAAATAAATATACAAGTAGCTTAAGTTACTCTTAAAAAATAAATACACAAAAACCTTCCTGGGTTATTACTTTTTCGCTAAGAGATGGGCCGTAATCCACCACGTGAGCCTAGTGCAAATTGGTGGATGTCACATGTCTATGAATCTTTGGTTCTTAAACATACCTGTTTCCTCACGATGTTTTCCGTCACCATTTTGAAAGCAGTGAGTAATTTCATCAGCGTTTAGCTGGGTTTGAACTCTTTTAAGTCGAGGCTAGGCCACCACTACTCAAACTAGACTGTTATCTCACCTTTGACTCTCTGGACGTATGTCTGTGTGTTCATTTACTATAATCTACTTCTAAAAATTTCCTCAAGGATTATCATTATTACTTTGTCTGAGCAAAGGATCGAACTCGAACAATTAGCCGTCGTTATTGCCACCAATACACCAGCACCGCATTATTGCATTAATAGAAATCATATCAAAGTCAGGCATATTAGTAATTCCGTATAATTATCAAACGCTATTACGAAACTTAGTATACGTGTTTCCGTAGCTTCAATTAGATTTACATATTTCTGTAATAAAAGAAATAACGAGGTTCCATTACGAAATGTAAGCTACTGCAATTATTACGAATGCTGAGAGTTTTATTTAAATTCTTATTGGCTTGTTAGCTGTTGCCTGCGAGTCTGTTCATCTTATTAATGATTAATAATAACATTGGCTTAGTACATCTCAGTAAGGTACATTTAATAAATAAACAGAGATCATCATTATCATCATGATTATTGGTCTTCGGTCATCCCTTCTAATATCATCATCATCATCTTCCTGCCCTTATCCCGTTTTATTTGGAGTCGGCGCAACACGTTTTTTTCTTCCATTCTGTCCTGTCGCTCGTCACGCTATCACTAACTCCCTCATGCCATCAGCATCCTCATGCCTTGTAATATTATTTATTTATTTAAATAATGTGGAAGACTTATAGCTAAAGAAATAATGAGTAGAATTTCCTGCCGGAGCTTGTGTGTCCTGATAACTACCTGAGAAGTCTTTAAGCCAAGAGTAAATAGTTTACTGGGCAAGCGTACTCCATCGTCGACCATATCATCGCTTACTTTGATGTGATAGTAGTCGAGCGCAAGCCTGCCAATAATTTTAAAACATTGATCAAGAACAGCAAATTTAGACTATTCACCACAACTTTCACTTACAAAGTACAGAAGAATACTATATTCTATGGACACCTAGTGTTTCATTATCTTCCTGCCCTTGTCCCGTTTTATTTGGGGTCGGCTAAGCATGTTTTTTTCTTCCATTCTGTCTTGTCACTCGTCACGCTATGACTAACTCCCTTTTCTTTCATATCACTTCTCACACAATCCATCCATTTTTTCTTTGGCCTCCCTCTTTCCCTCCATATAAACTCATAACTTGGTTAGCAACATGCGTTTCGTCCCTCCTTTCCACATAACCATACCAAACACAAACGATTCCCTTTCAACTTTTCAGTCACTGGCGCCTCTTTCAAACTGCCCCTAATATACTCATTTCTCACTTTATGGACACCTAGTGTTTACGAGATGGATACAATCAATCTTTTGTCCGATATACATTATCTTTTGTCATAAGAGGATTCCATCTAGAATTGATCAAAAAACTACAGAATATGACACCGAACAAGAATAAGTGATATCCGAATTTGAGGCCTCAAAATCTGTAATTACAGTACTTATCACATTTATTTTTTTATGACCTATGACCATCCACGATATGTATCTCAGTGCACTGTTAATAAAGATTCCCAGCGCGCACCGCGTTAAGCACCGCGCTACTTACGCTATCGCCACATCGCGTTAGATACGATCGATCGCTTCGACGTGCAACAAACAGACCAACTGATGTGGTGTGACTTGTTTATAATATACGCTAATGTTTGTGAATGTGAGGTTTCCGTATTCGGGATAGGAACTGATCATGTAAATTGTGGTTGTTTTGACGGTGGTGGAGATGTATATCGAAGGAGTTTGGAATATTGTGCAATAAATGAGCCGAAACTAAATAGCGAAGCTTTTGACTATAGAGTAAGTTATTTTCTCTTTTCTGACAAAATAAAAAAATGTACATTCTTGCACATTCATCTCCACGGAGAAAAAAACATATTATTTTTAATTTTTATAACAATATTTTATAACAATATGAAATTAAAATAAAATAAAATTTCATCACTTGGGAATGTGCATGTGACGTTTCAAAAGTGCTTGTAAATGATTTATTTGAAATAAAATGCTCTGAATCTGGAATTAACCAGAAACATTTTTCAGGTAACATCAGTCTGATGGAATGACAGTCAAAATAATAACATACTAATATTGCTGTCATAATAATACCACCATCGTCATCATCTTTCTTCTGGATTTCTTCCATATTTATTGGGATTGACACAACACGTTTGTTTCTTTCATTTTGTCCTGTCACCCTTCACTCTGTCACTAACCTCCTTTTCTTTCATATCTCCTCACTCCTCACACTATCTATCCATATTTTCTTTGACTTCTCCATCCATCTACATACATTAAAGGATACCACCATACTGTGTTGAAATTCATTTCTTTTCTAAAAAACTAACTTGTAATTAAAACAAAACATTATTCAATAAACTAACCCTAAACTGCCAGCCTCCTTTCAAGTATTTAATTAAAGCCCTCATGATCATAATAACCGTATAATTGCCGGGGTGTTTCGATGTGCGTGTTCGCGGACAATTAGTGTGGTCGAAAGGGCCATCGGTAAGGGTTAAAGCTAACTTCTTGATTTATTAAATGTGTGTTTGGGGGTTGAAAACCAGCATTTAATAATTGAATAGTTACTTTTAATTATTGTTTTCATTGTGTTATCGTTTTTAAATAAATAATTGAAGAGTGTGTAAGACGTAATTAATTATTTTTTCGTTGTCGTCATAAAATATATTTTTCGATTTATCCGTGAATGTCAAAATTTCTAGTTATTAAAAATACACTTGTATTAAAAATATAAATTAATAAAGAAATAAACCTGTATCCAGTAGATATATTAGTATTAATAAAGTAAAAAAATAAATAAGTACTTCGAAAAATTGTTTTAAGAAAGAAATATCAGTGGATGTTTACTAAAATAACGATACTTTTTTGGTTGTACAGTTGTATTAAGTTTGCCCAATATTAAAAGAACCACTGCTTAGTGATAGACGCCTAGCAAATGCTGAGGTGGTCACCTTTTAAGGACAGGCACGTTCAACACATTCTATACTTTCCTTCTACTTTGACCGCAATTAACTTCTTACTATTCTTGTACTTCAAAATGCTAAAATATTTTCCTTTCCCTCTGCCGTTCAAACTAACCATCTTCAAAAGGCAATATTTACTGAAATATCTTCACCCATACCTCTAATAAAATCAGTAGAGCACTCCGATGCTCTTAGCCATCTCCTGGCCATCTCTGATCATTTATTTAGAGTACTTACGTATGCCTTTTGTCATAAGCAAAACTCTAAGTGGGACCGATGTTGGGACGAAAGGACTATTTAAAATAGGTTTTAAATTATAATATAGAGGAACAAGGTAGTTTTATTTGTATACGTGGGGTCGTTTGGACCCCACCGGAAGGTCATGGTTGTAATCCGGACGTTGTTATTGTGGTGAACCCATAGCTTGGTTAGAGGGGCGACAAGTATTAGCGGTGTCACTGACCATGGAAATCCTTATCTTTTAAAAACAATATATCATTTGATTTCTGCTTCATATTACATGAAAAGTTTTTATGAGTTCATTACGGTTTTGCAAATAATACAAGTGTCATGTCGTTAAACTTCTAACTAACAAAAGTACTTAACAACTTTGTACCGATTCATAAAATTATCAAAATGAAGATTTAATTATTTCAAATTAATTTCACGGAAATCAGAGTTTGTCCTTTTAAAATTATTTCTCGTGATTACATTGCTCGGTTTGAAACTTTAGATGGTGGGGTGGATCCGACCCCATTTTGCGGAGAAGGGTTAAATACTTCATTCTATTAATTACTTACTGAGGAAAGTATTTGATAGTTCACATTTTAGTGGTATTAAGAAACTTACTAATGTTTTCTGTATTAAGTGAGTTAGGAATAATACTATACCTGACTGCACTAGAAAGAGATTTTTTTTAATGATATAAACCAGTGCTTGACTGTGATCCCACCTGATGGTAAGCAGTGATGCAATCGTTGATGGTCAATAGTTCTAGTTTATAAAGAGCCTATTCAAGCGTTGACTTACACCTTAATTATAATCGGATGGGAAGACCGCAGCAGGCAAATTGTTCCAATCTTTCGAAGCATGCTGTATAAACGACGAGGTGAAACGCTTAGTCCGAACCGTAGAACAAGGTAAATTGCAATTTAGTCATCAAGATTGAAACAACATTATCATTTAAGTTATTTTCACTGCCCTAAGAAATCGTGACCCGAATTATATCATAACTGTAATTCTAAATGTAACAACACACAGTAACCACCATATTCTGGCTTGTGGCGGCATTAAGAACTAAACATTATGAGAACTGAATCTGATGTAACGTTAACGTTTCAATTAACTACTAGCGCCACCCCGAAGTTTCAACATATAATGGTCATGTTAGTTCATCTTTCCCACGGCGGCTTTTTTCTAAAGGACTCGAAACAATGGAACCGTTTATACATACATGCGTTTCTTGCCTTTGAATTAAACTGTTCGTAATAAAATCGTAAAATGAATATAGCTTTTGTGGAACCTGTTTCATGTTAAATATAGCAGTATTTTCAAATTGTATAATATTTATAAGATAGCATAATCTGGCTTACAATGTTCTTACTACTAAGAAGTGGGTTTTTAGTCAGTAAGAGTCTTTCTTCTTTCTAGCCTCTTCATACCGGGGTACGAGCTTTCTTTCAGTAGGCTTCGACCCAGCTGGGTCCCTCCTGTTGAGGTGTCAGGCCTCCTCAATGGGCCACAATCCAGCACGTGGTACCAGTGCGGCTTAGCGGATGTCACATGTCCTCGCATTATTTGGTTCTAGGACATTCAGCTTCTTCGCGGTGTTTTCCTTCACCGTTTTGAGAGCAATAGCGATGAAATAAATTACTTACACAAAGTAATGCGTCTGGCTAGAGAAAGCCATAATGAGTAGCATCATATGAATTTTCATAAGTTGTCGATATCAGCACATACTTTAAAAATATGCTTTTTGCATCCGCCTGTATAAAATATTGTGCTACTTTTAATTAATTATTAGACTTATTAGAAGTCAGACTTATTTTCACTAATGCAAGTATGTGTGATTTAAGGGAATAACTTCTAACTCAGTATGGTCATGTGCAAAGGAGGGACGAAACGCATGTTGCTAAAAAGTTATGAGTTTACCTACATGTGGATGGATGGAGGGGGAGAGGGAGGTCAAAGAAAAGATGGATGGATTGTGTGACGAGAGACAGGAAGATGATGACTTCTAACTCAGTAATTCATTTTAACCATTATGATTCTAAGTAAACAATCGATACGTTTCTACTCGCTTGAGTATTCAAATTCAGTCGGTGTCATTGGTCTCCTCAACTAATTATTTTCTTTGCAAATTCTTTATTCTACACATATTAAGAGCTAGCCCTTCATTGGAGGTCTTCAGGGGAACATCTTCGGTCAATATGACCATTAAATCTGTAAAATAAATTATAACATTTGTTTCCTTTGTACCGGTACAAAGTTATGCTGTTCGCATATTTAGAGATGTTTGTTGTACTTAAATTTATGCTATCTTATGTAGAATCTATCTTTCACTTAGAGGTTTGCTGTAAGAAAACCCAAATTGATCTTCGTTATTTTTTTTTTGTGTACAAAAGTACTAAGATTATTTCTACCACCCTGATTTAAGGTTCCCATCGGCAGGTATTCTTCAGAGTAGGTGCTTATCCAGTCTGCTGGTAGCTATTTGGCATACATATTGATTCTCGTATAATTTATCGCAAGATCACAACGCTAGATAACAAGCCAGGTTCCTGGCAAAGATTATATAGGAGGTAATTCAGCGCAAGTTTATATACCGCTAACAAGCTAAACGGTGGCGACTGTAATGTTCCTTATCGACCAACAAATTGACACTATTAAAATTTACGATCCGTTGCCGCTGTATGGATTATTGCCGTGGACTGTGGAATTGAAAGGGATAGAAATGAAATAGGTTTTATGATCTTGTACTGATAACTTCAAGTGATTTCTACAGTTTCTTGGTTGTAGTATTTAAATCGTTTGATCTGGAACTTACAATTGATTTTTTTAAGTCTATCGTTGTTACATATTTATACTTTTTATTTTTATCTGTATCTTTTATACCTTGGAATAATTTTATACTTTAACATAGGCGAAGCCGCTGGCAGTAACTGTTTTTTTTTTTAGATTAATGTGATAAAAAACATCGTAAAAAGAAAAAAACTATTAATGATAAAATTCTCCACGTGAATAAATAACGTTCACTGTAGGATATATAAAATCTATGCGTGCAATATTTAGCTTCACTTTTTTTTGACTGACCGACATTTTAACAATTCTAAAGTGCCTGTAAATGGCTTATTTGAAATAACGTTTTTTATTTCTAATAATTTCCCAACTCAAAAAACAAAACATGTAAATAATAATACAATAATTCTCGTAGTACATGTCGCAAGCCCCCCAAGCCATGCTTTAGATCATACAGTGCTCTACGGAATGTTCTAAGCATTATTATTAGATTTTCTGCTTCATATTATTATATTTTAACAAGGGAAAATGTAATGTTAGTTATGGAAGATATTTCCTCATTGTAGTTCAATTTTGAGACATATTTTTCCAGGAGTTATTTGGAGCTTTAGGCGATGTTACGTTCCATCAGTGCTATCAAATGTCTTATACTCGTATATTATGGAATAATAGCAGGAAGGAATAATCAGCCTTATAATTTTCCTACTATTGAGACTCAGGCTTTTTCTCCAGGAGAGGGAATAGACCGTAATCCACCACGCGGGCCCTGTGCAGGTTGGTGGATGTCACAAGTCGTCGGATTTCGATTCTAAGACATGCAGGTTTCCTACCCCAGGTTAAAACTATCAAGAAACAGACTCCTTAACTGTACGCACATTGAACATGATTTCAGATTGTACAATTAAAAATACCGACCTAAAGAACCAACGCCAGCAGTTTAAAAACATTTAAAATATTATGCCTGGTCAACGGGGAATAAATTCACGAAAATTTCCGACAATTTTTCAGCCAAAATGAAAGTCGGAACTTTCCCCTTCCTGCGCGCCGCCCGTCACCTGCACTCTCAGATATGATCGCTACCAGGAGATAGCGTGCACCTACCGCTGACTTGCACAAGTAACAGCATCTGATAAGATATTACTCGAGAATTAACTCGTTGGTCAGTTGACGAGGATTTAATGTGAATGATAAGGAGACCACCCGCTTGTAGTTTTGTAGTAGGATTTTACATGAATTATGCTTTGATATAAAGTAGTTAATTATAAAAAATTAAACAGGATAGTGTTTATACCAATGAATCTGAACACGGTCAGCATATCTAAACCGTGTTCATGAAATGTGAATATTCAATAAAGGAGGAGGGTTGATAGAGTTATTTTTCACCCATCACAAAATAAAAAAAAAAATTGTATCTGAATATTTTTAAATACATTTGTATAGTTAAAGATAGTTTTTTAAATTAAGTAGTGACATTTAAGTGACAAATAATTTAGTAAGTCAAAGAAATTATTGGGAGTGTTTCGCCTTTGTTTTTGTAATTTTTTTATCGTGTATTCAATATTTAAGTTATTATTTCAGAAACAGTCGCTCCACGAACCATTTTCATTTTGAGTCTAAATGATTCTAAATAAACTTTTATGTGAGTTCTGATTTATTTTGGTTGACTGTGCGCGTCTATGCTTTACGGAAAAATATACACGTTAATATGAAAAATACAATCGCGATGCATGCGACGATATGCGCAAAGTATAGATTAGAATGCTTTGTTGCATTAAGTAGGCCTATGAACCACTACTGTACATAAGTTGAATTAAATATTCTGTAACAATCATGACACTGATATTTTTAATGCCAACCTAACAATTTATTTTGCGCGACTTTGACATACATGCGACTCTTTAAACCAACCAACAAAATGATGTTACCTTAGTATTTCAACCACCCGCAGTCTCTTTGAAAGCACGACAGAATATTCCTATACCATTATAGGCAAACCTTTGACATGCTCCCTTTTATATTTTTAGCAGTTGAAACGTCTTATTCACAGCCAAAATCTTCAAAGAGAAATGTAAAATGCTGCTGACAAAAATGCATTTTCACAAAACGTTCCTACCTTCCATTCCAGTTTCGTAGTTCCGTGACCCAGCATAGGATCACTATCCTTGAGAGCGCTGTTCTACTAATTGACAAGCGATTGACAAGCTGATTAACATATTTTACGCGATCGGTACTCCGATTAGAGCTGCAGCTTTGCACTGAGATGCGAGGTAGACCTCGTTGTTGCTTTACTCGTGAAGTATAGGTTTGTGTGACTTGAGACGTGGAACACTACGGCTCGGGCCTTTAAGGACGAGCAGACGGTGAGCTGCTCATTGCTCATCATCTACAAGCCCGTGCCTAAGGTTGCTGGAGATCGCTCTGCGAATCCCGACGTTCGAAGCGTCTTCTCTCGTGGCCGCTCCAGGTGTGAGGATGTGAGGATGTACCATCAAAAACACTTCCGCCTGACCACCGCTAAGTTTATTTTTGCTTGCACTTAAAACGATAATTTAGAAGGATTTGGTTTGGCACCGCTCCACAGGATTCAAGCGATTTTTTTTTAAGTGACCAGGTAGCTACCGCGATGGTACGTTCGATCACCCTTGCGACCGCCTCCTTCGCTAGCATTACTGCTTCGCGTCAACTTCCCATTTCCTCTCGCTTCGGAGACTTGGGACTTGATGTGTCATGAAATAACTTTTCTTGCTCTCGGTGGAGCCTCAGACTTTTACGAACCAAACCCTAAAGTCCTATCTTCAGTTCAGTTGACAAAAATTGACATACAAGTAACCCGAAGTGAATTTTTCTCGGGTAGTGTTTGTTTATGGTTGATATACTGCCTACATTTCTAAGCCATCGACAAAAATGGAAAAGGATTTTCAACAATCTAAACTGAGTTGATTGATTGACCACAATAGAAAAGGCAGGAATTCAGTTGCGGATTGAGAGATACATATCAGAGGCTCTCGTTGATTGATGGAACAATCGAGTGTATGGCTATAAGGCTTTCGAAACTAAGGTATGTAAATAAATCAAATTCATTACATTTTTAGCAATTTTTTTTAATTAGTGCATAAACATGAGTAGTTGTTTGGTTTTAATATCATCATCATCTTTTTCCTGCCCTTGTCCCGTGTTATTTGGAGTCGGCGCAACACGTTTTTTTCTTCCATTCTACCCTGTCACCCGTCACACTCTCACTTGCTCCTTTTTCATTCATACTATTCCTCACACAATCTATCCGTCTTTCTTTTGTCTCCTTCTCCATTCATCCACATACTGTGCGTTCCAAATGAGAATAGGAAAACCAATGAACTCTATCTGTTTATTAAGAAATAAACAGATAATCTATTTCTTAATAAGACTCAGTTAAACAAAAACAAAACCATTTAAACGTAAATAAGCTTTTTTTGAAAACTATACTTTTCAATCAAAATTTGACAGATCGAGTTCATTGGCTTTCCTATTCTCATTTGGAACGCATAGTATATATTCATAACTCTTTCAGTAACATACGTTTCATCCCTCCTCTTTACATGACCATACCAAAACAAGCGATTCCCTTTCAACTTATGAGTCACTAGAGCCACTTTCCAACTTCCTATATTGGAATATGAATAGATCGTTCTTTTTTTTCACTTTATTCATTCTCGTCACACCACACATCCATCTCAACAGACTCATCTCCGTTTCATACAATGTTTTTCCACCTGGTTTTTTTTTTCACAGCTCAACATTGTGATTCTTACACCATAATTATCGCCATATAAGTAAAATACTGTCCATGGTTTCCAGTTCATCACCACATGAGGTGGGTGATTAAAATGGCCAGAGTGAAACTGGATGGAAGGGAACGCTGTGTGGTATTTCAATGTCTTTGTAAGTAGGGTTGGCACGCAAGAGTTACAGGAATTTATTTATTTGTTTTATTATAAAACTGCGAATTTCCGGGTTGTAGCTATCAGGAAACACAGACACTGGCAAGGAATTTCACTCCTTAGCTGTACGCATAATAATAATTGCAATCTCTATACATACACAAAAAAAAACAGTCTCATCAAACTAAAATCTAATTCTAGTAATTACATTTTAGTTTGATGAGACTGTGTTGTTTTTTTTTGGTTTCTATCTAGTAAATATTACAAAAAAACTTATTTGCATTTTTTAAAAGGTCTTTAGGCAAAGGTCACAATAGCAAAAAAAAAGATTACATTAAATAATGATTGATGGCCTCTTTGACACGCTAAATAACAAAAATAAAACGTTTTTTGTACAGGAAATACAACATCATTATGTCAGTAACTTGAATTTATTGCCAAACGCGTTGAGACACAAAAATATAATCGGTTTAACTGGTCTCTGGTAGCGCACAGCGAAATAGATACAAAAAACCATCGACAGTTTTTGTAAAGTTGAGTTAGAGTAACCTTTTGTAGTTTTTTTCCTGTCAATAAATCGAGAGGCGTGTTCGGCAAACCATTGACAAAGTCTATTAAAAAATGTGTTTCTGTTTTTTTTTCTTTTTGTTTTTTATAACGCTTGCTCTGTAAATTAAGTTTCTTTTGTTTTAGACTGTGATACAAAAACCTATGCACAATTGTAGAGTATTTGAAAGTTTGCGTTTATTTTTATTTGGCGTGAAAATATTACTTTAAAGTGATGTGGAGGCACGTTTATTCTGTTTGTCTTGTTATTGGAATTTCAATATTTAGTTTCTTTGCTTCACATATGTGTTTGTAATTACATACTAAATAAAACTCCTAATTAGACGTTTATTTTAAGGATTAAAAAAAAATAATTTTAATTTATGTTTTAAATAATTCGATGGATTGATTTTTGTCATAAGCTTTTGTTTTAACTATTTAGCTAGTAGTGTTAATAAATAAAGTTATCGACTTGCCTTGAGCTCATTAGCAGCAGCAGCAACGTAATATTTTACACATTAATATGTATGTGCTAATTCTAGATCTCATAAACATCGCCTTCTTGCGTAGGTCATCTTAGATTCAGCGCTGCAAGGCATGCACACGCAGGCACGCGCATGATATTGACAGATTTAGCAATATTTTAATACTTTTGTTATGGAACAGACATATCGGTGATCATTTATACATGCCCAAGATTATGTTCCAGGTATTGGGTGGGAATAACTAATTCTTACTGCGTATATACCCATGTATGTACCATGAAAACCTAAACTATAAGATCATCATCTCTCTAGTGTTTTTCCCAATTAACTTAGAGTCAGCTTCCAGTGTGTCTATCAGATCTACACAACCCAGTTACTGGACAACACGATTCCGTTAGGATTCACTGACACTACATATACTCAGACATTCTGGCATCTCAGTAACGAATGTCAAATATCTAATAATGAACTGGGATCGACGGCATTACATGTTTTCCCACGGGGTGTCAATAATTGTCCTAGATAAACTTAGACAAGTAGGTACATATCATCATCATCAATTATCATCGTTTCAGCCTAAAGACGTGTACTTTTAGACTGTCTTCCCCAAGTGTCGCCACAACGAACGGTCCCGTGCGTCTCAAATCCATTGGATTCCCGCAACTCTCTTGTGGAAATAACGCTATGTCTTTCGATACGCGATGGCTACTCCAAAACCTATCGTCCTATCTGTCTGTCACTTAAGTTTGATGATTCTTCGGGGTATTTCAGCAACCTTGGTTCTCCTACGGATATCTTCATTCCTAAAGCGATCATGTAAAGAAACTCCGAGCATAGCCCTTTCCATTACCCTTTGGTTAGTTTTTGAACCTTCTATGCCTTAATCAAAACGAGTTATAACAATAGGCTAGCAAACACATCGATGAGAAAGAATTCGCCTGTACATATTTACTATCAGCTTTGAGTACATACCGCGCATGTACTTGTTACGTGAGTACATGGTCAATATCACGCTCCATCGAACATCAAGTTAACAGAAAAGCAAACAGTTTTATTGTAATTTTGTTTTGTAAAACGTACTCATACAACCATTATTACTTCGGTTATAGCAAAGACTTATTGTTGGTGAAAAACTGATAGTTTGTCTATTTTTTTTTATTGTTGATAAGCCCGCTCTTGACCACTGTGTCACCTAATGGAAAGCGTACGATGTGATCGACTATATCGAGCCCGTTTGTCTAGAATAAGTATTAGCTCTTGACTTAAAGAAGTCGAAGAAGAAGAGTTTTTGTAATTCAATCTGTTGTATCTTATCTTAGCTTTATAGAGCTCAAACTTAGTCAAAGCTCACCCAAGATAGAGAGATTTGGTAGAAGAAAGACATGAGTCTTTGCCCAGCAGTGGCACAGAATATACACTACCAAAAAAATACAAGAATGATCAGAATTATTTCTTAAATCCCTAAAATAAAATTGAATGTTGGCAAGCGCCAACCCTACTGGTCGCATCTAGCGCAAAAACTGCACAGCAAGTTCGTTGCACTGTGGAGACGCGTACGAATTTCAACTGTTTGTTAATTCAGATAAATTGTCCACTGTAAAAAACTCGCACAATCCGACACCATGATTGTACAGTACTTGTTTTTATTTGGCCAATGTGCAATCATGGCCGGATTTCGGGAAATAGTTGGTGTGGAAAAAATAACATGTTGCGATTCCGATTGGGGTTTGTTTGATGAAATGAAATCACTACTAGTTAGTCATTTATTGGTGTGGTTGTTTGGTTTTTGGTTAGCTCGTTAATAATGTAAATTTTTGGCTGTTATTTTACCTAAAAAATATAGAGGCAGTTGATATTCCATACACCTCTGTCCACCACTCTTTGAGGACAAACTCTAGAAGGCGCGGTTTTGCAGAATAGTTAAGCAATTAGCCGCGCTGTGTGTCGCAGATTCGATAGATAGACAGATAGTGCAGGTATAGGCGAGAAATAGGTAGCTCGTTGTCCGATCTTCCGGTAATCATCCGGACTGAGCCCAAGTTAGTTGTCATAAACGCGTATTGTTCCATGCGTGCCTCAAGGAGATGTCAGCAAGCCGTAGAGGCTCAGTAAGGTCAAAGCCTACTTGGGGCATGAGTTTGCTTCTAAAAGGAAAACCCGTCTCTGGAATGAAAGGCAACGAAGGAAATAGGAGTGGATTAAGTCAGTAAAAGTTTGACACGCCCTCACGCCCAAGGGCGGGAGATGTTGATTTGTATGTAATTTCTCACCTAAAAAGGTGTAGGTAAGTAAGTGTTTTCATACAGATTTTGGTACGTGAGTAATTGATCATTTTTCTGATTGTTAGTGTAAGACTATACTTTACTTAATATCTCACTAAATGGTAAGCAATGACGTGTTCGAAGCCGAAGCTTTCCGTGAATTGTACAGCACTTCCCAAGAAAATTCTATATGAAAAACTATAAAAGCTGTTTTCCATTAACCCGTTCTAAGAGTTCATTCATCACAATACTGAACGAGGAATCGAACCCACTGTCTTCATTTCTTGGAAGAAGCATCGTTAGTTCATTTAATGGTTTACTTTGATGTTTTAATGTGCAGATAATAAAACATTTTCATGTACACGTTCACTTTAGTTCCATAGTTAAGTTAATGCGGGATAGAGTAATAAAGACTATTTTTGCTAAGACTGAACTTATGTCCGAGGAAAACTGACATAACCCCAAAGCACATATTCAAAGCTGCTTTTTAGGGGTGCGCAAACGGAGAGACTAGTTTTTCACCATGAATATGTCGCCGTCCACAGCGAATAATATCGTAACTAAAAACACCAAATTTTACAGGAAAAATAAAAAACCGTTTTTTGATTATAACTTCTTAACAGGTTTACATGGCGAGATCGTTGAATAAATTTGTAATTACAGTTTACTGGGAATGGGAAATTTCTGAGGAGTCAGTATTAATCTATTGTGATGATATTCGTCATACAAAAAAAAAAAAAATTTAGAGGCGAATAGTACAGGTAAATTCATTACAAAATCTCTAACTCGAAAAGTAATAGCACGAATCAAAAATTCACAGGGTATAATCGCACCTCTAGAACAATAATTCCTCATAAAAGCACTTCTATCGCAATAGTCGATTACGATATTATTCGCTGGGGAGAGCGATGTGTTAAGTGGAAGTAACTGGACACAAAACATATTTATCATATTGACATAAAATTAATAATGATTTTGAAATTGAAATAAAGAACACTATAGATTTAGTTGTAGGGTGGTTAGTAAGGAATAATTTACAATTAAATATCAGTAAGACGACTTTTATGCATTCCAGACCCGTGGATCTAAGATCATTCCAAGGCATATCTCATATGAAGGTACAAAATCAACGAATCTACCAATGTAAGATTTCTAGGAATTACAATGGACAAGTACCCAGATTGGAAAGTTCATGTTGATGAGGTCTGCAATAAAGTTAACTCTTTTGTATATGTTTTAAATAGGCTTAGAACTACATCAGCCCAACATACGGTATTGTTGGCATATCATGGTTATGTAGCTTCCGTGTTACGATATGGGTTGATATTATGGGGAAACTCAACAGATTTTCAGCGGGCATTTCTATCTCAGAAACGATGCATAAGAGCCATTGTTGGCATTCCCCCGTATGAGTCTTGTAAACCTCACTTTAAAATACTCAATATATTACCCTTACCAAGTATGTATATATTCGAAATTTGTGTATTTACACAAAACTGTACTAACACACATCACACAGCCTATAACTATATTTTGGTAAACAATATTTGCATGCCCAGTAAAGCAACACATATTGAAACGATATTTTGTAACTAACAACATGTACCATAAAATGATACCTATGTGTAATAAAATACACTTATTTGACTTTGATATTCGAAAAATTCCTGTCTATCGGCCATATAAAAAAACCTGTCTATTCCCCGGATAAAAAAAAAACAAAGACAGTAGACTGACTACTGAAATAGCGTTTAAAACAAAAAGCAAAATAAAAACAAACCATAAAATTACCAACCGTAAAAAAGGCACAAAAAACTTCGATATAATCTCACGCTGCAATCATGTAAACAAGCGTGTAACAATTAGCTAGCGATCGATAATCACTGAGTTCCAACTTGTTGTACATCGATTGTCGTGCATTAACCATCATGGCCCATCGGCCGTCGGCCATCATCGTCCATCGCCCATCAGCTTCCGCAGTAAGCTGCGGATACATCCACTTACACCGTATTATGCTTCATTAATTATGTTAATTTGAAGATTACCATCGAAAATTGTATTGAGAACGAAACATACTGATTTGTAATTGAGTTGCCGTAAAAAATGTAATTAGTCCGTCTTTTAGATTATTCAAGAATAAAAGACACGTATTTTTTTATTTGTAAATTAAATCAAAATTGACAAAGATATAGCCCATTAAAGTTACGTCACGCCGTGCTGCATTTTGTCGCACGGGGTGACGTCACGCGTTACTTTAATGTCCTAATCTTCGTTATTTTTTTAATAATCTAATACCTATAAGAACTAAAAAAAGTGCCGTTATTTTGACCCCGGAAACTGCCCATTATGATTTGCTACAGTCACTATGTTAGATTTTTAAAGACTAAATAGCATCTTAAAGATGCCATGTTGGTTTTCAGAATGCGTATAGCTAAGGAGTTGAATACCCTGCTGGAATCTATCCTTCCTGCTTAAATTTATGAGAACGTCTTTCTGATAGCTAAAACCGGAGTTTTTAAGTCGAGAGTGAATAGGTTACTACTAGGTAAGCGTGCTTCATCGTCGACCACATCATCGCTTACTATCAGGATAGATAGTAGTCAAGAGAGCATATCAATAATGAAAATATTTTTTGAATATACTGACTTAATTTATTTGTATTTATATGTAGCTTTACATGTACTAAGAACTAATTAAACTAGTTAACAAACTATTGATTCAATACACAAGGTAATTAATCTAAAGAAGACTAAGTCAAATTGACTTGATTGGTCTAGTGGTCAGAGGTCCTGACTGCTATGCTGAAGGTCATGGGTTCGATTCCCACCCAAGACAAATGTTTGTGAGATGAACACGATCATTTGTTCTGTGTCTGGGTGTAAATTATCTATAATATGTGTAAATTTAGAATTTCAAAAGTATGTTTATCAATTGTCTAGCACTCATAACACAACCTCTGATAAGTTTAGGTTTGCTGTTGTAAGAAAGTGGTCGAATATTATTAACTTCCCATTACATTTTCCATGCCAATGAACCCACGGTGCGTCCACATAATCATTGATTAGCATACAATTTTAGTCAACACAGTAATTAATCATGACAACTTAATTCATCACTAATTATACCTTCTCATACAAGCTGACAATCTGAAAGTACCAAGCTACGTTTCCTATTTAAAAAACAAACGCATGATACGAAAGAAATATTTATGAGAGAAAATCGTAGTTGGCATGCCGACAGCGAAGTAAATACAATGGGTTAATTTCGAGCAGTTAATAGCGTGGTGCGTGCTTGTATAATTATCTACTTATTACATAATTGGTTCCCTTGCGGTTCATAATTGTCTGATTTTGCCCTGGTGGGCATTCTCGAGTGAGGATCGCCAAGCATCCGGATTTGCGAGGATTCGTCCTAATTTTCGACGTGTCTTGGGACTCCTCTTTTCGGGGTAGGTTGGAATAACTAACTTATTGAAGGTAAAACCTTTTTCCTTCTTGTTAACGTCTGTGTGATTTCGGATTTGTTCTCTCCTCGTCAATTTCCGTAACGTCTACCGAGGCATCAAGTCAATGAAACCCTCGAACTCCCTAAACCTGTTTGCGAAGCTGAAGCTTAATGCTTATTTGAATAATAATAAATATATAATCGACGACACAAGACTATCTAATCTCGACATTGATAGAGGGAAAGTATTTTCATATGCGGATGATACTGCCATAGTATTTAATGGTGGATCTTGGAATTCCGTCTTTGAGGCCGCCGAGCTTGGTCTGCGCAAGGTTGCTCACTGGCTTAAATCTGCCCTTCTTACCCTAAATATAGCCAAGACAAATTATATTTGCTTTTCTATAAATAAGCGTACACTTCCTCCTTCACACTCGATGTTGAAAATTCATACCTGTGATTTCACTAATACTACGCAATGCGGTTGCGAAGAGATTGGATGTGTTAAATCCAGTAAGTACCTTGGAGTAATCCTGGACTACAGACTTTCCTGGCACCCACAAATTGAAGCTATAAATGATAGGATACGTAAACTCATATGGGTCTTTAAAAAGTTGAGACACGTCACCTCTCATGACCTCTTAAAAAGTATCTATATGGCATTGGCACAATCAGTCATGTGTTACTGTATTTCCATCTGGGGTGGTGCCAGTAAAATTAAATTTCTGGAAGCTGAAAGAGCCCAGAGATGCTTGATAAAAACAATGTTCTTTAAGCCATTTAGATTTCCTACTGACGAACTATATCAAATTCATAAAATACTGTCACTAAGAAAACTATACATCATTAACTCAGTACTTAAGCTACATAAAACCTTACCTTATGTACATAAAGATCAAAGAGGTAGAAGAAAATGTAACTTGGCTACCACCCCTTCCTGTAGGACTCTCTTTGCTAGGCGACAATTTCTTGCTCACTCTGTATACCTTTACAATAAGCTTCACAACAGATGCGCAATACACAAACTACTATTTCATAAATGTAAAAAAACAATTGTCCAAGAACTTGAACCGCTTGGGTACAGCGAAATAGAAAATTTATTATTTAATTACGAACATTAGACACTGTTCATTATTTCTAGTGGTACGTAACTAAGTTACCGATCCCATGATATTACATCGTAGGGATAGATTTCTTCTTCGAAATAGGGCATTTCAACACAGATTATTTGACACAAATAAACACACACACACTCACACACACACCTACACACATCCACACACACACAGAGCCATACCAGTATCTCTATGAGAGCTTAAAATAGTTTAATATTTAGTTAAGTACCTAAGCATTGAGCATTGTTCCTAGGATGAGCGGAACGACCCAATACAAGCATTACTACATGCTTCCTGGGTAGTTTTGGCAACTAAATAACATTGTAAAAACTTGTTGAAGAAATAAACTATTTTTATTTATTTTTTATCTAGTCCCAAACTAAACAGAGCTTGTGTTATGAGCACTGGATAACTGATACTCATACTCATATATTTCTAAATACGTGTATAGTACATACTCATATATTTCTAAATATGTAGACCAGTTTCTGCCAGTGGTTTCGCCCTCGTGAAAGTAGTCTTCTCCGTATAAACTTTGGAACCCTGTCTCGTCCTCTTAGGAAGTGAATCTCGGGAAATCCTGTCTTAGTGCTCGGCTACGCAGCTTTGTGCAAAATTTCACACTCCTAGACCCAGTAGTGCGTTGATTATGTCAGTCAGGTTCTCCTGAATATATAAATAGATAAATTACACCGAGACAAATGATCGTGCTGCATCATACAAACGTTTGTCTTGAGCTCACGACCTTCGGCTTAGCACTCAGGGTCACTAACCACTAGACCAACAGGCCAGTATAATTGTGACAATAGAAACGTATGACATGAAATTGTGTCAATAATTTGATTGGAAAACCTGAATTGACTTAGCCTTTTAGAAGAATCATCGAGCAATATGAGCTGAGTTTTAATCAGAGCTGTTTCGATATAAAATTGTACCTTCGACCTTTTGAATTTCTTTCTTACAATTGAGGACTTGATTCAAACTGAGGATGACCTACATTCCGTAGATAGGAATGTTCTCATATTTCCTCACTTCAATCACCTGTGTAAATGTTTAATTTCAATACAAATCT
Organism: Mythimna lalbum; assembly: GCA_949319445.1. Taxonomy (NCBI): domain Eukaryota; kingdom Metazoa; phylum Arthropoda; class Insecta; order Lepidoptera; family Noctuidae; genus Mythimna; species Mythimna lalbum. The sequence goes on from OX439365.1 coordinate 728,827, forward strand.
ACGTACATTCGAGAGCCAATATACTCGTACAGATGTCTTATAGCTGCTACTGTAAAAGCCTCACTTGTTTATTCAGTAGTAGCTTTATTTTAAGTGTAGTGATTACCTCCTCATTACCTTCACTGACTGTGGAACCTTTAGGTGTTTAAATGACAACCAAGAATCTAGCTGATCGCGATATTAAAAGCATAAAAAGATCTTATTCTGAAAAAAAGAAGCAGGGTATCCATTTACAAACAGAGAGCAGTGGTAGCCGAGTAGTAACGGCGCCAACTTACGAATTGTACTCCATAGGTTCAAACCCAACCTGGTTTTTAATTCTATGTAATTTCTTACATCACTGCCACTGCTCTCAAAACAATGTACATCGTGAAGAAACTGGCATTCCGAAAACCAAAAATTTAAAGACGTGATATCCTCTAACCCACACTAGACCCGCTTAGTGGATAAGCCCATTCCCTCTCTTAGACAAGAGGCCTAAGCCCCAATCGTGGGAACATTACATGGCTGATATGCTATGCCATATGTACTACTTATATCACCCTTCTCACGTCGTATTCCTCATGACTGAGGATCCTGAAGTTCTTGTAGGATTAGCATCTCGCTGATGATGTCTCGCCATCTGTGATGGTCCTTGGTGTCATGAAGTGCGACAGTCAATTGAGAGTCCAGTGTGGACCACATCTGATCTGCCCAACTCTTTTGGTCATTTTCCGTCTACCATGCCAGTTACGATAAGCGGTGAGCTGATAAATTGTGGCCATTTTCCTGGCCATGTGGCCACAAAAAGTCTAGTACTCTGTGCATACAGGTAGTTTGATATTTGGCAGTCTAGTGTTGATTTATAGTAGGTGTTTGCTATCTCTACCAACTATCATTATCAAGCACTGTTTAACTTCACACCTCAAACCGCTAATTGTTTACTTCTATATTCCGTGCTATTAGTAAAATTAAAAGCGCGGTCAATTAACGTAATAGAAATAAATAGAGTTAGAGCTTTATCGGATCACGGTGGAACCTAACTTGATCGCGTAACGACGTAATCAAATATGCAGCGTATCGGCGTACCGCTCGGCGAGTCGGCGTATCGATACGCCATGCCGCTCGGGCGCCGGTTAAGAATTATGAGATTAAAACCATTGGCTTATATGGATAGAGTGGGATATGTTCGTACTTGTGTACCGATGTGGTTTAATTATTTATGGACTTTGTATGGGCAGGATGGCAGGAACCGTTCAATAATATTAATTTGTAAACTTGCTTGTGTCAGCGGCTTTGTCTTCGTGAAAATAGATTTCTCCGTACAAACTTTGGACCTCAATTTCATCCTTTTTTTTAGGTTTTTTTTTATTATTATATTATATTATTATAATTAGCCTATGTTGTCCCACTGCTGGGCAAAGGCCTCCCTCCACTCCTTCCAACGATCACGGTTTCTCGCCTTCTCATTCCAATTCTTAAGGAAGCCATCCAGGTCGTCCCGCCATCTCCTTCGTGGTCTGCCTCGGCCCCGCGTTGCTGTGTCCGGGCACCAATCCTGCGTTTTACGCGCCCACAACTCGTTGGACATGCGGCAGACATGTCCTGCCCAGTCCCATTTAAGTTGGGCAGCCTTTTGAGCCACATCAACGATTTGCGTTTTGGAGCGCAGTGTTGTGTTTCGAACGTGATCTGTTAATTTAACACATAAAATGCTGCGCTCCATTGCACGCTGGCAAACCTTGAGTTTGGACTTTTGGATGTTAGTCAAAGACCAAGTCTGCGCACCATAGGTCAGAATGGGGAGAATACACATGTCCATCAGCTTACGCTTCAGTGACAAGGGCAAAGTGCCCTTAAATAGTTCCTTCATGGACCAGTAGCTCTTCCAGGCATTTTCTGTTCGGCGTGTTATTTCTTTGTCTTGCCTTGCCTGGAAAGAGACTACTTGGCCCAAGTAGAGGTATTCTTGGACGTATTGTATATTCTCCCCACCTACGAGTATGTTCCTTTTAGAGCTGTTGGTCATAACTTTTTTTTATTCTCTCTTATTTTTTGTAAACGTCATAAAAGGCCATTCCATGCCAAATTTCAGCATGCTAGGTGTAAAAGTTCTGTTGAATAGAATTTAGCTTTTTTATATTATTGGTACGGAAGACTTGAGATAAAAATGTGATATTTTGTAGCGTACATATTTTTATAGCTTATAAAAAGTACGCAAAATTGTAAATTGTATACGTACATTCGTATTGGTTTTCATCTTTATCACTACGTGCATTTTATAGCTGTCTTTCAGAAAAAACTAATTGAAATTTTGCATCGTTAATAAAAAATAATGAATACACTTTTAAATTTCAATAAAATTATTTAAGGTACCGCGACTATCTCGCCGTTATCGCAGTCATAAAATTAATTAATTTCATCAGAGCCAAGCTATTATACTACATTTCTGTAAAATAATTAATAAACCATTTTCATTTAATTGCACAAAAATATAATAAATCAAATATTCTGTCTGTAACGGAGAACCAATTTCGCTAAGAGCTCAAATTTAATTTAACCCTATTTTCGGTGTGTTAGAGTCTAAATTCATTTGGCGATAAATTTTCAAAATTCTATTATCTTATTTGCACAGGACTAGCTACGTTTTGAATAACGCCGTCCCGGGGGTTTGACAAGCAATTTCCTTCTTTTATATTTTGCGAATAGAGTTCATTTTGCCGTGAAAATCGAACGTTAAATTTCAAATAGGGAATAATAATATGACTGTCAAAGGCATTTGGGGACGATGCATTTTCGTAATAGTTTATTGACTCTTATCTTTTAAAGCATAAGGTGTAAAATGAGAGTTGTTATTTTTTTGTCTAAGTGATGGATGCAGGTGGATCATTAGTTCCTGGTCTTTACTTTGTGTTACCTTTGAACTGAGTCCGCGTTTCATTGAGAGAAACATCTTTTTGATGTATCCGACTGTTACCTGTTTAAAGTATTTTTCGTTTCACCATCATCATTATCCGTAATGGTAAATGTTGAATGTCCTCCATTTTGATTTCACAGAATTTTTGTTTATGATTTATGATCTGTAATTTCGGTTGAGGTTTGTGAAAATATTTTTCCGAAGTAGTGTTCAATTGGTTATTATTTTAAAGCTATCTTACCCCATTGAACTGTACTTCTTTATTTTATTATTTACAACAGTCAATCTGCACTAACATAATAAAGAGGTAAAGTTTGTTTTTTTTTGTTTATAGGAAATATCTGGAAGTACTCTGGTCCGATTCCTGAAATTTTTTCACTGTTTAAAAGCTGCTTTATTCCTGAGTGATATAGGCATATTTTATGTACGTGGATGTAGTCGCAGGTAAAACCTAACTTATGAATATAACTAGCTTCTGCCCTCGTTTTTGGCCGCGTGAAACTGGAAAATTATTCAACTACAATTATTTTCCCGTGATAAAAATCCGCTCAGTCATTTAAACGTGAAGATGTAGCCCAGCCTGCTTCTTTAGCTTTGGCATGGCTTAGTTTTCGGTCTGCAACCGGCTTAAATCCAATATAAATATTATAAATTCAAATGTATCCCGTGAACAAACCTATCCATGTCAATTGATCACCCTTAAACTAAAAGCGGAACAGTTCCAAATCTCACACACTATACAGGATGTCCCCCACTTGACTTGATACAGGATGTTGATATTATGCTGTGTACTTGTTGACAGACAGACTGACACGCCCAATTGATATAGTTTACTGCTCTCACGGTCTAGATCAATGTGGGGGCTTTAATGTCAATATATTTATTGAATAAGTGGTTCTAATGGGTTTATTTGGTCAAAGAGTTATATTAATATGTTATTGGAGTTATTGCTTGGTAATAGAGTTTCATAAAAAAACGATTAGGTTAATTGGTGTGAAAGTATTAGCTAGAGATACTAACATAAGGTTTGGAATGATTCGACAAGGCCAGTTAGGACTGAAGCCAGCCATTGCTGCCGAATTTTCGAAAGAGTTTGGTACCATGGCACTCGCAAATTTCTGAAGGAAGACATGGTTTTAGTCAGTTAAAATCTGACGCTCTCTCTCACTCCGCCCAGAGCAGAAGAAGTTACTTATTTGATGATATAGGTACTACAAAAAAAAAATTTGAACGATCAAAAGAGTTCCAATCGGTAAAATATCACCAATATCTCCTTAACGAGTACATAAAGAAAGAACGGTTGAACAGAGCTGTACCTAGTGGTGTGCCACATCATCGCTTTCCATCAAGTGAGATAGTGGTCAAAGGCGAGCCTATTCATAATAATAAAAAAAACCTATCCAAAGACACACCCACAGTTATTCTTAAATTTTATAAAATAGAGTGCAAACCTATTGATATCAACAGGGACAATTCATTGGACAGCAATTTTGCGAAAATTCCAAATAGAAATAATTTCTTTAAAAAAAAACTACTCTTTGATGTTATACTTCCATTAACGTTATCTTAAATTAGTACTCCTTTCGAGACGTTATTCACAGTAAATAGATTCACGATACAATATCCCATTTACCTATAATACAATAACTAACCCCACATATAATTCACGCCACAGTTTCTTACCAACAATGCCTGTTATTGGAACAAAAGCACTCCACAAAAACTGTTGATTGACGCACAAACGCCTACTCCCGAGCCCACAGCCCACTGCTGGGATCGTTACTAACACCCACTGGGTACAGTCAAACAAAAAGGTATATACACAGCTAACTTGAAACTGCTTTTGAGTATCAAGTCTTTTAACCCAGCTACTAGGTTGTGGAGGTCGGATTCGCAGACTCTTTATGATAATACTGGTCTTTATGAAAACCTAACTGCATCGAGTTAAACTGAAAACTGAGTGAAAACTAGGCTGATTATAAGGAGTAGGTTCTCCTGCATAAATAATTACTACAGATAAAATTAAAATATAGGTTTAAAAGTAGTTTAGTGGTATAGATAAATTAGCAACACATTAATTATGAAAAAAAAAAATCCTTGCTGGAGTCTGTGTTTCCTGATAGCTACAATCTAAGGGTCTAAGTCAAGAGTGAATAGGTTACTTCTAGACAAGTTTGCTCCATCCAGTCGATCAAGAGATCAAGTGGGCTACATCACCGCTTAACATCAGGTGAAATAGTGGTCAAACGCCAGTCTATAAATAATAATAATAAATAATAATCCTGTCTCTGCAGCCCTAACAACCGGTAGCTTGGATCCTGCTCCTCACATCGGTGGACTATTATTTTTTTTATATATATTTTTTTAAATATATATATTTGTTTCAAGAAATATTTTTAAAATATCAAAAATATGTATAAAATAAAAATAAAGGAAATCATAATAAGTGAAGGAAAATATTTCTGCCGACCGTTTGTTCGACTGTACTTAATTGTTGGTCCGTGTGAATCGGGTAGTGAAGCCAATCAAACGTTTTTGACGAAACCATTTCTAGTTCCGACTCCAGTTTCGGGGTTTCCAAGTTGAGTGATCAAAAATTTTATTTCAACTTCCGATATTGATTTCTATGCCTTTGTTTGTAGTTTTGTTTTTGTTACGTTGGATTGGTGGAACCAGTGGGTCTTTTTAAATTATTTTTTGATAATCTACATTTAGCCGTTCCGATAGGTTCTTTGGTTTTCAAAGTCGTTATCAGAAATCTTCTAGATCTATTCCATATTTTCTTTTCAGCTCTCATGTTCACAGGCCTATTGGTGTAATAAACTTTTAGTTTTGCAGAATTGGTCTCTATCCTTATGGATTTTCTGAGCATCATAATATTATCGTTTTTTAATTACTAATCTTTTTAATATCTTCCTCGTTCAAAACTAAACTCATCATCATTTCAGTCAAAATGCGTCTTGTCCTGTCCTGTCTCGACTCTTTGACATAGGGTTCCAAGTGTCCCCATGACAACCGGTTCTGTGTGTCATCGGTTCACCTTGTGAGAGGCCTACCAGCACTGCGTCTTCCGGTATGTTGTCACCACTCCAGAACCTTTCCCCATCGACCATTTATTCTGCGAGCAATGTGCCCTGCCTTTATGAAAACTGAACTATAAAATACTAAATAGTTTGCAATGAGACCAAAACACAACACGTGTATTCTCAGCCTCACAGAATACCACGGCACTAAGAGTACCAAGCCATGGCCCAATTGATTGCCACAATGACAAACCTACCAACCTACTGCCATAAACCATGGTCCAAAGTGTATCAAGGCCGCATGATATAGGCTCTGCACACAACGTCTATTATCTAGCTATGGCGGCCGTAAACTGTTATTATGTAATAAATGACTTAATGGTAGGTGCTGGGAGCTGGCGCTAGCAATTTATTGGTAGTAGGTGTTGGTTGATTGATTGATTATTATGGAGTGTGTACTTTGCTTAAGATTGTTCATCACACTTATTGTAAAGGTGAAAGTTGGTGAGTGTGTGTGTGTAGGCTTGTTACTTCTTCATGCTCGAATAGGATGGACTTTTTTATACTGTTGATAGGCTTCTGCTTGACCGTTATGTCACTTTATGGAAAACGATGATGTGGTCGACGATGGCACACGCTTGTCTAGAAGTAACCTCTTTACTCTTGACTTTAAGATTCTCCGATTGTAGCTATCAGGAAACATGGAACAATTAGTACGTAGACAGTTCGCCCATGTCCTGGGGGAATATCCCATAGGATACTATTTATCCTGGGATCATGTTATCTTGGGATAACTTCCAACTATTATGAGAGCGAGGAAGTGGTAGTACTAGTTATACATGTTTGTATTGTCGACGGTGGTGTACCACGCGCTCCTTAAATAAATTTCAATAAACTGTAGGGGGCCAGCAGAGCCGATGCCCGACAGGGCCTCGGGGATTTTCAAAAGACAATTGAAGGACACTGGTGTGGTTCTAGTCAGTAAAGTCTGACGCACCTTCCCGCTGCATCCTAAAATAAGAGAAGACATTGCAATGATTGCTCACCACCTGAAAAATGTTAATTAAGAAGTCTTTTTTTCGTTTACAGATTATTTCAGAGTTTCATGTAGGGTTCTTGAACTCTTAAAAAACTGACTTGTTGATTGATATCATCTTAGCGAGTCGTAACATTGCATGTGTAATGCATTGTTTGGCAACCCACTCGCAAATTACTGCCACGGTCAATGTTGTTAAATGAACGGTTGTATTACGTGACTTTAAACTGTTGTTTTAAGTGGAGTTACTTGTTTCTTTATAAACTTTAACTTACTTAATCCTGATCAAATTGTTCATTCTTTGTATCTTTTTTTAACTTTAATCATTTTATTGTAGACAATATTTCGTCATCTTAGGTCATGTCAATGGCAACGCAAGCTGTTCTCTCTATTATTTAGAGTCCTACCTCTGGATGTCATCCCCATCTACTACTTCCGTCAGCGATAGCCTTTTCCAAATTATCGTCCCTATTTCTGGCTATATGTCCAAAGTATTATATGCATCATTTTGGTTTACGATGGTGAGCTTCAAAGGGGATTTGAGAAGAGATCTCTGTATTGAGAAAATAGAACTCCTACGGCAAAAATAACTTCTGGTCAAGTTAGATAATTTAGGCCCACATAAGTAGTCAGTAATTATTTCCGTTTTGAATATAAAGCCTTCTGCTTCCTTTAGTAGAATAGTCAGATTACATAGAAATCATTCTAAGAAATCTGTATGACTAATTTAGTGGTTACCAGTACAAATATTAAATTCGTTATGAATGTCTCGTAACTTTACTGCCTGTCAAAAACATTCTCATTAGATCTTTTTTCATCATTACTCATTCAATCATTGAGTCACCATATCCCATGGCATAAAGTATGTACATGAATCATAGATCAATGTATCTGATAACTATGATAGTATCTCAAAACTCATTATGCTAAATAGTTACTGAGAACTGTAGCGATGTTCAGGTATTCATTTTAAATATTTTCCGTTTAAAAAGTAACGGAGATACTTTATAAACGGATTTTTTTAAACGTATTTATTCTTGGAATTTACGCTGTAGTAATTTTATACCTTCCATCGGTTCTTTTGAAAAGGAATTCGGATCACGAAGGTAATTGGCCTGCCTATTAATTATCACAATAAAGGTAGGATTAACCTTAAGAGCGTAATTATTTATTAGTTAAGCAATTATCTCAGATTTTCACAGCCTAGGCCTTTCTACAGTTTCGCCGAATTTCCAAGAGTGAATAGGTGCTCTATCGTTGACGTCATCATTACCATCAGGTGAGATAGTTATCAAAAATGAACCTATCAATAATAAAAAGAAACAATAGATTTTTTTTTTTTTTTTTTTATCGACGGGGAAAATCATCTTTGACGAAACCCGCTCTTGGGTGGAGCAGGAGACAGTGTCAGACTCTTACTGACTAAAAACCCCGCGCCGTTCCTTCTAGCCTTCATACCGGGGCACGAGCTCCCTTTCGGACAACCCTGTCCCCAGTAGGCTTCGACCCAGCTGGGCCCCTCCTGCTGCTGACAACTCCTTGAGGCGCGCGGGAACAGTGCGCGCCGTCGACGTCTTGGACTCGGTCCATTACCGGACGATCGAACAGCGAGCTACCCATGGCTCGCCGTCCGCGAGCCCGCGTCTACGGTGGCCGGAAATCGGGATCAGAATCCCGGCGACGGCGGCGAGGGCGCCGTTGCCTGATGCGGTCGGCCTCCTCCTTTGCAAGCATTACTGCTTCGCAGAAGGAGGCGACCGCCTGCCATTCCTCCTCGCTCCGGACCATGGCCTCGACCAGGGCCCGGCGCGAGAGGTCTCCGCCGCCGATCGCCCCCACGAGGGCACGGCGATGCTCCGCCCAGGCAGGGCACACCTCGACGGTGTGCTCCACCGTGTCCTCCGGGCGTTGCGCACAGTGGCGACACCCGGGCGTCTCTTCCGCTTGAATCCGATGCAGGAACCTCCCGAACTTGCCATGTCCGGTGAGGACCTGCGTCATGCGGAAGGTAAGGACGCCGTGAGGTCTTTCCAGCCACGCCTCAAAGAGGGGACTTACCGCCATAATCGTGGCGTGCCCAGCACTGGGTTGCGATAGCCGTTGACGCCATTTCACCATGAGATCCCGCCGGAGCTCTGTCCGCCATGCCTTGACATGTTGTGGCAGTGGACTTTCACCCCGGCGTTGCATCTCCACGCGCATGTCGTGCATGTGTGCAAGGACTGTTGCCTCCAGATCCCACGGTGGTAGGCCAGCCAGGAGGCTCGCCGCTTCGCGGGAGATCGTGCGGTAACCCCGCACCATCCGTATTGCCATGACCCTCTGGCAGGCGTTCAGTATGGACGCCGGTCGCTTTGCCAGCGACGGCGCCCACACCGGCGCCCCGTAGAGGGCCATGGACCGAACGATCCCCGCGTAGAGCCTCCGGCAGGAGGCGTCTGGACCCCCAAGGTTGGGCAGGAGCCGCTTGAGAGCAGCCCCAGCCCGGAGAAGCTTGGGAGCCAGACGTCGGAAATGTTCTACGAAATTCCACCGGCTGTCGAGGACGAGTCCCAGATACTTCATCGTCGACCCGACGCCGATGCGAACTCCTCCTACCGTAAGCTGGGAGTCCGATGGTGGCGCGTTCCGAGGGCCGTGGAAGCACATTGCCTCGGATTTATGCAGCGCCACCTCGAGTCCCAACTCCTGGATCCTACCAACGGCTATCGCAACCCCGCGTGTCGCTAGAGCGACCGCCGCCTGGTGCGACTCTCCCTGCGCTAGGATCAGCGTGTCGTCTGCGTAGCAAACCACGCTGACCCCGTCAGGGAAGTCGCCGCGCAGCACGTAATCGTAGCCGATGTTCCACAAGGGTGGGCCTAGAACCGACCCCTGCGGAACACCGCACGACATCTCTCGACGATTCCAGTCTCCCTGGTGACCGGGGTAGACAATGTACCTGTCTGACAGGTACGCCTCGACCACTAGACAGAGGTATTCGGGCACCCGGTGGTACCGGAGTGCCCTCCGGATCGTACTCCAGGGCAGGGAGTTGAAGGCGTTGGCAATGTCCAAGGACACTGCCACGACACACCTACCCTGGGACACCGCTTCCCCTGTCGTGAGGGCTCGCACGCGCATGATGGCGTCTATAGTAGAGCGCGCCCTGCGAAAGCCGAACTGTCCGTCCGACAAGTCCGGCCCCACCCGTGTTAGCCGCACGACGAGGCGGTTTGCAATTACTCTTTCAAAGAGCTTGCCCACCTCGTCGAGCAGCACAATGGGCCGGTATGCGGACGGAGAGTCCGCAGGGCGCCCTGGCTTCGCTACGAGGACCAGTTTCCCCGTCTTCCAGCGAAGTGGGAACTGGCCCCTCTCCAGGCATGCGCTGAAGAGCCCTCTCAGTCGAGGCCCGAGAGCCTCCATGGCCAGGACCCAGGCTTTCCCTGGCAAGCCGTCGGGTCCTGGGGCGGTGTTTTTGGCACTCAGCCTTCGCACCGCCACTCTCAACTCTACCTCGGTCACTTCTGGAGCATTGTCGTCGTCGTCGCTGTTGCGATCCGCGTCAGACACCGCTGGCGGAGGCGGAGCCATGAGCGGGGGGGAGTGTTCCCCCCGCGCAGGGAACAGAGAGCAGAAACAATAGATGGCTATTCCGGTTTCCGTATCAACTCAGTATCTGCCTTTCCGGTTTTTTTGCAGCATTGAAAGATGACTAGCTAATCACGATTGACACATTACAATTTTTAGCATAGATACAATATACAATACCATGGAGAGGGAGAGAAAGACCAAAGAAAACATAGATACTTTGATTCTGTAAAGAGTGATATGAAAGAAAAGAGTTAGTGATAGGGTGACAGGACAGGATGGAGGAAAAAAATATGTTACACCAATTCTAAATAACACGGGACAAGGGCGGAAAGATGATGAGGATGATACAAGGTACAATGCGTTCTGGGGATCAAATTCAGAAAACTGTTCGCTTAAAAATCGTGCATTTAATTTCTAGACCTAGGTTTAAAATGTCTATAATTTAGTACAGAAATAAGCAATAAATAAATAAAGAAAGACAAGATAATATAAGCGTGTTAGTAAATGAAGCGATAAATTCTCTGGAGACTAATTGTAGGACATTAATCTCAATTATTTGGAATAACTTAAGATAAGGAAACATTAACGTTTTGTGGACCGAACAACAGTTAAATGAATGGAATTCACTACACAGCATTTTAAATGAAGATTAACATAAGGGTGCACATTTTTAATTTGTACATTGAATGTAAATCTTTAATAGAGGTTGTATAGTGTTCGTGAAATTAAAAATGTTCGCATACTCGGTAATATAAAATTGGTTTTAAGGTATCAAGGTTGTAGGAAACACTTCTTATAGTTTTGCAGTTTAAATTGTAATTGTATCGCTGTTAGCGATAAGACCGCCATTATACCCATAGGTTTAACTTTATGTATAAGCTTTGTTATTTATTTGGTGTACAATAAAGTTTATTCTAAAATTCAAAATGGAGATGCATTTTGAACGCGTTCCTTTATGCTAGTCTACCAACATGCTACTTGATCCAGTGGCTTGATCAAATAGGCTTGACCGTGTGTGGGGTAAAATTTTGGCATGTCTTTCCATAGTTCTTCCCCTTGGACTGTTAGTTTGGCTTGATCAAGCCACTGGATCTCGCGGCATGATGATGAGTGGCCAGCGTTAGGTAGTTTGTGTGGGAGAGAGAGCGGTTGCAAGCGACTGTTGAGGCGATAAGAAGGGGCGATTAGCTAGGAGATGGGTTGGCGTTCAACCTGACGGTTTTATGTTTGTGAACTGAAAATGTTTGTTCATAAACAATACGCGCTATAAGTTTATTTGACTACTATTGTATTGGTTATTGAGCTCGATTCCCAAATGAACCGATCTTTTTCCACAAACAATATTTAAAATAAATGATGTTACCTACTTGGCAGTTCCTACTTATATAGAGTGTTAATATCACCACACCATAAAAATCAAGTCCATCACCCAAAGATTCAATACACGAGATAAGATAGCCATACAAGCCCAAACCAAGCCATAACGACCCATAAACTGATGCCCTCTTACACCATTCAAACTTAAATATATTTTGTAATACATTAAAAGTGCCAGATGCCATAAAATCGCCATTGGGTCGCCATTACACCATATGTCAGGGATGGTGCGCCTATGGCACGCGTGGTGATTTTGGTCACGGCTTTGATTTTAATGGGTCTCTAAATTATATGAAGTTTTTCCTTTCTTTTTCCATAATTTAAAGGCTGTGGCCGTATATGAAAAAATAATTATGTTACAAACTAAATTCATAAATGAAAGAAGCATGTAGCTTGCAAGTGGGAATGTCAGACTTTTACTGACTAAAATCAACCTGTGTTCTTTCAGTTGCCATTTGCGTTCTAGATGATTCTTTCTAGCAATTCCTCATCTAAGGCTAGATTGTTTTTTCTCTATAGCGAAGAGTTACGAAGAACGAATTTTTCAAACAAAATAATAACTATACTTAAAGCAGGGTTTGCATATTTACCCGAATCAGACCACTGAAATTTTACTCAAATTCACTAAGGTAGTGTTTTTTTAAGAAGTTATGATTATAATAGAATAGAATAGAATAAAATAGAATAAACTTTACTGTACACCAAAATAGTAACAATGTCACAGAAACTTAAGAAAATGGGAATCGACGCACTATAAACTGATAGCACATCCGTATTGGTATCTTCGTATGCACATGCAAACGCTCTAAGTAGTGGTGCCATCAAGATTCATGAAGCATTTATCTCAATAGGTAAATTTTTATCTTAAAAAGGTCAAGAAATATTTTAGGATACAAAATTATTTATTTTAAAAATAGCGCTGAAATTAATTTTGTAGCCATCTATATCTATCTATTTATCTCACTAAGTCCTATGCGGATCATAGGGCATGGGCCAGGGCGGCCAAACTTTTGGTGGCTTTATTCCTACCAACCTAGCTCTCTCCAGGATTTTAATCATATTGCTTTATTTATGTTACACTTTGTAAATAAATGCACAAATATAAAGGTTGGCCATCCCTGATTAAACCATGGTGTGCGGTCACGCTAACCGATCTATGCGGTTCGGTTTTTATGAGCATTTTATATTTTTCGGCACTTTACAAGTTAAGTTTGGTATATTTTATCTGTCAGAGACTTTATGGGTTCATTTTAAAATGGAACGGTTTAATATCGAATGTATTGAAAATGTGGGTTGTGTCATAAAATGTCCGTATTCATAATTTTTGTAATAAAATTTTATGTATTGTTAATATGTTTTCATAAAGCTGGGAAAATGCCTTATCACAACATATATTTAAATCCGCGCTTATTAACGTTATTTCTACTTATTGAGATATAAAGTAGACAGACTTAGGCACGTCCGATTTATAATTTAGGTGTCTTCAAGACTAAAATGAATAAACCAGCGCGCCTCATCATCAACGATCGCATCACTACTTACCATCAGGTGAGACCGCAGTCTATTATATCATTGAAAAACTCAGTGATAGTTTAAGTGCCCATATTTTTACCAGTGAAGATGGAATTAAATAAATTTACAATATTACTTCAAGATCTAGAATTTGCTCTTATTTGCCTAATGAAACATAGTCACTGTTCAAACCTTCTTTTTATAAAATAAAACAGTTTGTTAACAAAACATTTTTATGACCTGCGAAATCTGAGTGAAGCAAGAAGGCGTGTCAGACTTTTACTGACTAAAAATCCAAAACCGTGTGCCGCAGTAACTGTTCCCTATATTGTCCCCTACCGATTGTACTTAATTCTACACAAGCTTGCTCTAAATACTAATCAATATTCACGCAATCACTTACCTTAAAGACACCCCCGCTAACACACAATCAACCATTCCCCCCACATATCCTTAGTACCATATTGATTCCCTTAACATAAACACACCCAAGAGAGCTCCAAGTCCACAAATTAGCTAAATTAGCTTATAGTCTGCATACAGCTAAGATTTATGCTCGTTGCAGCCAAAGCCACTGAGCCAATGAGCCAAAGAGCCAACATTCCTGGCTAATTGGCTCTGCACTTACAAACTACAGCCTTATGACTGAGATTTACGTGAATTTGCACTACATTACTGGTTTTGTATGGTTGTAGATTGTGTTGTTGTGAGAATAAGGAGGTATGTATGATGTGCCACTGGGGTTCTTGGAATTTGATTGAAGTTTGAAATTGACAGTATCAATTAACAATATTGTGTGACTTCAGAGAACAGTGGTGGTCCCGTAGTCGACTTACGAGTTGTAAGTAGGCCGCAGGTTCAAACCCAGGTGCATTACTTTATGTAATTTATTTCGTCACCACTGCACTCTAAGTAGTGACGAATATGTCGTGAGAGGCAAGAATTTTATTTCAAATAAACTAGAGACACCTTTGAAAGGTCAAGAAGTCAGCCTGTTAGGAAAAATTATGCTAATTGCACATTTCAAAGCGTTCAAAGAGTTATGAATTTACATGTGGATGGATGGAGAGGGAGAGGGAGGCCAAAGAAAAGATGGATGGATTGTGTGAGAAGTGATATGAAAGAAAAGGGAGTTAGTGATAGCATGACGAGCGACAGGACAGAATGGAAGAAAAAAACGTGTTGCGCCGACCCCAAATAAAACGGGATAAGGGCAGGAAGATGATGATGATGAAGCACATTTCAAAGCGTAGTTCTCTATGGAGAAGAATGTGCCATAAACTCCATGGACACTCTTATTGCAATCACGTTATGTATTAAAAATATTTCGTTATATTTTTCTAGTCGGTACTTTACCTTTTACCTACTTTTTACTTTGTCGGTATTCTCATAGGATATAGATATTAAAATAAAGCAATGGCAGATAAGAGATGACCAGTCTCAACTGACAGCGCCCGTTCACGCAAGCGTATAATAATGAATACGCGTTTATGAAGCTATGCGTCCCTATACAGTAGGCCTTATCTAACTCAATCTTCTCACTACACCCGTAAAGCTAATCGTAAAGCGCTCGTAAACGAGTCGGCATCGTGTCGTAACGGCGATACAATGACGGATCATATCAATCGTCAGCTCATGGCTGTTATTATTTATTGTATACCATAGAGTTTGATAGAATTTATAGACCATAAAATATACATAGGTGTTAATGTTATGGTTCTTGTGGTAACCAGTGATTGGTTGATAAGATTGTGAATTGTTTAATTTGGAATTTGTAATAAATATAAGCATACTAAATTCAGACTTATAATGTTTCTAGAATACTGCTGGGACTTCAGTTTCTTATCTGTGAAAAGAAATGGGCCGTCATCCACCAGGCGGGTTTAGTGCGCTGTGAATGTCACATATCTTCGAATTTTTGGTTCTATGACATGTCAGTTTTCTCACGATGTTTTAATTAATCGTTTTGAGAACAGAGGTGATGTAATAAATTACACAAATGCACTTGCCTGGGTTTAAACCTACGACGTACAACTCGTACGTTAGGACGGTTACTATTGGGCCACCAGTGCTTCAGGGATTGTATTTGTATTAGTAGATGTTAAGTAGGTGAACTGATTTGTGTTGTAGGTATTATGTGTGGATGAAAAAAGATTACATGTAGCAGAGATGAGAATGTTAAGATGGATGTGTGGTGTGACAAGAATGGATAAAGTGAGAAATGAGTATATTAGGGGAAGTTTGAAAGTGGCGCCAGTGAAAAAGTTGAAAGGAAATCTTTTGTCTTGGTATGGTCATGTGAAAAGGAGGGACGAAACGCATGTTGCTAAAAAAGTTATGAGTTTACATGTGGATGGACGGCGGGGGAGAGGGAGGCCAAAGAAAAGATGGATGGATTGTGTGAGAAGTGATATGAAAGAAAAGGGAGTTAGTGATAGCGTGACGAGTGACAGGACAGAATGGAAGAAAAAAACGTGTTGCGCTGACCCCAAATAAAACGGGACAAGGGCAGGAAGATGATGATGATGTATTATGTGACACTTGTAACTAGTAAAAAAAGAGCAGGAAACTTAGAGGCTACAAATTAAGTTAGTTACTTTTATGTCATGTGAAATGATAAACCTTAGCATAAAATAAAACTATACAATTAACTAAGTAATGTACATATGCAATAAATATTTTAATTTTCTTACAAAATATTTTCTTGTACTTTTCAATATCCACCAAACACGGAAAATAAAAAACAAAACAGCCATTTATGAACGTAGGTAAGGTACCTTGTACAATTGCCCACACCTGGTTTTACCACATTGTTATAAAATGCTTCAGAAACGCATTAGGGCTGCCCATTAAAACATAAGCTGCTAACGATTAGTGTTGGGTGCTCGCCAAGCTAATGCGAGCATAAGTTGTGCGGTGCGGGGCAGCTACAGCTTGCCACGGTAGTACAACTCTAGACCTGACTAGACCCGAAGTTCACTCGGGTATGTCCGTCATAGTCGGACTTAGTTGCCTGAAATGTAACTATGGACTAGAATTTTCCAGTCGTCTGCAGCCTAGAGTAGCAATAGCGTCAGGCACTAGTTTTCTGGCAATCATGCTGAACTGGACCTATTTTGGTGCAGCTATGAGGCACACAACCACTTTATTTTTTTATTTTCTAGTATTTGTGTTTGGCCTTGCTGTATCAAATAAATCATTTTTCTTTCTTTCTTTCAATAGAGACAGCAATAACCATAGATAATTTTCTATATTGATCAACAATTTTATTGTACTTGTTTGGTAGGTATACTATTTTGTTTGGTTCAAAAAAAAACTATTATTTGAGACTCGCTCAGGATAAACAATAGATTAGAATTTTTTTTTTAACTAGTCACATTAACGATCATAACAAATCTTTTAAAAAGACCTGTGCGAGGCCAAAAAAGGTTCTTATGTCAACTAGTACAATCTCAGCGTCTACTGTCTTCCCATGTCTAAATATTGTAATATGAAAGTAGTATAAAAAATCCATGAGAGCGCAAGAGGAGAAGAACATAATTATATTTATTTACTGTATATGACAACACACCAGAAGTAGAAGTAAGAAGTTTTCAATTTAAACGAACTGTATTTTTATAAGTAATACTTTTTTAAACCTGTTTGGATTCGTTTATGAATTTATGATTGAACTAAATAGCTTGGTACAGTGAACAAAAATTTGATTAAAATTGTGTTTACGGTAGATATTGGACTTGTTGACGTTCATTGATGGATTGGCTGGAGTAGGTAGTGACGAAAAACGATGTAATGGATATTAAAATTTAACTAACTACACTATATCTGTATACAGAGACAATATCTGTATAAAAACAATATTTGTTATTTGACCAGTTTGTCAATAAATATTAAATATAGACACCGTTTTCTATGGCTGCCGTACGGCATTTCCTTTAAATAAAATTAAAAGGATCGTGTTAATTGAAAACAGTAGGCAGCACGCTCGGCTATATATTTTTTTTTGCTGTGGGCAATTATCTGCTAATTCCTCTCGTTCCCGCAGGTTGAACCAGAGGTAGTATCAGACTTTTACTGCCTGGAACAAGAGGCATATAATGCTGTTGGTCCCCGCTTTCATTTCTAGCTTCTGCCAACGACTTCGCCAGCATAACAATCGTAAATTATTCAAAATGTAACTATTCATATTCTCCAACTAAGTGAGACAAAACTTAAAACATGCATACAACACACACTATCTTGACAAGCATATTATAAATTGTAAGATTATAAACTAGATAAAAATGCTTGGCTGAATGCCGATCCCGTTCCACAGGCACAGCAGCTTGGGGCCAGAGATGATTCTGCTATTTGCGTAGAAAATATTTCCGCAACTTCCGACTATATTGACTGTATGGCCGTCTTCATGTATGATGCACTGTATAGAACATCTTCATAGAGATCTAGTATTTAGAATATACACTCAACAGTTGTATGTGGTTGCAATAGTTTATTTGAAACTAGCTTCTGCCTGCGGCTTCACCCGCGTGACAATAGGTTTCTTCAAACAATCTTTGGATCCCCTTTTCATCTCCGTAGGGGGTGAATTTTGGGAAATCCTCTCTTATTGCTTCTTTACGTTATAAAAAGAAATCTTGTGCAAAATTTTACATTCCTAGTCTCAACTAAACTGTTGAGACTTGATATTTCAGTCAGTCTGTTTCTCCTTTTATATACATGTTGACTAGTGTGGCTTATGTAAGATTCGTGAAGTTGGCTGAATCGTAGCCGGGGTTGGTTTTACATGGATCCATCTGGAGAACAGGTGGAGCACACGATCTCCTCGTCTAATTACAGTTCTGGGTACCGTAGTGAGTTTTTGAGTATGAGCTGAACCTAACATTACAAGTGGAAAAAAGCCAAAAAAAAGTGTTCAACCTCACTCAGCAGTTTACTTATGTGCACTCCGCATGGGTCGTAAATACACAAACGTTGCGTACGCGCGTTAGTGAAATAGTGACGTCATCTATTTTCATGATAGTAGAACCTACTAAAGGGTTAAGTGATGAACTGTTGAGAAGTTCGTTTTGATTGTTTAAGTAGCATCTTGAGTATCGTAATGTTATGCGTATAGTAAACAATGGGCTGTCAAATACTGACAGGGAGTAAATAAATCGACGCGTGTGAAATACTGTTGCAATGAACCCTGATCAAGCTAGAGATGATCGATCGACCGATGACTGACGACTTGCTGAGGGTCGTGGGAATCTGATGAATGCAAGACGCAATGGACTGGTCATTGTGGTGACTCTTGGGGAAACCCTGTGTCCAGTAATGGACGTCTTATGGCTAAAATGATGATGATGATGATGCTCTCTAACTCAAACTCGTTTGTTTTTATGTTTTTGATAGCACGGTTGGCGCAGTAGTTGAGCGATTGACTGCTTTATTGTGTGTCGCGCGATCAATTCCCGCATCGAACGAGCATTTGTATGGCCTAAAGGTCGTTGTTCTATGTCTGTGTGTCTTGTGTGAGGTTTTTTTTTCGTTGCTTTTCATCCGGGAACACGCACTGTTACTGAGGAATAGACCATGGCAGCACAGCCCTAAAGAACATTTAATAATGTATACCATGGTGTAAAAGTTAGATCTCGATTCATTCCATCTACCTTAAAATACTACAGATACTTACTGACATTTTAAAATGAAATAACATGATCATTTGCTTTTTCTCGTCAATAGTGTTATAACTAGCTCTCACTAATAAAATTAAAACTAATTCCCATAACTGTATAACGACTTCACTAGCAAAACTTATAACATCTCTCCGTCATTTTAATTACAGCGCCATCTCTTATCCAATATCGGAAACTACTCCCGCCATATCTTATTACTTGAAACTGTCGTAAAAGTGACGTTTTAGTGTCGTAAAGTGATCGCATGGTAGTTTTATCGTTTTTCTAAACACCATACGTAAAGTTTACTATCACATAGTATAGAATTGAGTACAGTAAAGAGTTTTATTAGTGTAGAAAACGGTGCAACGTAAAATTATATTTGATTTCGAAGTTTTTTGATGACTTTCTATGGAGTAAGGTTGTCATTAATAGAGGTTTTAACCTTAAATGTGGGTTATCTCAAAAACATGGTTGTAAAGATTTTACGGTGTTTACAAGCTATATTATTGCGTGGTTTACAATTATTACCATGTTATTTTAGTTAAAGATTATACAAAACGATCAAAACTATATAAAATGTTTTTGAGTATTATTTTAATGGGCCTATTTTTAGTATTCTGTTAACCCTTCTAGAAAAACTTAAATAGGAAATGTAAATTGTAAAATTTTAGGCTTTTCCTTGGTGGGTAAAAATCATCCAAATGACATACCCCACCCTTGGGCGGAGCGGGAAATAGTGTCAGAATTTACTGACAAAAAAACCCACCCCGTTCCTTCTTGCCTTTCATACTGGGGCCAAGCCTTCCTTTCAGAAATAGACCCTTGGCTTGGCTTTTTAAGTTTCAATCTTATACAATTATGTTATACCAAAATATACGTCTAATAAATTAGGAAATCTTAGGTAAGCGTGCTCTATCGCCGCCCACATCATCACTTACCACTAGGTGAGATAGTAGTCAAACGCGAGCCTAGCAAAAAATAATAATAACAAACTGTCTGTTACTGACCAGAACCTCATACAGTTACTGCCAGGGTGGTTCGGAAGAGCCACCATGTCTCTGGAAATTAACGCAACTGAAGAGATACGATTACGAACTTTACTTAGTATTAAGTCTATACTGCGCTCCAATACACAGAGCGTTGACGTGGCTCATTAGGCTGCTCACCTTTAGTGGGACTGGGCTGAACATGTCTGCCGCATGCTAATCGAGCGGTGGACTAGTAAAACACCAAGTTAAACCTGACTTCCTTCTGCGAAGCAGTAATGATAGCAAAGGAGGTGGCCGCCCGCATCAGGCAACGGCGTCCTCGCCGCCGCCGCCAGGATTCCAATCCCGATTTCCAGCCACCGTAGACTCGGGCTCGCGGACGGCGAGCCATGGGTAGCTCTCTGTCCGATCGTCCGGTAACTGTCCGGACCGAGCCCAAGACGTCAACTGCGCGCACTGTTCCCGCGCGCCTCGTGGAGTTGTCAGCGACAGGAGGGGCCCATATGGGTCGAAGCCTACTGGGGCCAGGGTTACCCGAAAGGAACTCGAGCCCCGGTATGAAGGCTAATAAGAACGGGGTGGGGTTTTTAGTCAGTAAGAGTCTGACACTATCTCCCACTCCACCCAAGAGCGGGTTTTGTCATAAGATGATTTTCCCCATCGAAAAAAAAAAAAGTTAAACCTGACTGATGTGGGTGACTCACATATATTTACACTATACACGTACACAATAAATATATACTCACCTACATCTATTATGTCTATTTATACATTCACATATATTAATATATTTCCAAGTTCACACATTGACGTGACGCATTGGACACGCGCACTGTCGGTGACGCGCCGTGACTTATTTTCTTCTACCCCCAAGTAGTAGCATACAAGTCACATTTCGTTTCTCACCAGTCACGATCTGCGCTGCCCGCTAGACCTACGTGCGCTCGCGCCGGTAAAATTATTGTGGTCAATATCTACCCGCGTGAACTTGTCGTTATGATTCAAAATACTGTATTTACTGTTATAATATACCAGATTTTGCTTGGTTTATTCATTATTTTGCGCCTTCTAATAAACTGTGTTCTTGTGCTGTGTGTAAGGAGATAATACCTGGAGATGCTACAGCAAGGACTTTTATTTACGCGCCACCTACCCGGTGAGTACCACACACCACTCAAACAACCAAAGAATATTAACAGTTGCAATCGATAGATTAAAACCAGCCTATTGATTAACCCTTCAGATACCGTCAATTAGAGACACAATAGTAAGACAATAGATGCGCGGCCACCGGTGGTCGCTTGGGGATTCATGAATTAATAGAAAATGTAATTATACAAAATAATGAAGAATAGTTGAAAAAAACTAAAAGTGGTAGATTAATCAAAACTCCCGTCAGATTGGTATAAATACATAATTAGTTAAAGAAAACATGTATTAGCTATAAGAAAATTAAAAAAACAAGCAACCATAGGTAACATAACTAGTATATAAAAAGTGTTGACTAGACTTGGCAACCATAATGACGGAGATAGCGAAGACCAACCTAAAATAAGTTATCGCTCGATGGGGTCGCGGCAGACCAAGAAAAAGATGGCGGGACGACCTATAATGACTTTGAGAATTGCCAAGAAGTGGTTTAGACCCGGAACCATAGAAGAAATGGAGGGAAGCCTTTGCCCAGCATTGGGACAGTTTAGACTAGATATAATAATTATAAATAAGTCTAAGTGTTCCCGCACACGGGCCTCAACCGCCGCTCACGGGCGACTTTTTTGTGGCTCGTGTGCGGCGGTGCCGCCACAAAAAATCGCTTGAAGCCGCTTTAGGGCGAGTGCGCACTACGATAAAAAATCGTTGCGAAAAAATATCGCAAATCTGTGAACCACAGAAATACACTATAATGCGCGCATTGCGAAAATAAATCGTGCGTGTATGAAATATTGTAGTTTACGATTTTATTTCGCAATAAAAAAATCGCAACGATTTTTTATCGTGGTGCGCGCTTAGCCTTAAGCTTCTCCGGCCACAAGCTGTCGCGCGCTTCAGCTGTTTTTTGCGGTGGCTTCTAGCTTTTTTTTGTGGCCGCTTCTAGCGTTTTTTTGAGGCCCGTGTGTAGAGACACTAACACTCCAAAGCGAGAAAAAATTCTTAATGATTTACAACCCTCAAGAAAAACTTCCGTCACTTAAACATTACCCATTTTAATGAGCGGACTTCCACTGACCACAAGTAGTGACTTGTGGTGCATAATGACCAACGTCATTTAGTCACATTACCTGTCCTCGTCAGAATGCAGGAGTCCTAAATTGCAGATATTAAGGGGACACTGAAATGCACTGAGCAGAACAGTACCCAGTTATTTTGCTAAAGTTCGGCTAAAATCCCAAAATATTTTTATTAGGGTTGATTATTGGTTACTCAGGAACCACGTATTTTCAGGATAAAATGCATCTCTTTGTTTCTATAAATAAATAAATAATTTTATCTGATTACTAATTTAACTTATTAATTTATATTTTTGACGAATAAGAATGAGAATAAGATTAATTTACTATCTAATATATATATTTGTGTGGGTAGATTTCTTGAAACTTACACTGGGATTCACGTTTCATTACATTTGTTACAAAATGCAACATAAAAGCATAAATTGAAATCATTACTATATAAAAAAAAAAAAACTATAAACTTTCAATAAATTATAATTCCAAAATTCTATGAATTAAAATCATATCGAAAAATCAATAAATTGAAAAATCGTTACAAACTTGCATCAAATGTACCATTTCTTCTCTTCTACTCAGTAAACATCTGGCCAAAATAAACGGCACAGACTTTAACTTGTTCCACGAACTATTCAATGCACAAACACGAAACTTCACCGTTGCATAACTTTCCAAATAAGGAACCATATTATAAAGAGAAAAATTGGAGCACACGTGTGGTCCATAATTTTGGTAGTGAATTTTGAGACCTTTTGCATTCCTGACATTCAAAACGTAACCCTATTATGGACACTATAAGATAGGTTTTGTATTGCACCAAGTTTCTTAAGGGAAGTAATTATGTTAAGTACCCCATTGTTCCCCGTTCAAGACTGATGGCGAATGGACACCATCATTCACATTAAAGCTTTTATGGTTGTATCAGTGACTTTGAGGAGCTTTCTCCGTTGCAGTGATTATTTGCTTCAAGAAACTTGTGTGTTGCGGAAAGTGGTAGGGGATCGGAAGCTTTCTTTGGTAGTCAAGCTATTGAGACAGGTAGGTACTTGTAAGATAAAATGGAGAAGTGGTACTGGAAATCGCTTATTTGAGGAATGCTATTGATTTATTGACACGAAGTTTTTATGGAAATTGGTGACCAAAACAGCTGTAACTTTAGATCATTATTTTGTCTTTATTAAAGCAATGTAAAATATTATTCCATAATATCCAAAATGTTTACTGTTACAACACAATCATATTCGGTCCATAAACCAAAATATATTATTCACTTTTAATGTGCCTAAATTAAATCATTGCCATATTAAGACCTCATAGACAATATCCTATCAGACTCTCATTAATGATCACAGTCCATGAAAGGTGATGTACGGTCTCTATAACTGGACACAAATAGGCGCGATAGTTTTTCTTATTAGGAACGCAAAGTTATTACATAGTGTTCTATGTAATAACTTTACGTGTCCAGATCTGTGTTTCCAAAGTTTTGTACTGCATGGTTTTATACCAGATTCCTTTTCCAATGATCGTTTATAGTACTTCGATTTATTACAACTCTTCATTATAAATTTTGCCAAAATTTCTGCATAATCTAGGGATGTATTATTTCCTTTATTGCCCTTTTTTCCGTAAATACTGTTACTTTTTACAATTTATGTGTTTATTTATTAATTTTTTCAGAGGTTTCCCTTCTTACTGTTTCATATTGCCACAGTACAAATGCCATAAAACGCAAACACGCTCCATCCCCGCACAGTTCTCATGTAATATTAATGCCAATACAGTGAGCCCATAAAACTGATGGTTTCGTACAAATATAACGGTGACCAAGCTAATAATGCTGCTATTATTTATTAATAGTGCAGTCCCATTGTGACCTTAGGTCGTAAAACTTTATTTTATTACCGTTACAATGGCCTGATGTTTAATTGTGGGTCCATTTAAATGTATGGGTTCATATTAAATTTTCATTTATGAGTACATATTAATTTTGAATTTATTTATTTATATTTGTAATTTTTGGGTCGTGCATTTCATTATTTTTTTTAGTATGATTATTTCATGAGCAGATAATCCGTTTTTAATTTACAAATAAACAGATTATGTAAACGGTTGAAATTAGATATTTTTTGTTACAAAACATAGCCGTTTGATCTTTTTTTACAGAACACATATTTGTTCGTCTCTTGACAACTCAAACACGCTGGCCAAATTTTGATGAAACTTTTTTCGTGAAACCCATCCAGCAGTAGAATGACAAAACTTTTATTTACAAATGCCATAATATTCCGGAGGCCGAAATCCGAGCAACGCCTAGGGGCGGACCTAGTTTTAAATTGAGTTTCTGACAGTGGAGATTGCGAAATGTATCGAGTTAGGAGTTTTATATTATTTTTCTGCGTTATTTGCGGATTAGGTTTTTTTTTGTTGTTCATTGAAATACTTCTGTATTGTATTTTTCTTGTTTTTTCCTGTTAGTCCAGTATCCGTGGTACATTTTTGCACTTGATTACTATCGATACATTTCGGAAGGAAGGGACTCTCTGATCGAACCATATAATTTGTCGAACAAATACTTTTCAAATATATTGGATATCTTGAGAATTAACAAAAAAATCTAGTTAGTAATAGACTTTTGAGAATCATCAAATCGACATATTCTATCCTTGCTACCTCTAGTATTACAGTTAGCTATCACAATAGAAAGTTTCGTATAGGAAATTGTTGGGCATCTCATCAAAATAAAGCTACTCACGGAAAAATAGCTTGATAGGTAATCAAGTGCAAAAATGGACCAGGTATCCTGGACTATATTTGTTTATTACCGTGGAACTGTGTCAGTATCGAATAAATGTATTTCTATTCAAATGTTTGGTGTGTCAATTTTATATTTATAGTTTTATTTCTATTTGTTGCAGGTAAGTTCTCCAGTCAATTTAATAAGTGACAACGCGATATAGAAAAACAGGACACGTTCATTAAACAGTAAGTACTTTACTACTATCTAAATACCATCTCAAAGTAAAAATAAAATGATATATAAGAACCTCTTACTTTTTTCGTCGGTAACTGTCTAAAATGGACTTACCTAAATAAAGTAGGTTTTTTTTATGTTCAAATGTAAATACTCATAATACCCATTGTTAACAGAGAATCTAAAAATATAATGACTCAGTACCAAATTAAAACAAAATCTCCATCCCGCAGTACTCTCTTAACAGAAAAAATACACTTACTCCGAAAAACAGCCTAAAAAGAAAAACATATTAGTCTTTACATACATTAAAATGGCCGCGGGTCCATTTTGTAAATGACTGTCTCTGAAATCTAATTTATCTCACAAAGGACATTGACTTTACCATATAATGCGATGTAACGAGTCGCTTGATCTTGCAAACTTATTTGTAAAGCAATCATTTCTATTGTCTTCGTGAATTAAGTAACAACTGGTTAGTGTCGATGGCCTTAGAGAGGTGGTTGGTGTGTAGGTACAGGGGCATACATTGTTTGTTTTGGTAATTAGTCGCTGATTTATTCATTTACCTAGGATCCCTAAGTATATGAACACATAGAATATGTCCTATAATGACTACTTAAGTACCTTTTTTCATATACTTACAGAAGACAAAAACAATTTCAACAATTCAAATTTCATGAAATTACAAGCTAGATATTGAATCATAATATTTAATAATATATGATTAGTTGAAAACTATTAATAATAACAGTGCAATTGAAATAATAAGAAATATTAAAAATGATCCGTAAAAACACTTAAATTAACCACGTTTTTTGTTGAATTAATATGAAGACGTTTTAAACATAATATATTAAAGCTAGGATGGATAACAAGACAACACACTTTATATTAAGAGGGTCCTTTTCCACTCGCCTATCGTAAACATCGAAAATGCTTTAAAAGCTTGTTACTTCATTTAATGCAATCCAACGCGATGTTTGACGAAAAGGCAACGCAAAAAAAGAGAGATAACGCCTGAAAACTCTGTTAGTATTCGGTAATTCCGAGATTTACTCGAAAATTTCACAAAACTTGCTCCAGGAAATAGCTGTTTTTTTTTAAGCCCTTAAAAGTTTTTGGAACAAGTTGTCGTCATTTAGAATCTTAATAAAATTTGCAAGGTCTCTAGAGGATTACTTTTTTGACTTACTATACTAATTTTTAGGCAAATTATGAAGTGTCAAAGTTCATACAAAATAGGACATTTTCAGAGGTTTTTACTGGATTAGTTTTACACAAATTTAGAAATTGATTTCTTTAGAAACCTAGATAATATATCCACAAGATACTGTGTTTCCAAAATGTCTAATGAAAAATGTGTAATAACGTCATCAGTTATGAGCGGTTGTATGAAAAACAATGAAAATGTGAGTCATGATGCACCTTAATTACAATTTATAAGCTTGTTTGTTGTTCTTTCACGCATAAATGGCCGGGATATTTTTGGCCTTAAATTCACGTGATGCTGATTACAGAACCTTGTTAAAATTTAAAACAATGCTTTAAAACACTTTAATTAAACAGGTGCAAGATATTTCTTGTTTCAGAGATAATAAGAAATACAGTCCAAAATCTGCCAATTAAATAGAGGAAAAGTTTCGTAAAAGTCAAACTTGGAAAGAAAAACTCGGCACATTTCTTCGCACCAACTTATAACTAAAACTAAAAATATATCTCATCTCACCTATCACTACAAATGACATCGGAAACGAAGTCGGCACTTTATCCGCCACATCAGCGTGGCTACCCTACTCACGATATTTGTTGTCACTTCTGTAAACAGGAGTGTCCTGAGTGACGCCTTGATAATGGACGCCCTACTGTCATGTGGGAAAGATACGGATGTCGTAGTGGAAAGTGCGGTTTTGCTTTTTTTTAAGGACATTCGTGTTTGGGCAACGGTAAAAGGTGTTTTTTTTTTCAAATGAGTTGAGTGGTCAAATTCGAAAACATAAGAAATAGCGAAAGATAGGCAAAGGAATTTAATTTTTTTGCAACAATGGAAAACCAATATTTCTAAATAACCTTTTAGTTTAAACCAAAAAACAAGGAACCCATACTTTATTGAACAACTAGCTGCTCCCAGTGGCTTCGCCCGCGTGATAGCAGAAAATTATCCCAAGGGAACATACTTCCGAGATAAAAGTATCCTATGTCCTATTCCAGGACATGGTCTATCCATGTACCAAGTTTCATCAAAATCGGTTTTGCCATTTAGGCTTAAAGACGTAACAAACAAAGAAATAAACAAACACACTCACTTTCGCTTTTATAATATTAGTAAGGATAAGGTCAAATTCTAGGAAATAATGATATACGATGGTTGGATTTTTCATTTTAGTCGATATAACATATACTTTTCGAAATGGAGCTACTATAATATACATTTCTGATTGATATATTACAATACGCTGATCTGTGCACACGAGAAAATCATTTTATACTTTGACTAACGTTAAAGAAGATTTTTTGCTGAATGCTTTTGCTGCACAAACAATGTAAAAAAAATATCAAATTTTTTTATTTCTTATGGGCACTTATAAAATGTCAGAAGCTAGTGCTCGGTTCAAATTGGTCGTTTCCTATGGAGAAGAACCCTTTCCTATGGAGAAGAACCAAAATTGTAATGAGTTAAAAAAAATATTGAATTAAAAGTATATTGTTAGTATAGTTTGGTTAGGTTTATATAGTTCGGCAGTAGCAGAAGCTCGGTAGTTAAACAATTCAATTCAATATTACTATAAGACTGAAACTAGGCAGGGAAAAACATATCTACATACTTCGAATAAGACAAGAAAAAGACGAAAAAGTATTCTTCCACTACACTAACAGTGCGTAATAGATACACCACTAGAAACTGAACATTTCCGCTTCACCAAAGTATCGGTGACGCGACGAACAAATCAAACACACCGCGTGAGAAGTGTGTCCCCGCCTTATTGCTTCCGACGCCGCCGGAACTTGTGCACTAATGCGGAGGAACTCGTGTACTAGGGGAGCATGTGGGCTGGGGAAGTTGTCTACTGTATGCCTGCCTGTTGGTACTACGATACTCATGTCTGTAGATATCTTCATTTCGAGAGGTACCACTTCGATAGGTTGACTGAACCGGCTTGCATAACACAATATTTACCAACCCGCATTGGGCCCGTGTGGTGGATTACGGCCCATTCCCTCTCTTAGAGAGGAGGCTTGAGTCCCAGCAGTGGGAAGGTTGACTGGCAGAAAATGCCTAAGGCATTAAGTCCGCCTCTGTACTTTGTGTGCATAAAGCATTAAATAAATAAATAAATAAATAAACATTAAAAAGGCTGATTATGATGATGAACTCAATATTTCACCAGTCAGGTTGTTATCGTAAGTTTTTAGTACTTACTAGGACGTTATTGCTATAATTTAATGTCAGTAAAACCTTTTTATAAAAAAAAAAATAACCGACTTCACTAAAAAATTGAATTGAATTTGAGGAGTTCCCTCGATTTCGCTAAGATCCCATCATCAGATCCTAACTTGGTGACTATGGGACCATTTGGAAAGTATAGGTACCCTTTCCAAAAAAAAAAAAATTTTTCAAATCGGTTGGCAAGCGACGAAGTTATGCGCGAACAAACATAAAAAAAAACATACAAACATCCGAATTGAGAACCTCTTCCTTTTTTAGAAGTCGGTTAAAAAAAAAACATGGTTTCTGAGAGCTACTATGAGTTAGTACCAAGCAAGTCAGGCCTCTATTACACGAGTCTACTAATATTATTAGTTTACCTAAAACTAATTATTTTGACCTTCAATAAACTGACAACAAAAGTCACTTAACCGCTAATTTAAACTTACAGTCTAACTTTGATTTTAAACCAGACCAGATCACCTTTATCAAGGCCTCAGCCTGACATGGGCGCCTGACGAAGGGATCCCTTACAAACCATCGTTAATGTCACCACTTTTCACAGCCGACTTGACGACGGAAGCCCACTCGATCCGCTGCGGTATGGGTTCGATTCCCGGGTAACGCGAGACGATCGGGTTTCGCCTATTTGTGGAGCGATCGATGAACTAGGGCTGGGATATTTCTGGAGTGATTCGGCTGTTGTATTGTTGGTGGTGTGTTTATGTTTGTTGGTGCATTGAGGTAGGATGAGATGAGGACTGGATTCGCGATACATTGCTGGGGTGTTGACCTCAGTCAATCATCTGGTGGATGATTCCTGTCAGCTATAAGACCGCCATTGTGCACATAGATTTAAGTTTTGGTAATATTATGATTAGAAACTAGAAAGATTATATACAATACAAGTCACACTCCTCTAGTTACAACCCATACCACTATAATTATGATCTACATCTACATTAATAAGTTTGTTTTTTGTTTGTAGGAGGTAATATCGGGAAGTACTGGTCCGATTGCTAAATTTTTTTCACTGATAGAAAGCCGCTTTATTTCTGAGCGACATAGGCTCTATTTAATGTACGCAGGCGAAGCTACGGGCAAAATAAATATAATTATCCCTACTCCCTACTAGTATTATAAATGCGAAAGTAACTCTGTCTGTCTGTCTGTTACGCTTTCACGCAAAAACTACTGAACGGATTTAGATCAAATTTGGTATTAGGTAGGTAGAAGAGACACTGGAATAACACATAGGCTACCTATAATTCCACTGCTGAGCACGGGTCTCTGCCCGCGCGATATAAACTGTAGTACACGCGGGCGAAGCCGCGGGCGGAAAGCTAGTATTAAAAAATCCTAGAATATGTGGTCCAATAATGCACAGATTCGAAGATCAATCATCCATCATAATTAAATTAGGTCAAAAATTTGTTACACCTTGACAAACCTTTACTTACCGCGGGCATTAGCTAGTCTAGAATATTAATACAACTCTCCCTTAATAACTCCACCGTATTCACGACCTATATAATGATAATCGTGAACCTCCAGATCCCATACATCATTGCCCCATATTCTTCAAGCATGTTACCCAAGCTGACACATTTGGTGAGCGACCCTCACTATCAGTCTGTTGACTTACCTTGACGTTATCTGTCGCTTTAGGGTCCGGGCCATGTGATAAGGATGGGCACAGAAGGTCCATTTGATATTGAAATAAATCACTTGCTTGTAGGAGCGGAATGTAAAGGTACAAAGGGTAAAAGGGCGGAAGATGAGGCGCTTAGATTTCTTTCTTTTTAGGCGACACTGAAAGCCAGCGACCTTAAGCCAGCAAAAGAGGCACTATCGTCATTCCCTGCGTACCAAGATTATTGGAATTCGAATAATATGTCCTTCATTTATTATAAACGTATATTCATAAGATTAGTAATCTCACAATCTTTCAGTTTGTGAAAGTTTCATAAAAATACACCCAATGTAATTTGCCTGATCTTCGCTTTTTTGTCTGTGTTAAACATAACTTTGAAGTTGAAACTTAAGATAAACACAAAACAAAAGATTGCGGTCAAGCGCTAACCTATCAAAACATAAAAAGTCCTTACTTAAGTAAAACTCCTGTCCTTACTCATGAACCGTGACGTCAAATTACTTTAATGTAATGCAATGTTCATATGGGACTTCTTTTTCTAAATTAGCAGATTTAAAGGATTATAAATTATGATGTTTTTGCTACAGGAAACCATGATTGAATTTAGCAATTTAAAAAAGTATGCAGATATTCTGTTTTCTTCTAAATGCTGCCTTTTTTTTGCCATTGGCACAGCTTTCTCAATATAGTGGCTAATATCTTTTTATTAATGTGCTTTTACATCATCAGAAACTCAAACGTTCACCCTCTATAACTACGAGTTTATTTAACAAGCTGTAGATCTCTTTAAAGATATAGCCTCTTCAATAAAAGCTGGTATATCCAGTGAGCCTTCTGCCTCGTTTCCCTGAAACCTCATATATTTATCATTGTCTCAAGATGAATGATTAGTCTCGTGGAATCCGCTTATGAATATACAATGTGGGTTATTGAAGTAAACTTGATTAATGTGCGCGCTGCTCTAATTTATTGCCAGTGTTTGTGCTTGTTTTTAGGGTATGAACAGAGTTGGTGAACTAAGTGGTAGTAGGAGTGACGTAGAAGTGGAGATGTGTGGGCTAGCTTTTTAACAAATGGAATGTTGGACTAAAACTGGCTCCTACGACAATATATGAAATATGATTGTCATCATTATGAAAGAAAAAGGTTCAAGATAATGGTCAATATAATTAAGTAGAAAAATTATGTTAATGAAATATTTTATTTGTTAAACACATACATGTATATTAAAAAGACAAGAAGAAAGAAAAATAGGTACAAAGGTAAAACTTATTTCTATAAAATTATAATTTCCTGCGAAAGGACAATTAGAGTTTATTTTGACTAACAATTACTTTTTGATGACTTTAAGCCAGACTAAGTTGCTATTGTTGGTTTCTGCGATAAACCATCTATCTCTTTTTATTTAGAAGGCAAAGCATTGACTGTATTCGCCTTGTATGAAGCAAAAGCTATCTTGAAGGTTATTTATAACTTTATTGTACACCTCATAGTAATACAGGACAAACATGATAAGTGTACAATAGGCGATCTTATCGGGCAGAGCAATCTCTTGCATACTTTCTTTAGATGTACTCAACTAAAAGGAGATACATTTAGGGTTGTCAAATATACAACAACATATATCATGTAAAATACATACATGCAATACTAAATAACCGGACAGGTGAATAGGTGGACAGACAACCTGATGAGGGTGGTGGGTATCTGATGGATCCGAGACGCACAAGACTGGACATTGTGGCGACTATTGAAGGACGCCTATGTCTAGCACTGGACGTCTGTTTAAATGATGATGATGACACCAAATAATCTATACTAATATTATTAAGATGATGAATTTGTTTGGTTAAACGCGTTAATCTCTTGAACTAGTTCAAATTTAAAAAATCTTGTGGATTTGGATAGCCGATTTACCGAAGATAGTTATTGGCTATATCACACCAGGATTCGATATCGATGAAACTGTGGAGATCAGCTAGTATACTCGTAGGACGAAACATAGATACGAAACTACTAAAGTTGTCAAAAAATAAAAGGTCCGTTTTGATATCTGTATTTTGACTATCTAGCGTATTGTTCTTGATAGCTAACATAATAACCATAGGGGTCCTCTAATTATTATTTAATTTTTTCTTTCAGTTTTGTTTCAAGTTACATTCTAGTTTACCTCGTTTTACCAAATGTCATAACGAGGTCTTTAATATTTTAACGAGTCTATAAATACCCCTTACTCAAGTTAATAATACCTATACTATGAAATTAAATTTTCTACCAATATTATCGCTCGTGTAATTTCTACAAACAATCGATCCTCCCTTCAAAACAAAGTCAATCATCTTAGCAAAATATTAAATCATACATGTTCCATACAATTGGCACACGCCTGTATATCAGGACAGTTATTTGTGTTATGTGTGAAATTAATGTTGCTGTCACTCAAATATATCGCCGCTCTATATGTTGTTATAGCCAGATATATCACCGTCGCGTCGTATATTGTTATAACCGTATCAGCGTCTTGGTATATTGTTGTAACCGGTTATTAATTATTATAGAGGGTGTTAATGTTAATGGCTGGAACTGTTGTGATTGGGTGGAGAGTTTCAACGGCTTCCTATAAAAGGTTAGGTAGACTCAGTCAGGGCTAAATCCCAAAAACGCAAACGAGTGAGTTTTAGGCAGTAAAAGTCTGACGCGGTCATCAAATAGTTTTAGCAGACATCAAATAGTTACTGTACTGTATCGATTACCTACAGTGTTAAAATATAGTTGTATGTTGTAGTTGTTGTTGTGTTGTATAAGACTGGAACAATTTGCTTCCTGCGGTCTTACCGGCCGATTATAATTTGGGTGTCTTCATAACTTGAGTGAATAGGCTCTCAATAAACTAGTGCGCCTCACCCTCAACGATTACATCACTGCTTACCATAAGGTGGGATCGCAGTCAAACACTAGTCTATATCAGATAAAAAAAAGTAGTTGCTCTGGTCTAGAATTTTGCTTAGCTCAAAACTCTGAAATCATGTTATTAAAAATCGTTCTGCTGTCTTGAAACAGAAAATTTAGAAAACTGAAGTTTGCCTGGTTAGCATATAATATAAATATTTATTCAACTCAAAAAACTAAGTTAAAATGAAGAATAGTAAGACGTTATGCTACAACAGAATAGCGCCAAGCATTTGCGCCTTACGACTTTGTGGTAGGCATCGAATATTCATTCTCTAGAATGAAAAACAAGTTTTGTTAAAAACTGTAATTTAGTCTTATTCTTTGCCTAACATTAACTTTGTTTGCTTGCATGCAATCTAAGTTAATATTATAATGAGGTAAAATTTGTTTTTTGTTTGAGAGGTAATCTCTGAAAATACTAGTCCGATTGCTAAAATTTTTCACCGCTAAAAAGCTGCTTTATTCCTGAGTAACATAGGCTATATTTTATGTATGTAGGTGAAGGCGCAGGCAAAAGCTAGTCAAGTTTAATGAACAATTTTATCAGCAAAATTGTGGTGGCATACCAGGTACGGCTGGAGAATCTGTACTTACCATATATAGAACAACTGCCGTGTTGTCATGATAGGCTCAGTATCTGTACGATATGCCTCTATGTTGCGGGTAGTGGCTTCTATTCTTGTTTGGATAACTTATTTGTTTGGCTAACATATCGGTGTTGCGAGTAGACTAAGATTATAAGGTTTGTGTATACAACATAATAATATATTCTACAACTATCACACAACGCCGTCTACCCACGTCGTCGCATTGGTAGCTACCAATGCTGCAATGTACTGCGTCATATTTGCTTACAATTAGGACCACCACTTTTTTTAATAAATACCACCTGAGTGCATTTAAGTAAAATAACAGTACTTAAATTATGATTGCAACTTAATTTTCTAATTAAGATGTTTATGGGTGTGCAACATTTTTTATTATAGAAAATAATCTTAAGTAACTTTTCACCGTCTTCCTGGATAGTTTCTCATCTTACTTCTCTTTACATAGTTATTAAAAAACAAAGCCGCTTTTCGCGTCTATCAGTTCATCGGCTGACTCCTCATTAACCACGAAACAGATTTTGAATCAGCTCTAGTATTGCAAAATACATATCACAACGTCAATTAATAACTAACTTAGCTCTTCGAGTCACGAAGGGATCAATCTGGATATAGCCGTCACCGACACGAGTACATGACCACTTCCCTGTAGCTTCTAATACAGCTTTGATTTATAATCGTCCTCTTTACAGCAACATAGTATCCATTGACCACAAAATCAGGACGGTCACTGTATAATAACTGACACGCAGTGGCCAACTCCAGGATGTAGTTCTACTTACCAAACATGGCGACCGCGTGTGTGCACGTACAGTGGCCATTCATCTCACTGCTGGCCGGCGCTGGCCCAATATGGACACGGTATTGATGTCAGCTGATGGGCCCATTGATCTGACCGTTAGGTGCTTTGTGTAACTACCACTGTCAAGGTGTAGAGGTGGGACCAAATGAATTATGAATGAACTCTTACTTGATTCGCACAGCAAAAGCCTTTAACCGTTTAGTTGTATGTTCATTATCTCAATTGATTTGTTAACTAGCAGCTTAGCCTCCATAAACATTATTTTGTCTAAAAGCAATGTTTTGTAATTGCAGTTTCATATTTTGTAATGTCTTCCAACTAAACTTCGTGTATTTCCATTTGGTACTAAGCTTACCGACATAGAGGTCGATGGGGACGAAAGGTTCTGGAGTAACGACCATGTATCGGAAAACTCAGCATTGGAATGAAGACAGGAGCAGCAAGGAAGGTGGTCTGAAGACCTGGCGAGGGTCGCGGGAATAAAGATAGATGTGAGACTCATGGACTTGTCGTGATGGCAACACTAGAGGAAACCTATGTCCAACAGTGTAGTCGTCTTTGAAATGAAGAATTTCTTTACAGTACTCAATAAATATCTTAAATAATATGCCAACGGAAATCAATCTTCTGGGTGGTCTAACCTAAATAAACGTTCCTAGCGGATATTATCTTCACTTTATTAAAAAACTGTACCAATATCTGTAGCAGTCACTGATAAAGTAAAACACGCTTGTTTATTATTTGTAACTGTTTTAATCTTAATTACACAGTATATTTATAAATATACCATCTGGCAACTGGGAATTAGCTTAGCTATTTGTAATATGGTAGTAGCAAGACTCTAACCTATTACTTACTAATAATTTCTCGATCGATCAGTCAACAGCAAAATACATCATAATCAGCCTTATAATGTCCCCACTGCTTGAACTCAGGCTTCCTCTCTAGGAGAGGGAATGGATAGGAGGTGCATGTCACATGTCTTCGAAGTTCTTTTCCTAAGACATGATGTTTTCCTTAATAAATTTGAGAGTAGTGGTGATGTATTTAATTACACAAAGTAAAGCACATGCCTGTGGTTTGAACTCACGACGTGCAAATCATAAGCCGGGGTCATCAACACTGCGCACTGCCAGGTTAACTCATCATCATCATCATCATATCAGCCGAAAGACGTCCACTGCTGGACATAGGCCTCCCCCAAGCGTCGCCACAACGACCGGTCCTGTGCGTCACGCATCCATCGGATTCCCGCGACCCTGACCAGGTCGTCGGTCCACCTTGTTGGAGGCCTTCCAACGCTGCGTCTTCCGGTACGTGGTCGCCACTCCAGAACCTTTCGTCCCCATCGACCATAATATGTTCTGCGTGCAATGTGCCCTGCCCATTGCCACTTAAGTTTGGCGACTCTTCGAGCTACGTCGGCAACCTTGGTTCTCCTGCGGATACCTTTATTTCTGATGCGATCACGCAGGGAAACTCCGAGCATAGCCCTTTCCATCGCCCTTTGGGTGACTTTGAGTTTTATAAGGCCCATTGTAAGCGACCACGTTTCGGAGCCATAAGTCATCACGGCTGGCATCTCGGCTGGGCAGCGTTTGGGAAGTTGCACGGTGTCTTCTCGTCTAATATACCACAGTGTCTCAAGACGAAAGTCTATGACCAGTGCGTGTTGCCAGTGATGACTTATGGCAGGTTAACTGCTGATACTCAATTCCTCCCAAAAACGTACATTATAATAATAGCATAATCAGTCTTATAATATCCCTCTCCTGGGACTCAGGCCTCCTCTCTAGAACAAGGAATGCGTTGTAATCCACCACGCGGGTCCAGTGCACGTTGTAGGGCATGCCGTTTTTCTCATCATATGTTTTCCGTTACAATTTTAAGAGCAGTAGTGATGTATTAAAACTTATAACTTAAAGCTCGAGCTACGGTTTGAACCCACGACTTACCAATCATAAGCCAGGGACGTTAACCCTTAGCCAATACTGCGCACTGGCAGGACAGCGGCTGATACTCATTTCCTCTTAAACACAACACTATAAAACCTCAACATTTGCCATTTATAACAACAAATAAGAAATCAAACCAAATATACCGCGACTTCGCATCAGAGCGACCATAAATTCTACTATCGCAGATTGAATATGAAATCTGCATAAAAATCCACTGAGTATACCCGAGCCTTAATAGTCCCATATTCAAATACCAACCTTACCTTTAAAGTTATAGAGTTGATATTCTAGTGGGGTCGGCTTTTTTTTCTCGATATTTTTACGGTAGACTATATAGGTTTTTATTTTGGCTTCTTTTTCTCGGTTCGCGTGGCTAAGTGTTTCGATGTGATGTTGTTTTGTTTCTGTCCCTTGTGACTGAAGGGATAAATGTGGATGATAGTAGGCTGGGCTTGTAGGTGGCTTTTTCAGGAACAAGGCTATATTTGCCACAAAATATGGACGGGTTTTGAATGTCTTAAAGAGCCTTTGTAATTTGATGAGAGTGTTTAGACAGCCCATTTAGTGAAGACAGACAGGCGACGCAACAATGCACACAGAAATTGTTCTGAAGTTATAGGAAAAATCTCTGAATACTCTGATTAGAGAGAAGTAAAAATACTTTTGAAAACAAAATTTCCTTAAAAATCGGGAGAAATTAATGCAACAAGTCGTCGCAAAGGAATTGCCACCAGACCTGCACAATGAACGTACACAGAAACTTTATACAGTCTAAACCGATAAGATATCGTCAAAAAAATCTGCCGCTATCATAAATATCAAAAACAGGCCACAATAACAAGCACATAATCGAAAACTTTCCGACGAATGACCACAACAGATCCTGTAATCCCAGCGTGATTAGTCCCGAACACATCCCCCCGGGATCCCGGGGGATCCAATAAACAGTTCCCGCGATATCATTTGCGAGATTGCGAGATTCTCGGCTAAGTGTTAATTTTTGTAATTGCTCCAGACTATATTAGATTACGTCTCGAAGAGGGAGGGTGTATATCTTTCGTATATTTCCACATAAGATTTTTCCTCGAGTTTGCTCTTAATTAATATTTAAGGGGCACGTTATGGGAGATGTGTATGAATAAGAAAATATGTTAGATATGCTTAAATTTTTTTGAGAAACGTTTGCACTCATTTTCCTTATGAATGAATCTATTCTGAAGTGTTTGCAAATAGTGTCAGATGTCTGCAGCGACTTAGATAAATGATTTTTCTGTTAGTGATCCAAATGCGAAGTACAAAATGTATGGTTATGTCATCCACCTACGAAGAAGACACAATCATGACAAGTGATGTTACTTAGAAATGTGACTTGAAGAGTCACTTGTCCAAGCTTGCAGAAACAAGACAAGATATCAAACGTTGTGTACATTTGATAACTTGTATATAAATTTTTCAAGAAAGGAATGATCTTTGAAACAATATGTTTTAACAAGTTCAGAATCTTTCATTCCATAAGCATCTCTACTGCTTTTCAGTACTATTAAAAATTCTCCAAAAACCTTTACAACTTTTTATCATACTATTTTCCTTATTAAAATAATAATCTCAAAAACATAATCCTCACGAGAATTTCCTTTTATCTTGAAAATTTGTACCTTCTACACACGGGGCCCTTTCATCTGGCCAACTTCACCGATGCCTTTAATCTTTCAAGATATTTCCGTGTTGACCGAACTCCCGTATTTTGAACAAGCCGCAACTTGGGGTCCCGGAATCTCGGGACTTGGAGTTACCTTATATTGTTGGGCATTACTCTTAATTTACCCACATACATTTCTTTGGTCACCTTGTACTTCGGTAAAGGTTGTTGGCATTTTTTATGAAAGTGATTGATCTACGCTTTTTTGGTTGCAAATATGTCACTGAAATGGATTGATATTAGCATGCCTATTTACTATTTTGTGGTATAATAAATTGATCACTGTTCTCGGTTATTTTAGTTTATTTGCGACCATTTTATCGCTGATTGGTCTATGTTCAATGATGCTTAGCTATTGAAAAATATTGTGTTTTGTCGAGTTTTATCTGTTGGAAAAATTGTGTTTGTTATTTTATGCCTCATTTGTAATTTTATTTTATTTTATTTTTCACATTTTAGGAAAGCTTACAGACTAATAACTACATAAAGACAATAGTAGGTAATTAAATTGCTAATTACAAGCTTCCACATGTAGGTAGCTATAGTGACAAAAAAAAACAAAAACTAGAGTTGGTCCAACAACAGGTTAACACAAAGTTGTTAACTCTTAATAATTCTAACATAAATATTAATTCTGTGATTCAAGTGCTAATAGTTGTAGTATGCAATGCTGGTTGTTCAAAAAATGGCTTTGCTAAGTGCTTCCTAACTGTGCTCGCTTTCGTGCAAAAGAGGTCAATGCCGGGTTCACATGAAATCTTATTAAAACTGCGACTGGCTCTAAGAAAAAATGCATTACGCCTATAATTAGTATTTGCATTAGGTACATGCAAAAGTGGTCGCTGTCGCAGCCCCATCTGATTAGTGCGTATGAACAATTTTGAGATAAGCTCAGGACAGTCAATTGAACCATTTGCGATATTAATCAAGTAGCACACATCACTAACATCACGTCTCTGGTCAAGAGGTAGGAAATGGTATCTTCTGCATCGATGAGTGTAGTTATCAGATACTTGTTTTGCTCTAAAGTCAAGAAACTTAAGGAATTTTTTCTGGATACCCTCAATACGAGACTTATATATCCCATATTGAGGGTTCCAGACTTGTGATGCATATTCGAGGTGGCTGCGTACGAACGAACAATATAAGACTTTGATCGGTTTTAGTGATCGAAAACAGGCCGAGGTTCTCATAATGAAGCCAAGAGCTTTTGACGCCCTGTTCACTATACCATCAATATGCTGATCGTAAAGTAGTTTGCTATCCTGTATTACACCAAGATCCCTAATACTATTAACTTTCCCTATATCACTATTGTAAAGTTTGTATGTGGAATCAATTGTAGACTTTTGACGTGTGAAAGACATGTGAAAACATTTTGACACATTTAATTCTAGCCTGTTAAGTCTACAGTATTCTTCAAACCTATTCAAATCGGCCTGCAATAGGTGTGTGTCAGAGATGCTTCTAATAATTTTATGAACTTTCATGTCGTCAGCATAAAGTAAAATATAACTACTTTCAAAACAGTGTTTTACGTCAGCAATGAAGAGAGTAAATAATAAAGATCCTAATATTGAACCCTGAGGAACACCAGAGGGGACGAAACTCCATCCAGACGTGTATCCCTGAAGCACCACAGCCTGTGTTCTATTATCAATATAAGAGGAGAACCAACGATACAAATCTCCGTGTATTCCGGCTTTTAGTAGCTTCTCCAAGAGCAGTCTATGGTCAATACGATCAAAACATTTACTGTAATCAGTATAAATAACGTCAACTTGTGCACGCTGATCCATAGCTTGGGATATAAACTCATGGGATAAGATTAAGTTAGATGTAGTAGACCGCTTCCTTAGAAAGCCATGCTGTTCATCACCAAAGCTACATTTCATAGCAGCGTATACGTTATTAAAAACAATACGTTCGAGGATTTTGGAGAACAAACATATCTTAGATATTGGTCGATAATTAGAGATATCCGACTTATTACCTTTTTTGAAAACTGGGGTGACAAATGCTGATTTCCAAATTTTTGGGACTATGCCTTCTGAAAGAGACCGTCTGAATAAAATACACAATGGCAGTACAAGACTATTGGCACAATTTACAATAAATACTGGAGGTATAAGATCAGGACCACCAGATTTGGATAAATCCAAGGTCTTTAATAAATTTAGAACCTGAGATTGAGACACACTAACTGAGCCAATGCATGACACACTGTCCTCAACACAACAAGTGATGCCAGAGGTAGCGGGCACAGGATCAGGTTCCTGAAAAGTAGAATGGAAATAGGATGCAAATAAATTGCTGATCTCTTCACCTGTACTCGCGGTTTTATCACCATAATGCATTACTTTTGGAAAAGTACCACAGTTTTTTTTGCTTTTGACATATGTCCAAAAAGACTTAGGGTTCTCAATAATGGACGATTCTATCTTGTCCATATACGTATTAAAACAAATTTTCTCCAAGTTATCCGCCCTGTTCCGTAAAATAGAAAAAGAGTGAAAGTCTGACAAGTTGCCGTATGTTTTAAACTTGTGATGATATTTATATTTCTCTTTTAATATTTTAATCAATGCAGAACTATACCAGGGCGGATAAGATGAGCGTCTTACTGATTTAATTGGGATATACTTATTTCTGAGCTCATATAGCTTATTATAAAAGAGTTCAACAGCAGTTTCCAACGAATCAGTAAGTAAAAACTCATTCCAATTGATTTTATCGAGTTCAGAATTAATAGCAGTGTAGTCGCCCCTAGAAAATACATATTTTGTAGCCAATTTATCGGTCAATTTATGGATCTCAACAAAGTCGGCAGTGATCGTCAAAGGTTTATGATGCATGTCAATAGGTAATGCCAAGGCGTCATGACATTCAGTAACATTAACCAAGTCGTTAGAAAACACTAAGTCCAATAATCTACCATTGTTATTTCTTTCTCCGTTATATTGAGATAGGTTAGAAGTGAGAATTCCATCAAAAAACTCGGCTAAGTGGCTACACGATACATTTTGCGGGATAAGTTCATTACCGTCAGAATAAATCCAGTCAACATTGTTACCAAAATTAAAATCACCCATAATAATGAATTTGTCTAATGGGTGTGTCAAGGTCAAGTGATTTACATTAAGACTAAAATTACGTAATTGATCATAATACGAATTGCCAAGGTTTTCTTTGCAAAGATATAAAGCACAAATGTGTAAATTATAATTAGTCGCAGGCCTAGATCGTTTTAAGATAATTGAGACCCAAATATCCTCAGCAGAACTTCGCCAATCTTGTCGTTCTACAACAGTTAGCTCACTTCTCACCGCTATCAATACGCCACCACCGCGCTTTTGAGACGTTCGAGAATAATCGCGATCGCGCCTCCACACTAAATAACGACTATCAAAAATCTCACTACTAAAGATATCTTCCACAAGCCACGTTTCCGTCAATACAATTAAATCATATGCACTCTGTGATATTTTACGAAATATATCGTTCGTCTTCGTACGCAGACCACGCACGTTCTGATAATAAACACTAAGAGTAGCCATCACTAGTCAAAACAAAGGCAAGATAAAATAAACACATAAAAAAAGCGAGCATAAACAAGTTACGTGCTAAAAAACGCAAATTAGTTTCATTTACTTTATAAAATAAAATTACGGAGGTAAAAGGCAATGACTTGCAATAAACTATTAGGCACAGCAGAGCACAGTGTCCAAAAATAAATAACTTCAAAAAGCATAAATCATATGAGCTTTGAATACAAACAAAAGGTGTCGAGCGGTAGTAAGATAAGGATTGCTGCCAACCTAACAAAGTAATAACACACAAAACAACGTATTTGAAATAAGACCATAACCCTAACGCAATTAGGTCGTGATTACTTAGACGCAATAGTTTCATAATGTCCCTAAAACTTATAGACCGTGAAACTAACGAGAGTGGTAAAATACACAAAGTATTAGGATAGTTTAAGAATATTTTGTGTGTGTGTTTGTGAGTAAATTTTTAGAAGTCCAGATGTCTAAAAATTAGACTTACAAATAGGTATCGCATTACTCAGTTACCAAGCTATTGACCTCAGTTTTTTAATGTACAATATTCGTATTGAGCTTCCATTTGGTTAGACTGAAAGCCAACATAAACTTAGTTGAGAAAAGGTTCGGCCGATTGATTCATTTACAAGTCTCGTTCGCGTACAAACGCTTCGCAAGTTGTGAACATCTAAATGCACTTTGGGACATACAAAATGATGACCTCCATCGGGACCTAAAAGTTGAGTTTATCAACAATGTGATAAAATAAATCTGCAAAATCTCACGAAAAGCGATTTCATCAGCATGTGAAGCTATCCAGGTTCTCGACCACATGAATATAGTGAAAAGTCTACAAAAAAAGACCGTTCGAGTTAGTGTTTAGTGATAGTGAATAGTGTAATGTAGCATAATTGCTACCTAATAAACACAAGAACAAAGTGTATCAACCTTTATAGAGACCTTTAGAGGTATGCGGTACAGAGAGTAAATTCGCGCAAACCTCCGTTGAAAAGGGAGGATCCTCCGGCCAGACTGGGTGTTATAGTCTGGTGGGCGACTGCCCGATAGTTGTTGTCGGGCTGTCGTATATGTTCAAATCGCGCGTAGCACTTTGATTGCGCGATGCAGGATTTCGTATATTTTTCGTAGTTCTTATGTGGCGTCATAGATGTCGCTACAGAGACAGTAACAAAAGTGCTATTGAAGACATTCTTAGTAAACACTAGTGTAAAGACAATTTATTGGTTTAGGATAAAATTAAATAACTTATTAGAGTCTGTCTAATGAAAGCGTAACCTGGAGTTTTTTTTTTTAAATTAAAGTGGCAACATTATTTTGCCGCCAAAATCACGTCTAAGTCTATGACTGCAATTGTCAGTTTTTTGAAACAGATATTTATTTATCAACAATAACTGCTTTATCATGGGTAAAATAATATAAAGTTATGTGCGAAAGCTGCTACACACTATCATCAGTGAGTTTAAACAAAAACAAGAAGAGAAAGAAGTTGTTTTCTAAGAAAAACAACAATGTTTATACACGATCTTGGATTTTTAAGTTAGTGTGACACTATAATCTTGATCATTGTTGACTGACCACTAGATATTTTTACGGTATGAATGATGATGACTATTTTAATTGACTATCGCAGTTTTGTGCTCTTGGTATTCTTGTCGGAAGGCCAAAATGCCAAATTGTAAATAAAGAATATTATATACGGCATTTGAGAGAACAGATAAAATAAATTTGGAATAATAACTAACATTTTGTGTATTATTAACCTTTACCATACATCTACCAATAAATAAATCTACACAATTTTAAGTTCTTATACAACTATTGTACAATCGTCATATAAATACTCAAGTACCAAAACTTTTTTCTCCTACTATTTCAATAATACCATATTCAAATTTTTGGGTTTCAACCTCCTTTTCTCAGGTCACGCTTTCAGTAGACGGACTCTAGTATACATACAAAGCTAAATTATAATAAAAATTTGGGTCTTTGACCTTCAAATGCCCTCTACGATAAGGGGAAAACAAAATCTAAAAAGAAAACCTCTTAAAATCCCTAATGAATTCAAGCAAGTATATTTCTCAATTAATAGCGTCTTTATATTCCATAGTACTTTAAATAAATATAAAATCGTTCGCTAATCAGGCCATTTCTTCTAATTTGGTCGAGCCATTAGGCGGCCCTCAAACTTGCGTGTCGGGCCTCATTAAACAAATCCTGCCTTTGGCTTTACTCCCGGCATGATGTTGGAATGCGAAACAGAAGATCCACTTGAATTGATAAAATCTTTTTTATATATAAAAGGTGAGATAGCGGTCAAGCGCAAACCTATTCATAATAAAAAAAGGCTTCCTGAAGGAACACTGGGTTTTAGTCAGTAAAAGTCAGACTACGTGCCGTCCCACTCAGAGCGTTAGAAGATACTGTTGTGACATCTATGACGTCATATAGGTAAGAACTAACCTGCATCACGTGATTAATGTTCTCCGCGCGATTTGAACAATCCGATATCTACTATGGGGCAGTTGCCCACCATACATAAAACCCGTCTGGTCGGATGATCTCCCTGTTCAACGAAGGTTGGCGGGACTTCACACTCTGTTCAGCTTACGTCTAAACTTACTACCCAGCATCACCGTCTCCTCATTTCAGCAGCAAAATGACACATTGTAATGTTCAGACCTTTTGTTCAGACTTCATAGTGTGTTCTGACAACAGCTGGTGATATTTACAATCCGATTGTTTCGCGCACTTTCTCTTTAGGCATTCTGTATTCAGATCTATGTACATAATTCTACATAGGCCGTCGAGTTTTACATTTTCCTTACTGGGAATTTTCACACTCTCTTTCGGATGAAGATTTTTAGTCTATCCATACCTAGGTAGCCTACTGATTCAATTTATCAAATAACTGTTGTTTGTTTTTTTTTCTAATACATATAAAAAATGACAAAAGAAGTAGGTAAGTAGGTTCTTCTTTAGTTTTTACGTAGGTAAGTAGTTGTAGCGACATCTATGGCGTCACTTAGGAACTACTCATGCACTCCGCGCGATTTGA
Organism: Mythimna lalbum; assembly: GCA_949319445.1. Taxonomy (NCBI): domain Eukaryota; kingdom Metazoa; phylum Arthropoda; class Insecta; order Lepidoptera; family Noctuidae; genus Mythimna; species Mythimna lalbum. The sequence continues at coordinate 773,810 of OX439365.1, forward strand.
ACATATAGAACAGTTGCATACCAGACATAATGCCCGTCTGGTCGGAGGTTTCTCCCTTTCCAATGGAGGTATTAGGAACTTTACTCTCTGTTTCGCATACCTCAAAACTGGTGACCCCAACATGATCACGTAAATTAAATTAAGGTCATCGGGCCATCAGACGTACAGAGATGTGACTCAGATATACGCACTAAACGTTTCAATTTGGGAACACATTCTGCGTACAGCTAATTGGTAGAATTTGCTGCCGGAGTCTGTGTTTCTTGCTTGTTACAATACAGTTAAATAATGGAATTTCCTGTCGGAGCCTGTATTTTTTGATAGCTACAACCTGGGGATCTTTCAGTCAAGAGTGAATAGATTACGAGCTTAGTATTAGTAAAAAAGTCACTACCCGCCTCTGTTTGTTTATTCGCAAACTTTTTCTAAACTCCAAAGTTGAGTGACTGTTAAACCTTTTTATTTTCTTTAAAAAAACTTTGCCCCACACTCGGAATAACTCTTGTATCATGGATGAGTTTAAAAATAAGTAAACTCACATAGAAATGACATCTAGACCAATATCAGCCATTTTTAAATCATACAAAATAATGTTTGTTCTATGCTGTAATCGTATCAACGATACGCAGCGCAGCGGTCAATCGTACATCCACTGCATTGGTTGTACGTACCGTAATGAGATTTTTTTTAATTGAAGCCCTAGTTAGTGCTTGATTGCGATCACACCTAATGGTAAGCAGTGATACAATCGTTGATAAATGATATTTATTTTGCAAATAGGTTTTAAAAAAAAAACTTTCATGTCAATTATTTCTCGTCCAATATACCACAGTGTCTCAAGACGAAAGTCTATGACCAGTGCGTGGTGCCAGTGATGACATATGGTGCCGAAACGTGGTCGCTCACAATGGGCCTCATAAGAAAGCTCAAAGTCACCCAGAGGGCAATGGAAAGGGCTATGCTCGGAGTTTCCTTGCAGGATCGAATCAGAAATGAAGATATCCGCAGGAGAACCAAGGTTGCCGACATAGCACGACGAATCGCCTACTTAAGTGGCAATGGGCAGGGCACATTGCTCGCAGAATAGATGGCCGTTGGGGCCGAAAGGTTCTGGAGTGGCGACCTCGTACTGGTAGACGCAGCGTCGGAAGGCTTCCTACAAGGTGAACCGATGACCTGGTGAAGGTTGCGGGAATCCAATGGATGCGAGACGCGCAGGATCGATCATTGTGGCGACGCTTGGGGGAGGCCTATGTCCAACAGTGGACGTCTGTCGGCTGAAATGTATGTTGATGTTGTCAATTATTTCGTCAGTTTAAACTAGATGAGGCCGGTGTTTCCTAGTTGACTACCCTAAGAAGAAACACCGAAACAAACTCAGGGGTCCTTGCAGATTAGCGTCTGAGATGGTCGTTTGAGGAAAGAACCACATAGTTTTGAGTAAACTTGTCCAGCCAGATCAGTGTAGTTATACCGTTTATGGTGAAGTGCACTAGTTAAGATTTTAACTACAGTAGGTACAGTAGGAACATCCCTACTCTTTTTCCTATAAATAAACTTCAACAACCAAACCAAAGAAACTCCCTATTTAAACTAAAAATAAAACACGGAACTGCATTTAAGTGCAGCTGTTTCGGAGTTCACGTTAATTCGACAGCGAACAGACAGGCAGACGGTGTCTAGATGTAGCGTTACCTAGGCTACACTGTGTAGCCTAGAGCTAGGTAATATGTCTGGAGATATGAGGGATGTTATATGAATGATGAATTGTGATGTTACCTGATGTTATTGTTTGGTGATTATGATGTTAATGGTTGTTTTTTTTTTGTTACAGGTAATTTAAAGTTTGTTTTTTATTGGCTTGATGGAAAGAGTTACATGGCAGTTATTTTGTAAGTGTAGATATAGTTTTATGCCTTTAATAATAATATTGAAGACGCAATGCGTATTGTTAGGAGATTCCTTTCTCAGGAGCCCTGACCACCGGTAGCTTGGACCGTGTATCCGATTCCGTTGCGCTACTATTGTTAATATTTTGAAAAGTTGTTTTTTGTTAAATGCTTTTGTTAAAAATATTAAGAATATTTACAAGAAAAGGATAAAGGATAATAGATAATATTTAGTTGATTCGTTTACCATCAGATGATATAGTGATCACACGCGAGCCTCTCAATGAAAATAAAAAACACGGCTTACTTAAAATAAAACTGTAATTAATTCTAACAAAAAAAAATACCATATTTTTTAATATTACCTACTTTATCGTAACACAAACTCTTTATAATATACTTCAATCGTCTCATTTATTTATCGACCTTTCCTTTTAAGATGAACAAAGTAAAGATCTTACCGTTAACTTCTATTACCAGAACCTCATAACTTTTGATTAATATAACCGAAAAACGCTAATAATAATCTGCATTTAAGCCAGTTCATTTAAACACCGCTCGCATTTGTTTGTGGTAAACACTTCGGGCCAAACATACTGGGCCAAACACAGTGGGCCAAACATACGGGCATACACAACGGGCCAAACACACAGGCATACACGTCGGGCCCGATAAATCCCGCACACCACTCGATTTAATTAAATTCATTAGCGAAAGCGTTTACACCGCTGAGGTTAAGGTGTCATGTGGTACACGTCATGAGCTGAGGCGTAGACACTGATATAATACTTACTTTTTTCAGTGGCTTCGCTTGTGTTAAAGTAAAAAACTATTCCAACAGAACATAATTATGTACAGTAGTTCAATCGTTTGAGCATGAAAGAGTAATAAACTTAAACACATATACACTTTCCAATGCTTTTTCTGACAGTTTTGCTGAAAACAAACACCTTTGAACTAATTGAGTAGGTATGCTGAAATCCATGAGAGCTATGACCCGATTGGATAAAAAGCATAATAAGAATATCAGGGGCTGCTTTAAAATCGCGCTAATCATCGAAAAACTAGCCGAAGACCACGTTAGATATGTATGGACAAGTTAGGAGGACAACCGAGGACCAGGTCGTAAAAATTGCACCAAATCTGCCGGAACAAAAGAAAGGCAGAGCTCGCCTACCATTGACCATTCTTTACCATTTGGTGGTCCTGCATCGGGAGAGACCTCAAGTTGATCAAATCGCTGGAGTCGACAATCCAGCATAGAATGTCCTGGCGCTGAGTAGCAAGGAGAATCGACCCTAAATACAGGGAACAAGAGAGAATAAAGAAGAAGATCTAAGGCAAGTTCCGCCAACTCCTTGACCCTTGGAGCACCTCAAGAGACCCCAACTAATCCTTCGTTTATAATAAACGGCTGTGAATGTGTGTTTGCATGTTTACACGCTTATAACCCTACTGGAGCTAACTTTACGAACAAATATTTGTCGGCTCTTTCCACTTAATATATTACACAAATACAGACTAATTTGCGTTTCTCCGCGGCTTCTAATTTGAGGGTTAAATTAAGGTATGGAAACGGCTTTTAATTTCTTGAGGACTTATCTGTGCCTTTTTAGTAGTAGTATGTAGAATTTTTTATATGTTGAAATGTCTTTTATTTGTTAGAGGAATCACAGTGTACTTTGTGAGGCTTGGTCTTATTTCCCGGGGGTGTGTTTAAAGAGAGAGCAGCAGTGGTCCAGTGCTAACAGCTCCAACTAAAGTCGTGGAACCAAACCCAGTCTGCCTGGGTTCGATTCCATTTCTTTATGTAGCTTATTTCATCACCAGTGCTCTCAAATTGGAAACTTGCAACCACACTGTGAAACCTACATGTCCTAGAACCAAAAAATTTAAAGGCATCCATCTACCCGCACTGGGCCCACTCTCTAGTCTAGCTTGAGTCCCAGCTATGGGAAAATTATAAGGATGATCACTCGTTCATCTTAATATACCTAGATTCCTCCGTGCCTTAGAAAGCACGTTGAGTCTTTGGTTCCGGCTGTCATTAACAGATCTCTGACAATAGATCCAGGTAATTGGAAAGTCAAAAAATCTGACACCAGTCGTGCCTTAGCCCTGTCTTACTTTGGCACGACTGACGATACTCCTTTTGATATCAAGTTTGTTACCCAGTTACTGGGTTGTAGAAGCCAGACATTTTAGGTAGAACTACATCACGCACACGTGTACCACACACGCCGGTCTGGTCGCGTTCGTTTCCATACATTTTATATGGCAACTAGACTTGTAGAGCTACACTTGATCCACGCCACACGACCTCGTTCTACGTACAAATCAGACGTGTGCGTCGTCGGTCTAATGTAGTTCTAGATATACTCAACTGCATCCCGTTAAGCTGAAATCTGATCTACTCAGCCAATTTACAAGTACTACCTTTTGAGGTGGTAAAGATTAAAAAAAATCTTTCCTTACAGTTACAAAACTCGATTTACAGTTAACTTTACAAAATGGCCCCCAATTAATAACTTCTTCGTTCACTTATATCACCCTCTAATTACACGTTCGCACCTTCCAGGTAGAGGCACGTTCAGTAAATATAGCGACCGCTACACGTGCCATATCGCCGATATTTTATCGAAATTACGCTTATCTGTCATGGCTGCTAAGGGTATAGGGAACTGGAGTTATGTTTGTGGACTATAATGTAATCATTGATTTTGTCTGTGTGGCCCTTTGTCTTGCTAATATTGAAATCATATCAAATTTAAATTGGAGGCCAGCTAAGCTAAAAATTACATTATCTTTTTAGAGCAACGTTGCGTTAATTGATGATAAAACCTAGGGATCTTTAAGTCAAGAGTGGATAGGTTATTTCTAGGCAAGCATGTTCCGTCGTCGACGCTTACCTTCAGCTGAGATAGTGGTCAAACGCAAGTCTATCTACACTAATATTTTAGTTTGTAAGAGGTAATAACTGAAAGATTGACTGGGCCGATTGGTATTTTTTTTTTTAATTCCTGAGTTCATAGGCTATATTTTATGTACGTGGGATAAGCTGTGGGCAAAAGCTATTCAATATACAAAAAATGTTAAAGTCTGTGATAATTTTTGTGGGAAAACCTTTTGTAGAACAGATCAAACTATGAATTTGTATTACAGTAATTTATTGTTGTGACAAATAATAAAGAGTAATAGTCGTTATGGATATGATTTAAGCATATATCACACCAAAAGTTTGTGAGTGTGTTTGTTACTTCTTTATGCTCAAAAGGCTGAACAGATTTAGATGAAACATGGCACGTGTACTTACACAGACACACACATAGTCACAAACTTTTGTCTTCATAATAATAATGTGACTAACAAGCCATAGAAAATATTTTTTCGTCAGTAAAAATTATATTTTTAGCGACTCGTGTCACAACGTCATTTGTAACATAAAACTCTTCAACGCAATCCACATACATCACAGATCAGTTTACACAAACCATTTAATTCTTTTGTCCCGGCTTTAAATCCCGGGATGGTGACAGCACAAATCACAGGCGGACACAGTACCTGTCCGAACAACAAGGCTGCAGGGTTGCAAGCCTTTGTCGCTCTTTTGACTGCTCAAACGTATGCATGCCACCATTTCGTAAATAGGACCACGAATGTCTTTGAAAGATTTAGTACGGCTTGAGAATATTTATGAAATGGGTTTCTTTATCAATTTACTTACAGTGAGTAACTAATACTTTACTGAAGTTTGAGATGGAGATAAATAATTATAATAACTATTTATTTCAGGCTACTAAGGCCCATAGACACTATACATAAATAACGATCTTAAAAAGAATTAAGTAATACATAATATTAATAACCTTTTTATAACAAAACAAAAAAAAAAGATTAATGTCTATCTGAAGTTTTTTTGGTATACATACACCAATGAGTTTTCTTAGTGTTGGTATATTTTGAATACACTGAAATATTAAAAAGAGATCATTTTAATCTTGTATAGAATATTACCTAATTTTTATTCCGTTAAGCGCAATTATATCGAGTCTTTTCATTGGAATTTATTATATCAGCATTTTTATAAAATATTTTTTTTTTAGAAAGTTATATCTAACACCTAATTAATTGTATTAAAACTTTTTAATTAATAAAAACCTATTTCCGCAAATTATCTCGAACAGTACTCTCAATAAAAAGGGTTAGTACCTACCTATTATAATATCCCCTTCATGAAAATAATTAACCACAAAATTCAACCCAAACTGAAAAGTCATTAAATTGAACCGTAAACCGGTATAAAACCATAATCTGTCCGTTGTTAAAACTACAAATCCCGCATAATCCCGCGTCATCACATCACTAATGTAACACGCTACACGGCCTGTGAACATTATTGAATTAAATGACCGACTGTCAAGTGAAATAAATATGATTTCGATGTGATTTAGTTAATTTTGTGGTTTTTATAGTGGATTTTATTTTATGAAAAACCTTTTGACACATCAAATTATGTATGTACTAGCTGCACCCAGCGGCTTCGCCCGCGTGATAGCAGAAAATTATTCCAAGGGAACATACTTTCGGTATAAAAAGTATCCTATGTCCTATTCCAGGACATGGTCTATCCGTGTACCAAGTTTCATCAAAATCGGTTTTGCCATTTAGGCGTGAAGACGTAACAAACAAACAAACTCACTTTCGCTTTTATAATATTAGTAAGTATTTTCACGCAAAATAAATACGTCACATACCCGGTGCAACTTAATGATAATACAGTAATACAATAATAATTTTTATTTTTGTATTACTATACTACCTATTTGTTTGTTCTATCCCACTCCTGGGCAAAGGCCTCCCTCCACTCCTTCCATCTTTCGCGCACCCGGGTTTTTCTTGCCGATTTCGTACCAAATGCTTTCAAAAAAACATACAAATAAACAATACTACTTTGATAAACGAAATTAACGCTTTGATGATGCTACCAACTTCTTGTGAATGTGTTCATGCGTCTTTATCATCGAGGAGAATGACAAGATGGGTTCCTGATGTTCACGAGAAGCGCTTTGTTGTCTGTTTAAGGTTTACATTTTTACACTGTCAAAAAAAATTGCTATCTTACAGCATCGCCGCCGAGTTGCTAGTCTGTCGGTTTTCTATCGTTTACATTTCGGGGAGTGTGCACTGGAATTGCACAATCTAATTCCGCCAAATCCATTCCATCATCGGACCACAAGACGTACGGCGTTGCGTCACCGGTACATGGTTGACATCCCACCCATACGCACAAAGCGTTTTGGGAACACATTTATTGTGCGTACAGCCAAGGTGTGGAATTCCCTGCCGGAGTCTGTGTTTCCTGATAGCTACAACTTGGGGGTCTTTAAGTCAAGAGTGAATAGGTTACTTCTAGGCAAGCGTGCTCCATCGTCGACCACATCATCGCTTACCATCAGGTGAGATGGTGGTCAAACGCGAGCCTATCAATAATAAAAAAAAAAAAAACTTTTTTATTTACAAACCAAAAATATTGTATAAATACCTAAAATACACTAAGGTCAAAAAATAATAATAAAATCCCAAAACGAATGAAAACCATCTCAACCAAAATATGGCGTTGAAAATCACCTCTAACATCGCTGTCGACAGGCTATGTACCCAAAATACTGGCTGCATTGCCACGCTGTATGGCAATGCTTATCCTCTGTCTAATGTCAAAGCCAGCACTTGGGTCACGCAAAGCGATACAAATGGCTTATATAACAGACAAAGAAAACTCTCGTAACATCACAAACATCCGAATTTCACGCTGACATTTCCAATAAACTAAAAAAAGCTCTGCTCCCCAACCCCTCATAATTTAATCGGAAAGTTTACCGTTCCCGGAAAAACTACAAGCTGACCTACAAATACGGAATCCCTACTTCACTCACAATATAAAAAAAAAAATACCTTTTACGTCGAGAAGCGTTCACAATAATACTTAATTTTACCGTCGCAGTCGTGCGATCATCCGCGAACATTTTAGGTTACAAACGGATCAAATGAACTTCCCACAATGGACAAGGGTTTACGGGATAGTTGTCCGGTTGTTGGCCGGTTATTTTCCCGGACAACAAGGGGATTAACCTGTCCGCTTCCGGATTACCCGGTTTGATGGGGTTGCATACAAGTGTAGAGTTTGATGGTAATTTCCGGCTGAGAATTTTGTGAGTATTACGATATAAAGATATCACTTTTATGCGTTATTTGATCGCATCAGGATGAAGATATCCGCAGAAGAGCCACGGTTACTGATATAACCCGAAGAATCGCCAAACTTAAGTGGCAGTGGGCAGGGCATATTTCTCACAGAACAATATGCCCTGCCTGGTCGATTGGGCAGAAAGGTTCTGAAGTGACAACCATATACCGGGAGACACAGCGTTGGAAGGGCTAAGGAGAGACAAGGTGGACAAATGATCATGATTGCTTCTTGTTCTTCACCTCAAGCAAGTTATACCTATTAGAAATCATTAACGTTGTAAAACCGGCTTAGTGCGGAATATACACAAATATCTCATAGGTTTCATGCCAGCTAAAAGTATTGAAATGAAATCAATTAACTCGTTGGCAACATTACTTAAAAAAAAATGGTTGAGTGCTAGTCAGACTCGCACACTTAGGGTTCCGTACAAACTAACCTGTGTAATAAGTTCGTTTCCCGAATGGAGTCTCGGAGATTTTTCCGAATCGTTTTCGAAATAAAGAGATATATAGATTGCTTCTAGGCACTATCCATCAGGTGAGATAGTGATCAAACGTGAGCCTATCCTTACTAATATTAAAAAAGCGATAGTGAGTTTGTTTGTTACGTCTTCACGCATAAATAGCAAAACCGATTTTGATGAAACTTGGTACACGGTTAGACCAAGTCCTGGAATAGGACATAGGATACTTTTTATCCCGGAAGTATGTTCCCTTGGGATATTTTTTTGCTATCACGCGGGCGAAGCCGCTGGGAGCAGCTAGTACATTATAAAAAAAAGGGTCTTGACAGACAGACAGCCAAGAAATCCTATAAGAGTTCCGTTTTTGCCTTTTGAGGAAACCTAAAAAGAGTGAATATAGACCTCAAAACACACAAAGCTAAACAAAAGAAGCTATAAACATTTAAAGCATGTTTCATAGTCGTAACTCAGTAGTGAGAGTAGTTAGTGGTGACAGCCGTGACGGAGTGGTAGGCAGGGCTATTGCGTTCTTCAGTTTATTGCCACCGGCCGGCCCATTCTCCTGATGAGAGTAGGAAACTGATCTTACTGCTGTTACTACTTCCATCTTACTGTGACTGTTTAGAACTTTTTATTGTGTAAGTATTTTTAAGTATGTATTTTCAACCCGGGAATCTTTAAAGTCAAGAGTGAATAGGTTTCATCTAGAAAAGCGCGATCCATCTTCGACCGCGTCGTCGCTGTCCATCAGGTGATAAAGCGGTCAAGCGCGAACCTATCAACAAAAAAAAAATACAGGCCTAGAGGTTAGTGGCCCTGACTTCTATGCCGGAGGTCGTGGATTCGATTGCCCAGGATAAATATTTGTGATGAGCACGATTATTTGTTCTGTGTCTGGGTGTAATTTATCTATAATATGAGTATTTAGAAATATATAAGTATGTTTATCAGTTGTCTAGTACCTACTCGTAACACAAGCTCTGCTTAGCTTGAGGCTAGACGGCGTTGTGTGATACCACAACTATCACACAAAGCCGTCTAGTCTCAAGCTAAGCAGAGTAATATTATATTATTGAATAATTAAATACCCGTGGTATCTTATTTATTCATCAACTGATATCTGCCGATGGCTTTATTTGCGTATAGGTAGAAAATTATAACTATGGAATATATTCCCGGGATAAAAAGTATAAAAAATCATCCAAATCTGTTCAAACGTTTTTAAGTGTAAAGTAGAACCAAACGTATACACATCATCAATCATACATACAAATAATAATATTAGTGTCATTAATGTGCATAAGAACATAATCATAACAAATCGACAAGAAGAAATCTCAAAATTATTTTTATTTTATTTTACTTACCAGTTTATTCGCCAAAATTTCCATACCTACCTTTCTCATAACAAAAATATCATATTACTTATTCTCACACAATTATCTCAGGAAGTAATATAATCTAAATAAAAAACTTTATATTTGCTACTTCCTTAAAATGCATTTAAAAAATTTAAATTCCCTCTCGCCACTTCAAGCGAACTTAATTTCACCGCAAATTTAAAAACGTAACTTGGTTTTTAAAAAGAGGGTAGTAGGAGGTAAGTAAAATAAATATTTTTGAGCGGGTACCTCGGAAGATGGGAGATAGGCCACGTGCCGGTTGTTGTGACCACCTAATTATAATATTATGGCCGCCCTTGGAATATGTAATTTAAAGGTCTCGGGTTGATTAACGAAAGGCATTTTGGAAGATTGAAGTTTCTAAGGAAGACAAAATATTGTCAAATTTTCTTTTTAAGCAGTAACAGTGGTGATATCGCTAATTGAATCTGTAAAAATCTTCTTTTATGTACTTATCTATTTATACTTGGATACATGGAAAGCTATGTTTCTCTCTTCAGTAGGTCAAGCTGCCAGTCACTCAGTCGCCAAGCTTTTTCTAATTTTTTTATTAATCTATACATGACATATAATTTAAAAAAATATCAATATTAGGATATGGTCTGCCTGTGCCAAGTTTCATCAAAATCCATCCAACCGTTCGTGCATGAAAATGTAAAAAAACACACAAACACTTCTGCCTTATATTACTCGAAGTATGATCACATATCATAGATACTTTTTATTATAGATAGGTTCGTGTTTGACCACTATCTCACCTGATGGGAAGCGATAACGTGGTTGACAGTGGAGCACGCTTGCCTAGAAGCAACCTATTCACTCTTGACTTAAAGACCCCAGGTTATATAGCTGATTATACGTGAACCACCACACTCTCTTAACAAAAACACAACAACCATTCAGCTCAATATTTAAAACCTCTTCCCTAGTCATCCTTACCACCCATCTTAGTCGCCATACTTCAGCCTATTCCTGCTAAATATGTTTAATGCATTTGCCTCTGCGTAAGGATAAATTGCGAAGCGACGCTCCCTTATAATACTGTGAGGGTTGGTTAGGTCTTAGTGTAAGCGAGTAGTGGGGAAGTACAGCGATTTAAGAAAATAAATAGGCGAAGACAGAATTTTCAGTACATGACTTAAGAAAAGAGCTGAAACTTATCTGCACTTGCAGAAGCTCCCAACGTTTAAAGAATTTATGTATACTTACTGAAAAGCTTAAGATTTAGAGGTCATATTTGAGAAATCTGCAAATAATTTCAAACAAGAATCAATTTTGATCGTTTTCTATACCAACATTATAAAGAAGAAAAAGTAATATTTTTGTATAATATAAAACTTATGTTTGTAACGCACAAACTCAAAAATACTGGACCGATTTTAAAAATAATTTCACCATTAGAATGTTATTTTATCTTAGATATAATATTTAACTTTTTAATATATTTATCTATAATCCAGTTATAAAAACTCTTCCCGCTCCCCGCTCTCACTCGTACCTCACAGGGTTGTCACAACCGAGAGTCAGAAGTTCAATTTAAAACAAATTGTTAGTTTATTTAGTCGAGGTCTCAACTTTTGCTCGACTCGGCAAAATTTAGTTTGTGGCGACTTTTCTCCTGATTTTTCTCTCCAACACCTCAGCCTGGAAATTATATTTCTGCAAGTGGATTTAGTCCGAGTTAATAGTTTTTAGAAGTTAGTTATAATGAGTATTACTTGAAAAGACGAGGTATTAATCAATTTAATGTTTCTCTTGGAGTGAATTCTAGTTTTAGAAATTAATTTAACGAACTGAATATCTTCTGCTATTTATAAAATAAAATGAAGTATGAAGAATCTTTCATTTGAAGAACTATATTAAGATAACTACAACTACTACTACAACTACTACAACTACTATAACTTATTTTATATTTTTCCATTTGTAGTATCTGTTATTTGTTTATTGTGCAAACCTACCACAGTGTTGTCTTTTTTTAACCCAAAGGTTGACTGGGAGAGAATGCCTTGTTGCATTAAGTCCGCCTCTGTACCACTACTGTACATGAAGTTTAAATAAATAAATAAATAATAAAAAATATACTAGCTTCTGCCAGTGACTTTGCCCGCGTGTTAGTAGGTTTCTCCATACCTACTTCCAACCCCCGTTTTACCCCCTTTAGGAGTGGAGTTTTGTAAAATCCGTTCTTAGCGGCTATCTACACCCTATAAAGAACCTACCTGCCAAATTTTAAGTTTGTAGACTTTGTAGGTAGGTGTCATAATTTCTGAGACTGCGTTATTGATCAGTGAGTGGTATTTCGCTTTTATCTAAATGGACAGATTTAATTCAATTATTGTTAAGCTAAATTTTACTAGTCTTAGAAACATATACATACCTACACAGTTCTTTGTAAAACTTAAGAAAACATTAACTTAACCGTTTTCAGATACGTAAGTCCACATTCCAACCCGTTAATCTAAACGGATTCATTATAGTCCTAATAGCTTCATTCCAGGACATTATCGTTAGTCTCCCGACTTCCAGCAGAACTAAGGAACTACGACATTCTTACAAGACAACTGGTGACCTTCTACTAACCTGAAAAATTATGCCACAAAATATTAAGTTTACGCTGAAAGCTATATCTTGTAAAGTCATGAAATGTCAAAGAGTACCTACATAAGACGACCCATCTTTGCATAAGTAAACAGATCTTATACCGACCCAGAAAAATACCAAAAAGGGTGTTTTTCAGCTGAAAAATCCTACCACATCATAAACACAATAAAAATTCAGAAAAAAAGATTATAGTTACAAGAAAACCTCATTCTTATGGCAACCCTTATTCTTTTATTACACACACTAAAGTGACATTAGCGTAGGAATGTGGCGGTGTGCGTTGGAACGCGCGTTTTTTCGCTTGTGTGCGGTCGTACGCGCGTATACCGACCCGTGATTGATCGTTGCTCTTCCGCGCGAGTGTGCGTAACGCAGGGTTGACACAAACGCGCGTACGTGAGATGATTTCATTTATTCCCTAAATAAATGTTCTGACATTTCCGAGATAAGTTTTGTTGTGGTGAATGGAGGAATAGTATTATTTGGAGATGTTTTTGTGGACCTAGATTTCGGGGAGATTATGTAAGTTGAAGAAGGAAAATATGTCTCTTTTGCAAGGATTGTAGGTAATATGTTTCCCTAATTTCGTGACTGAATGGATTTATTCTGTATTTGGTGAAAGCTTAGTGATTTATGAGTATCAAACTGAGTTTTTGCTATCTATTACTTTAGAATTCATTCTATTTTCGTTTCTACTGTTTCTAATGCACTGTTTGAACTCCAACTGCGGTTTTTTTACGGCTATCGCAGTCATGACATTTTTTTAAGCCGACTTTTAAAAAAGGAGGAGGTTCTCAATTTGGATGTTTGTATTTTTTTTAATGTTTGTTCGCGCATGACTTCGTCGCTTGCCAACCGATTTGAACAATTATTTTTTTGTTGGAAAGGGTATACTTCCCAAATGGTCCCATAGTCACCAAGTTGGGATCTAATGATGGAATCTTGGCTAAATCGAGGGAACTTTCTAAATTCAATTAAATTTTTAGAGAAGTCGGTTTTTTTTTATTAAGTTTTTTATTCTATTCTTTTTGTTAATTATTAACACTTTAAAATAATCTTGCACTGTGTCCGCATGGTGGATTACGATTCATTCCCTCTTCTAGAGCTGGGGCTTGAGTCCTGCTGAGAACATTATAAAGCTGATTATACTGTGCTATATTTAATAGTTACGTAGAGCTCTTGTAACTACCTGGTTTAAGTGAAAACGTGTAGCAATTTAGAAATCCCCACGATTAAATAAGGTCTACGATAACAAAAACAAGACAGCCCTACCTCCACTCAATTCACTTAAAACCGAACCCGACTTACATCCAACTAACACCATTACCTCGAACTAACAAACTTCGCTATATCCTCTCACGCAACCGATTGCATTGCCCTTCCAATCACCAGACGCTACGCCAAACTCCAGCAACACAACTTCGTAATAAAAAGTAAAAAGAGTAAGAAATAGTGAAAGTTGCAATATAAAGCGCTAAGCCTAGTGACAGCCCTGACTTAGCGCGACCAACAAAGTAAGGAAACATGTTCGTCGGGTGACTTCTTAATCTTTCGCTCAAACGCTATTGGTTGGTTTGTGAGGTGGAATACACAAGCGGTAGCGATTTTACTTTTTTATGGCCTTGCACAATTTTGCATTTAGCCAATATCAAGTTTAAAAAGTATTTCGTTTTTGATTCATTAGATTACAGATGTAACATGTCCTAATGGTTTTTTTTTTTTGTAATCTAAGGGTTACATGCTTTTGATGCTGTTTTCACTAATACAAAGAGAAATAAACATGGAAGAGAGAGGCACCAAGCCTTTAATTTGCATTCGAGCAAAACCGGGGCGGGTCACTAGTTCTTAATGAAAATAACTAAGTACACTGCGTTATCGCAGTATACATATCGTATAACACGCTGTATTACAAGCACACTAGATTGTATAAAGTCGTACAAACAATGTGGCGTACTTTTTTCAGCCGAATTAAAATCTGTCCGAACGTGAGGTAGCTGCATTAAATTACAATGACGTTTTTAGATCCAGCGCGCCTTTTTATAATACGGCGTGTTCCACAATATGGCTGCGAACAAGAAATACAAGTTTTGGCTTTTAGTCGCTATCGCCTATCCCTTGCTCCACCTCATCTTAATCCTGGTCTGCGGTTCGATACAGGACAAAGTTTGTCATCAGCAACAAGGTCGCGTCTCCACAGGGTTATATTTTAAGGACTGATAAACTACCAGCGGATAAGCCGCCTGATCCGCGGAAAGGTTTAGATGACAAAACATATTGAGTCTTATATTGATAAACTTATAGACGTTGATCTGTATGAATGTTGCGCTAGAAATGTGATTTGGTAATGTATTTTTTGTGAGGATATGGGCATAGGCGAACGGCTGTTTTGTTCTGTGTAAAATGTTCTACTTCCTTTATAGTGAGTCATGGATATGATAGGGCTTCGCGTTGCCCGATTGATGAGTTCAGATATTAAGTCACTTCATGTAAAATACACGAATTCAACAGCATCCAGGAACATTGGAAACTATCCTTATATAGTTGAGAAATGGGTAGGTAGATTGCTTAGTTTTATCATTATATCAGCCGAAAGACGTCCACTGTTGGACATAGGCCTCCCCAAAGCGTCGCCATAACGACCGGTCTTGTGCATTTCGCATCTATCAGGATCTCGTTCATCAGTCTACTAACTAGTCAGGCTACTAACGCTACGTCTTCCAGTACGCGATTGATACTCCAAAACCTTTCGGCCCCATCAACCATCTGTTCTGCGAGTAATGTGCCCTGTCCACTTCCTCAGATTCTTCGAAGTCTGTATTGAAAATATTCTCTTCTAAGTCGTACACTCTTAGCAGAGTGGTCGTGATCATGTCTCGGTTGATTCTTGCAACACCACCTTTCTAGCTATACGACGCCATGCAGCTCTGTGTTTGGCGGCTTGGGAGTTTTCGTTAACGCTGCAGTGTGTCACCGATTTGATAAGGTCCGTCAACCGTGTTGGAGAGCATCCACAAGGCGTTTTGCCCTCAACTTTCCCCTGCACCACCAATCTTGCATTGAGTCCTACGGAAAATATTAAAAATATAACAGACTATGTTTAAAACTATGTATATCTACAAAGATGTAGAATTTTCGCCACTAGACCTCCTAAAGACACCACTAATGTTAAAACCAATCACTAAAGCCATGTCTGCACCAACTATTCCTAAGACTAAATACTAATCTATGCTAAACCTAGTCTTGCTAAACCGGCACTAAATTCAATTGTTACTTAAGCCGAGTACCCGGTCCCGCTACCCGGGTCCTCCTACCCGGTGTTCGACTCGATTCGGAAGATACATGGTGAGGGTTGGATTAGACGTGCTTGCTTATCTGGGAGGTAGTTTTGGATAATGTTTGGAAGACGGTAGGTAGGTGTTGGGTTGTTATTTTGAGCTGAATGTATATGTTAGGCAGTTCGTAAGTTTGTCTCTGAAAGGACTTAAGGTTTGAGCTACACTCCTACAGTGACGTACGTCGAAAGGAAAAAATTAATAAGTAATTGTGAGATGGAGATGGCGGGATGACCTGGATGACTTCCTTAAGAATTGGAATGATAAAGCGAGGAATCGTAATCGTTGGAAGAAGTGGAGGGAGGCCTTTGCCCAGCAGTGGGACAGTATGGGCTAATTATAATATAATATAATTGTAGGATCACTTTGTTGTCCGTCTGTCTGTCAAGACACTTTATCTTGGGAACGCGTGCAGGTATCGAGTGAAATTAAAACCATATAGGTCCTCAAGTCTGCGGTCCCTTAAAGCTGTGAAAAAAATGATACGGTGGTTTATGTCGCAAAAAACATGTATCTCCATTCTCTCAAAGGAATTAAACTTTATGGGGTCTTCTTCCTTTTGATTCAGAATCCGGAAATTTGGCATAAAACAAGATCTTATAGCATCGGATAAGGAATAAATCTGAAAATTTTAATTTTTTTAATACTTCTCAATTTTTTTTTGCGATTTGGAAAAATCTTCCAAAACTCTACTCCATACAGGTAGAACTACATGGCACACGTGTACCTGGGTGCGTCGGTCAAAGTCAACAGCCAAAAGTTTTTATTTCACATAGGCCTACATGGGCACTTATGAAACAATCGAAACGATCTTCAGACATATTATATGGCAACAAGACTTGTAGATCTACATTAGATCCACGCCACGTAACAACACGCGACGCGGCTCTTCGTACAAATCAGACGTGGCCCACGTGTGCGTCGTAATGTAATTTCCACTTTACTCTTAATTCTTGTGATTAGTTATACAACCCCAGAAATAGTATTATCAGAATATACTGACCCACATCGCTTTATGTTTTGCCTAATGGGTTAGCTGTGTTATTTCTAGAGTCACGTTGGAACGCCTGAAATCTATAATTCTTGCTAACTGAACTGGAAAATTACAAATCATGTGTACGTGCGGTGCGCTGTAGTGCAATTTTAAAAACAATTTTTATCAGCATTAAATCAGCAACATAGTTATTACTTTCTGACAACTAATTTCACACTCTAGCTTTTTCTCTCATCATCATCATCATCAGCCTTTTTAATGTTCCCACTGCTGGGACTCAGGCCTCCTCTCTAGGAGAGGGCATGGGCCGTAATCTATCACGCGGACCCGGTGCGGGTTGGTGAATGTTACATGTCTTCGAATTTTTGGTTCTAAAACATGCCGGTTTCCTCACGATGTTTTCCTTCACCGTTTTGAGAGCAAAGGTAATGTAATAAATTACACAAAGTAATGCACCTGGCTGGGTTCAAATCCGCGACCTACAACTCGTAAGTCGGGCCCGTTACCACTCGGCCACTTTTTACGTTTTTTCTCTAAATATACCTAATTCCCTGCCGGAGTCTGTTTCCTAATAGCTGTAACCTAAAAGTCTTTAGGTAACTTTTGGTTATCAACTCGCACTAAGCCGACGTGGTAAATTTCGGCCTATTCCCTCTTCAAGAGAAGGCCCGAGTCCCAGCAGTGGGAACATTATAAGGCCGACTCGTAGGTACCTGTAACGACTGTTTGCAATGATTTACATTCACTAACTCAAAAATCTCGAATCGGTCCAAAAAACATTCTCTTTTTGAATTTCGCAATTGGCCGTAAATTTTCTATTTTTTTAAAGTATCTAAGTTACAAGCTAAGCTTTTTGGTCTAGTCGGTGGGTTACTTGCGGATTAGCACGCCAACCTCCGTCTCATCCCCCCTCCGTCCTCCCATAACATCCAACTTTTATTTCTGACTACATTCACTTCCGGGGACGATGCAACATTTTGAAAACAAGAATTCAGTGGGTGCCTTTTGTTAATTGAGATTATACTTTTGTTTTTTAACTTAAGTGGTGTAACTTACTAGCATTTGCCCTTGGCTTCGCCCGCGTAAATAAAATATAGCCTATGTCACTAAGGAATAAAACAGAATTTTAGCAATTGGACCAGTACTTTCAGAGATTACCTACCTCCTACAAACAAAAAAACAAACTTTACCTCTTTATTATATACTGTAAAAGTGTAGATTAATCATCTTGTTAATCCTAATGTTTCTCACAGTTATTTCCATTAGATAGTATTTCTACGTTTGCGACATCCGGAAAATTTTCACATCACTAGTTTTCTAGTCATTTCAAAACTAAACGATATTGCTTATGGTTAAAAACCTCATTGAAGCTTTCTACAGTGACCATTATCAACTTAACTTCGACTTTCCCACAGCTAAGATAAATCTCAGGCATATTTACACTTGCTATACAAGTCGGTGGAGAATGTCCAATAGGATCGCATCTTACATGAATGCTAAGACAATAAGCCTGAGCCTCTCGCTATGAATACGATCTTAGAACACAATGCTTGAGGTTTAACAACAGGGCAAAATATACGGTGAGACAAGTCGGATTGACAGCAAAACTTTTCAATAAGATTATTTAAATATTTTTTTCAAAAATAAAATAATTGAAGAAAAATGTTTTATCTGCATACGTATAATGACTGTCCTGACCTGTTGGTCTAGTAGCTAGTGGCCTTGGCTGCTATGCCAGAGATAGAGAGTTTGATTTCTACCCAAGACAAATGTTTATAATATGATGAGCACGATTATATTTTGTTCTGTGTCTTGTTGTAATTTATCTATAACGTATATGATAGATAGATATACCATTTATTTGTTACAACACAAAACATACAATAAAGCACAATTCATCATCACCATCATCATGTCAGCCGAAAGACGTCCACTGTTGGACATAGGCCTCCCCCAAGCGTCGCCACAACGACCGGTCCTGTGCGTCACGCATCCATCGGATTCCCGCGATCCTGATCAGGTTGTCGGTCCTTAATTAAATTATAAAAACTAAGCACCTATAGAAACATAAACAATATCAACAAAGAAAAATAATAAACACATTAATGTATATTTAGAAATATATATGTTCATCAGCTGTCAGTACTCATAACACAAGCTCTACTTAGTATGATACTATATTTTTTTGATATACAATTATGCCTTGGCATTGTTGGTATAATGTTATTATAATAGGCACCTAATCGTGTCATTAAACGAGTATAAATAATATCATTCTGAAGTAAAGTTACGGTAATATATCAGCACGAAGCAATTGTTTATTTATTGATATGGGAAGAGATTCCGACACGCATAGAGATCAAGTCTGTCTTCATATAGCACATAAATAAACATCAATTCTACTTTTAGGCGCACTGTAAACTAAAACCACTCAATCGTCTAAAAATATTCCTAACAATTTATTTCTCACGCAAATAAAGTGTGTTATCAACATAAAACATTACGGTTAGATTACTGCTTTACTGTTTGTGGTACACTGTGGTTCATGGCCGAAGACCGTAGAGCCGTGAGCACACAACGCTTATCGACTAATTGATCGCAACGACCGAAGGCGCACCTGCGTGGCGTAGGGATGTGACTGGGCGAGTATCGATATTTGTAATTTGTTTTATGTAAATTCACATTGAGCTTGTATCGATTTTTGGTGATTTGAGCATAGTTGTTAGTTACATAATATACACGTGACCAAAGGAATGAAACAATAAGAACAGTAAAAAAAAGCATATCATATTTATCCCGCAAAGTTCTCTTAGAATAATTAAACCTATTACTCAAAAATTAATAAAAATAAAAAGTTTAAAAGTTTTCCAATAATTTAAAAAATCATGACATTTTCAGAAACATTTTCATAAATATCAGAGAAAAGAATTTAATGAAAATGTTTACTCAATAGATTAAATATTTCAGTTGCTTCTTTACAGTTGTGAAACAGAATTTCTCTTGTGTTTATATTCAATTCAATATATTTATTTCAGACATAGTCCATATACATTACACAAAAAAATAAATTCAAAAACAAAACATTACAATTACAATGATTAGAAATTATTAGTAGGTACAAATGAAACAAACAAAAAATAAAAATACAATTAAATTAAAATATAAAATCAATTAAATTTACAATTCAAATAAAATAACTTTACAAAACAAATTATATACCTTACAAAACAAAAAACAAATTCCCATTACAAATATCGATATTTTCACCACATCCCTATTATTAAGATATCTGCTCCAAGGCTACAACGTGCTTAGTGTTGTGGCCAGATAATGTTGAACGGGTGGTCTGCACTGTTTGCCCGCATACGAATGTACTATCGATAAGGCCAGTTATCGAGCAATATAAATCACTAGTCGGACTGAGGTTGGGAGAATACTGTGCTGAACTGAACAAATATTAAATGGGTTTTCTCTTGTGATAAATATGTTTAATTCATGGAGTTGTATTGAATGGGAGCTAGAAATAACTGACTTGGAAATTATGGTGAATGATACTGGATTTACAGCTCTTGATCAAAGTTTTCTCTTCATTGTCAAAATACCTAGTTCATTTTCTAACTAATTAGTTTAATTTATTTCAGTGACTTCAATAGGACTTTCTAAAGTCTAAATTTGTTAGATAAATTGAAGAATTTCTTCTAATAGAATTAGTTTAAAGTTTGAATTAAGAGTAGAGAGATTATTTTAAAGTTTCTATTTGTTTTTACACAATTTTATGAAAGCCGACTGTAATAAAGACAAAGAATAAATTCCACGCAGTCTACATGATATTTTGTATTCTTTATATTATGTGTTTTCCTCAGATATAAAGATTTTCAAACGAGGACAACATATCGCACAAGTTTCCCTCTTAAACCTAATAAAAATATAAAATGTCGATCTTTTTCGCTATAAAGTCGAGTGAAAATCTTCGCTTCGCAATGTTTGCAAGTTTCCTTTATTCAAATCTGTTTCAATCCCCCCCACCACACCCCCACATAACGTAGTTTGCTAGATCAAGGATTTCTTTACTGCTCCCTAAACTCATACAATATTAATGCAGTATAGTGATTCTATTAGTATTTTGTATAATTTTGTCATCT
Organism: Mythimna lalbum; assembly: GCA_949319445.1. Taxonomy (NCBI): domain Eukaryota; kingdom Metazoa; phylum Arthropoda; class Insecta; order Lepidoptera; family Noctuidae; genus Mythimna; species Mythimna lalbum. The sequence continues at coordinate 794,884 of OX439365.1, forward strand.
GAAATGTATTTTAAATCCCATAGAAATACTAAATGAATACTTTTTTGTCAGTGTCTCATTTTTATTAGTCTGGGAAATTGTCAAATATATTTTTCGCTTTTCGCTCTGGGTATAGCAAAAGAGAGGGTCAGATTTAAACTGACTAAAATCTACCGAATTCTCTTTGCATTCCATCCCCCTCGCAGCCTACCACATACGGCCTGTCAGTCATATGTATCTCTTGACGTCTTTTGACCATATTTCCAGTTGTCAGGGTTACTGGAGAACATTTTTTAAACGCCATATTAGATAGGAGTTTGAGTGAGCTTTAAGTGTAGCTGTATACTTTATATATACCTCTATAAAAATAATAGTTTGTTTTACCTGAGAACTATTGCATCGCAAATAATTTTGATTGATTTATTTCCAATTTATTAATATGTATGTTATGTATTTGACTTAAAGGTTCTCGTATCCCTCTAATATCTGGTTTGCTGCGATACTGTTTTGTTCACCGATCTCACACCCCATTACTTCTAAATCTCAAGCCACAACTTGCCCAGAAATCTAAACCCGAGTACACATCAATACCCTTGAGGTCCTTTATGCCACACGCCATATAATTTAAACTTACCCAGTTTACGAAATATTTGTTAAACTTCAGCTATACTCGTATTTGTTGCTAACAATTTCGAGTGCTTTGCATCGGACGCAGTTCCGTCGATACAAATAGTTAACTTAAAGGTCGTGGAATAGTTAGGATATATTCCGGAGCAATATTCATGAAATTTGTAGAATGTTTCTGCTAAAATGAAAACTCTACAGACCCCGCAGTTTTTTGTGCTCCCCCGGTTCTTAGTTCATTTACAATACTGTAGCGTGTATAGTTTGTAATCCCATCAATAAATGTAAAAGTTTTTAATAAATCAATTTGAAATATAAACAAGACATTCTAAAACCCATTCGACGAAAAACGAATTGCCTCACAACTCACAAGACATACCCCACACTCCAAACATTTCGATAAAACAATAGATTTGGATTCGTTTCCCCATTCATCACACACTCACGATGAACAGACAATACATCAACATTAAACAAGACAGGCAGACGCATGGACATCGTTCCAAACACCCACAAAATCCTATTCGATACATCGTTCTACAATCGGAAACCTATTCGAATGTATTCGGACATCATTTAGGAAAACAAGTAGTGTCAAAGTTTGTGCGACACAAACAGAAGCGAATTTTCTGGTAAATAGTAGAAAATCGTGGCATTTCCAGCTGAAGTACCTTAGAATTTCTAACAACGTGGCGAAAAGGTCGACCATTAAACACGAACCGTTTTACAATCATACACGACGTTTGTAATTAGTTACAATAGTCTTTGTGCAATATTAAATGTCATAATTTATCTGCTTCGTAACTAGTTCCAAATTAAATTGAGATAAATAATGCTCGTACAGACGTTTTCATTATACACATACATACATTCCAATCTTTGTGCAACCAATAATAAAAATATCGACACATCTATCCCAGAAAACGCAATCAAAACCACATCAAATCGGACATCCAACACAAAAATTGTCGTCAAAACAAAAGCTTCTATATCATTTGCCACAGACAGAATCGTTCCAGAAGGGGAAATCGATACCGTCACCGGAATCCGTGTTGAATTGCTATCGTTTGCTGTCCATTGGCACGGGTGCTAACTTATGTGCCAATTTTGCCGGCACTATGTCACCGATGGACCTCGTCCGCAGAATATATTGCTCGTAAATCTGTTGCATGATTTAAATTAGATATATTGTTCTGTTTTAGGTTAGTTTATTTTAACTTTACATTTTGGCGCCCATTTGCCAAGTGTACGAGAAAAGCAATTAATCATTTGCATGTAACTGCAACTAGACTCAACAGCATACCAAACAGAACAACTAGACAAAACACTTACTTAAAACATATTTTACTTTATACTAGACAACATATTATGTTACAAACTATACCCATCTTTAATGGAAACCAAAATAAATAACCCTCATTCCGAAAATGCGAAGGGTTTTGACGACGACGTGAACCCGCCGTCACATTCCCCACGTCATCACTCTCAAAATCTGTCACTAAGCTACCGGAAAACCATAAACAACATATTCGGCCCATTTTTTACCATCGGGGTAGGTTTCCCCATTACTTGGGTCAGGTTCATTACACCCCTGTATCCGATGACCAGTTAATCAGCTTGGACATGGGTTGTTTATGCCATGAGCTTTATGGGATGTACTTGAGGCTGCGGTAGAGGATTTTAGGGTAAATATTCGTGGAAGATATTACATAATTTTGTCCATGTTAGATAAATAGCTATTTTAGCGCGGTGATCAAGTTTCATCGTATCAAATCTGAAGTGAAATATAATTCATAGAACGTAATAATGAAATGGGCAAGTTGAAATACGATACTATAGAATCAAATCCGCAAAGTTAACTATAAAATAGGAACACTCATCTCGAGCGCCGTTAGAACATCATCAATAATAATCGAGGCAGATTCAAAGAATTGCTCTGTAATAATCCAGAAGCATGTGAAATAAAAAGGTGATACATCAACTATGTGAGAGGGGAAGCGAATAGCAACAGGCGGAAATTGGTTCAGCTTGATGAATGATATTGACGCCGTGATGTGGCGTTATGCTACTCTTGAACCGGATCAAGGACTGAGGAAATAATGGATAAATTTGAGTGAAGATGAGAAGCCGAAAGCACTTAATACAGTATTCAACGAAAATATTATTGAGAATGTTGATTTGAAAGTTATAATTAATAAAACAGATGGCAATGAGCAACATTCAGTTACTGTAGATAAGAAAGTGTAATATAATATAAGATAGTCTAACATAAAGACAACTCCAACTTTCTCAGACCCCGAAACTTTGACTCCTAGAGACGAGTAATTGCTAAGGCAGATGAAAAGGCCTATAAAACGATACCGACAAAGCCTTTGTAAGATTACGACTAAACTTATCCTAAGCTGGTCTAACTGGCTACTGAAAGTCTACAATATAGATACGCTTCAAGTACAAACAAGCTTAAGAACACTGATAAAAGACAGGAGGGCTATAAATAAAGAAGAAATATCGCATCTTTCTGAAACAAAAAACAAGATCTATCCTCACTTGCCAACTATACTATTAAATAAGCGTGTAACCTGACAAATCACAGCCGTGTCAGTGAAGGGGGATGGGGGACAGGCTGATTGATGTCCACGACCCTCGTCCACCCCCATCCCCCCTCTGTCTCCCGAGCATAAAGAAAACTAATCTTGAAAACGTTTTGGTACATGATTGGGTAATTTTTTTCTCTGACCGCCTTTCCACATGTCTGCTTTGAAATAAATTAAGTGGTTGTGATTTTTATGGGGTCAGTCGAGAAGATATGCGTAAGAAAACGTAAGGTTTATTTTTCATTACAAATAACTAGCCTGGAGATGATAGCAAAGTTAACATGGAAGCGGCTTTATTTATAATATGTTTGTTACTAGAATCAAGAAGTTTCAAGTAAAAAATATCAGTGGTATCCAGCTCAAATTCGACAAACAATTCAACATTAAGCCCCAATTCTTCTACACTAAAGCGATTCGCTATCGTTTGTCGATTCTTCACCTCCTGGCACCATTAGATTCGCGTCACTACAGTCGCTCCTGACTTCCTCAATTCCTTAGCGAAACACAAACGATTTGTTTGGCCTACGTCTTGGCTGGGTCGTGGGTAGGTCTGAGCAGTTTCGACTGTTTTTTGCCACCCCTTGGGTACTGTGAATGATTATTGTTGTTCCTCATTTGGACAATATGTTGTTTGAAGCATTTCTTTATTATGCTAATCATCCTAATAATTTCAATATTAAATAAGGGAAGAAATATGATGGCTTACCCAAATATGCAACTTCATAATACAAAAACAAACTTGAAGGGGGAACAATCTTTTACTTACCAGTTCCTATCTCCTATATCAAAACATTCTCTTTATCAATACATTTAAACCGAACTCAGTTACAGAATAACATTAAATCAGAAGATTATGGAACACTCAGACGGCAAACAGAGGCATCAATACAATCTGATCGGCAGTAATCCGTTCGGAGGGTATCATATGAATATAATTCACGCTCGATCGCCTCAGACGCGATGTTTTCTCAGATTCAACCATTTGTGATCCGAACACACGGCCTGGGGAATCGACTAGTAAAGTTTATTTGTATTTTTGGTTTTGGTTAAGAACTTTCTTGTAGCTTTATGATTTTGATTTTAAAGACTGCAAAAACTACGCTCAAAATGTTACAACTGCAAAATTTAAACATCAAGTCGATGCTGACCACACAGTCAATTGCCGACATTTATCTAAACTATTTTTGTAATTATTGACAAAGGTCACAATCACTATTGCATCATTAGAAAACTTTAGCTTAAAAAATTGACTCTGGTCAAAATATTAAAGAAAATTCTATGTCTTTCATGCCTTGAGAATAGACTGCTTGTTCATCTAACAAATGTAATAACTTAATTATCACTTGATTACTATCATCAAAACTTTCAAAAACAGCAGCAAGAAATACCAAAACAGATTTTATTCAATTCATCTTCTTAAACCCCGAAAGTTCTAGTCTTTCCGCCAGTGTGTCAGATACTGTCGCCGCTGTGGGGTACGTGTGAAATAGCCCGGAATGGGAATAAGTACGGTAAGCGATTCATGAGTGATTTGCTCCCGCAGACGCCGCAGTCTCCGCTAACGTCGTGGCGCTCCTATTAGCTGGGGATTGTGACTTCTTTATTCTGACGAGGTTTTCGTGTTTCTGAAGCTCGCTGGTCCTTAGTTGAATGTTTTTCCGATGAAAATTATTTGAATATAGTTTTTTTTTCTAATGCGCGTAGATTTTCACTTAGGTTTATTTCTTTTTCTCTTTGGAGTATTCTTAACTGCTTTTAGCGGTTAAGTTTATTGTCTATCACTCTTTGCTATAGTAATTCTTGAACAGGCTTTTGTTATCACTATCAAAATTTTCATGAATATACAACTGATTTTGTCTTAACCATTACAAATATTCAGGAGGCTTATTATCACATCATCATCTCCCTAGCCTTTTTTTTAGCTATTTCCTTTTTGCTTTGGGTCTAGTCTGACCAAATGCGGTTAAATACTCGTGTTTTAAACAAAGCAATTGCTCTATTTAAAACACGAGTATTTAACAAAACAAAAAAACAGACTACCTAGGCTTCTTACTACATTCATAATAATACTGACATAATTAGATTCTCTGCTGAGAAATCAATTACTATAAGCTTTGCAAAATTCAACTACGAAACAACAGCACGAACTACTGCAACGGCTGAAATAAAATGCTTCTGTTAATATCATATTCAGTACAATTATTCCCATCGCACACAGCCTGGAGCGTTACAAGATGAAGTTCACGTAGTCCTGACGTGCCACGCTTATTTTATAAATTCAGCTGAATTGTATGAATGGTGCAAACATTCATGAGGTCTGGAGGTTGCATACGAGCAATATAAATGTCACTTACCCATAGAAAAAAAAGTGGGTTTTAGTCAGTAAAAGTCGGGTTCTGCCTCTCACTCCGCTCCAGAGCGAGAAAAGTCATTGGATGACTTTCTACCTTACAAAATAAACATATAGAAATAAAAACGTCATTGGTATTTGAATAATGAATTGAATTGCAATTTTTGACGAAACACGAAAAGAACAATAAACAGAAGAGCACAAAGGTACACAAAGGTATTTAACTGAAATATCTTCCTATATACAACTTTAACTGATCCAACTGAAATTTTGCTATAAAATGCTATGTAGCCTGGAGTCTGATGATGAAGTCGAATAGTGGCCATAAGAACACTGAGAACAAAAAGTAATCCCATCGTGTGAGCTCTTTGGAATGGTATTGTCGAGTTCTATATCGCACGCTAAGAGCTTCTTATGAAAAAGTAGTTTTTCATTGTAAACTTATAATTACTCACTTGATAATGAAGTTTAGTAATATACAACATTATTTTTAGTATAAATGCGAAACCTGAATATATTTTGTTCAGAATCAATAACTAAATGGATTCCAATAGTTTTTACACAATGTTATATTTTTCACAAAATTTGTTAAAAAGGTTACAAGTTGGACACCACCGACACTAATTACAACACAGGTTACGGCAGGTCATAGCGGGCATTAGGTGCCAGCAAACAGCTAAACACAAGTGCAAAACAGCCCCTCAGTTGCCTGGATGGCCCAGTGACTATGTATTTTTACTTACGTATGACTACGTATATTTACTGACATAACAATTTTATTACTTTGTGATTTTCCATGATACAGTAATGAAATTTTGTACATAGATTATTTTTATAAAAATACAAGACACGTGCGAAATCCGAAACACGTGTAACGTTGTATTGTTACGAAATAATGTTATCTGGACATCTCCTAGAACCAAAATCTATTTTCTACACATTGAACAAACGAAGAACGGAATCAGCGATAAATCCGTACACACGAGAAGAATGCGCACAGTAGCTGAATAGTTGACGATGTGCCGTGTTCGCAGTGACGCAGCGGAACACGGGAAATGGTGCGCGCTTGACCCAAACTGTTAGTTTAGCGATTTGACGGAGCTTTTATCAAGCCATATAAAAATCTTATCGGTTTTGACTTATAGGGAAATATGTTTGGTAAGAATGATGCTGTAGAAGTAAAATAATATATCAGTAACAGTTTTAGGGAAGTCGATGCTGTACATGATCCGTACAATTGAAAGTAGTTTGACACATCAAGAAATGGGGCAAAAAATTATTATCAATCTGCAGAACTGTAAAAATCATTTGATTATATAACTCGATATCCAGCCGAAAGACACTCACTGCTGGACATAGGTCTCCCCCTATCCTATCGCCACAACGACCGGCCTTCAGATTCTCACGACCCTCACCAGGCCGTCGATCTGCCTTGTAGTGGCCGTTTTAATGCTTCGTCTTTCGTAAAACAAAAACCATTTCAGGCTTTGCTTAGCTTATTCGAAGTACATATATTCACTCAGCATGTTCATATTACGTCTTTCTGAAGCTCAATTAATCTTTTTTCTCCCTGGAGGATCCACTACACTACTTTAAACAGGAACGCCATTACCCCGTACCTTGGGCCGCACCATAAGTGGGAAATAGCTGGGAAGTGGATGGAAATAAGAGCTAAACGCCAAGAAGACAGATTTGTTTTATTCACAATTCGTAGCCAGACGAGGTTAGACGATCTCTGCTTGAAATTGCGGCTACATTTTATATTTTTGCTTCTCCGTTTGCTGTTTAAAGTTTTGAAGATATTTGATTTGGTGAGCTTCGCCGGGTTTAAGATTTCATGGAATGTTTAATAAATTCTACGTTTGGCTGGAGATGTAGGAAAAATGTTACGACTTAACTTCTGAACTGAGGTCAATTCTATATTATAGAGTAGCACTTGAAGATTTAAAATGATTGAACTTTTTAGAGACTTTAACAAATCTACTAAGTGTCTAATAAAGTTTGTGTAAATGTTGTTTTACGTTTTTGGTGAACAATAAAGTTTATTCTATTGTATTCTCTTCTACTGTCTCATATTTTTCTTGCAAATGTATAAGCGTTGACTGAAGAGATAATACTTGATTTATTTATCTACTTTTTATGATATAAACTAATACTTGACTACGATCGCACCTAATAGTAAGCAGTGATGCATTCGTTGATAGTGAAGCGCACTAGTTTATTAAGAGCCGATTCACTCTAGCCTTGAAGACACCTAAATTATATTTGGAGGGGAAGACCGTTTCAGGCAAATTGTACTATGCGAGATTTGCGACAGCAAATTGTCATCTAGTGAATGAAAATGTCAACTATGTATACGTAGATTCATATAAGATCAAGGATAAAGGTCAAATGGGACTATTTGATATATCAAACAGTTGACTTAAGGTCAAACCGAAACTAATCCGCGAACTAGAGCTGATATCCGCACGGAGAGCTGAACAAACAAAGTTTGCGATTATTGCGGATATCATTATTCGGATCTATACGCCATTTGTTATGTCTGGATGATATTGTAATATTTGTATTATTAGAAATCTGTGGCTATTGATGTTTCACTCAGTAAGATTAAGTACGAAGTAATAAAAGAATTTCCTTGCGTGATCGAATCAGAAATGAAGATGGATATCTTCATTTCTGATTCAGGAGAACCAAGATTGCCGACATAGCACGAAGAATCGCCAAACTTAAGTGGCAATGGGCAGGGCACATTACTCGCAGAACAGATGGCCATTGGGGCCGAAAGGTTCTGGAGTGGCGACCTCGTACTGGAAGACGCAGCGTCGGAAGGCCTCCTACAAGGTGGACCGATGACTTGGTGAAGGTTGCGGGAATCCGATGGATGCGGGATGCACAGGATCGATCATTGTGGTAACACTTGGGGGAGCCCTATGTCCAACAGTGGACGTCTGTCGGCTGAAATGGTGATGATGAATAAAATAATAGGTTACTTCTAGGCAACCGAGCTCCATCGTCGGCCACATCAATGCTTACCATCAGGTGAGATAGCGGTCAAACGCGAGCCTGTCAATAATAAAAATTAATATCTGTAAGTAATAAATATATTTCTCATTGCAGACAAATTCTTGACAGACGTGTATTTTAGTGACTGAATGTAAAATTTAAATAGTGTGTGATTTAGTGAGTTATGAGATCTCTCTGAAAGATTGGAGGCAGACTTTTGCCCAGCTGTGAGATAGTATGGGCTAATGAATATCTAATAAAAAAATAACTGATCTGTATGATATAACTTTCGAATACTTTGTAGCCTCCCCCAACACACACCACGATAAAATATCGAGCCGTGTAAATTTTGTTTCGCGAAAATATTTATGAAAGCCAATATTATCTTCCTCGGCAGTTTTACTAAAGTTCAGGCCTCTATATCGAAAACTTTACGACTTCCAACCGCATCCTGGCCCGAGCAAAACACCTATCAACTTGTGCAAATTATTTATAGGGTGAGAACACCTATTATCAGGCTAGCGGACTTTAATTTTCTTACCAAACAAATGGGTTGTTAAATGGGAAGTTTATAGCCACTATTGGGTTCGAATTTAAATTTATTTAATCAGCGAATTTAATTAAAATTGTGTTTTAGATGTGTATCGGTGATTGGATCGATTTACTCTCGTAGTGATAAACTGATTTATATGATGGGATAATGATAACGACAGGTTTTTTTTAATTTTATGGGTAAATTGCAGTTCTCTCTAGTAGTTAATTACATAAATATTGACTACCGTCAGGCACAATTATCACTGTGTGTAATTTATTAGAAGTGTTTCTGTATTAGGAGTGACATTATCGCTAACTGATAACTCCTTATAATTAATAAATACAGAATAATAGAAAAAAATAATTATCAAACTGAATTCACTGGCAGTAAAATTACTTATTTACTTATTTTTATTTTAGTAAATTTACATTTGGAACTAATTAAATTATAAAATAAACTTAAATAATTAAAAATAATATACTTATTAGACATACACACAGCAATCAGTATAGAAATCCAATGCGATAGTATAGACAAACAATATAAATTACAATAACAAGTATATAATAATAAATTCAATTCACGTAGTAGACTTAAAAAAGGGCACCCGAAGATCTATTTATGGAATAACCAGCTTGGATGAGCTATAGTTTAGAACTGGTGAGGCAGTGGCGCCATACAGTGCAAGACCACTAAGAATACCATATACCTACTGAGCCCAAGTCTACATTGCAAGTTCCACACGCGCCGGAGTTGTCATCAACCATAGATTAAACATAGGCGGCGGTAGGCTTCGACCCTACTGAGGCCATGGGTGATGCGAAAGAAATCCCCGGGACCCTGGAACAATGGCAAAGAAGGAACAGGATTGTGTTTAGTCAGTAAAAGTCTGACAGTATCTCCCGCTGCGCCCAAGAGCGGAGGATGTCATTGAATGATTTTTCCACCTAAAAACAAAAAAAATACCAATTGCCAAAATTTCCTTGGACAGTGACAGACAATGTAGGTGAAAAAAAAATCATTTACAATAAACAGGAAAAATATCCAAAAATAAGCATATTTTCCCAAAGTGCTCTCGTTGATAAGCTCTTTGAAATACCTCTACAAAATAAAGTCTGACAAAATGTGACTGAAAGTTTAAACATTTTAGATACTAGAAATATTTTTACAAAATAAAATACAATATTCTTGAGATCAGCCACAAAACAAGAGATTGCTTCTACGCTGAACTAGAATACTTTTCAAAAGATAAGAAAAAGTATCGACAAATGCATTATCTTAGGTCTTATGAAAAGGAGCGATATGTCTGAACAAAAACATTTTACTAGCACCATATTTCTTATCCGATTATTTTTTATTATTGACAGGCTTACGTTTGACCACCATGTCACCTGATAAACGATGATGTGGTCGACGATGGAGCAGGCTTGCTTAGAAGTAACCTTTTCATTCTTGACTTGAAGTTCACTAAGTTGTAGGTTACAGGAAACACAGACTGCAACAGGAAATTCCACTTATTTTTGTAAGTGGCACTTTGGGCACGTTTTCTTTATTGTTCAATTTTCACCTTGGCCATGGAACGCAAAAGGCAAATGAAGGAACACAGATGAGTTTTAGTCAGCACAAATCTGACTTACACTCCCTCTCGCTCCAACCAAGATAAAAAGAAAAACTTAGAGAACTCCAGCAAATGAATCATTTTCTGCGCAAGATTAAAAAAATCAAAATGTTTATACCTATTTCACATAAGCCCACATAAGCACTTGTAAAACGTCAAAAGCCGGAAAGAAACTTCATGGTTAGGATAACTATAAAGGATTCAAGGGCATCACACTCACACTAGGTATTAAACAGATTTGTAAAACTTGACAATAATGCCACCATTACTAAACCAAACGATCTAAAAGAAAACAACTGTCTGGAAAACAAAGAGTATGAAACTAAATTACCGAAATTTTAAAGATCTAGTTTATTCGTTTATTCAAGCCACATTATCCTCCGTATCCAATAACTTCTGGTCACACCCCACATCCTAGTTTAGTGCCTGTAAAAACAGTAAGTGATCAACAATTTTACGAGTGCGGTTGATTTTAGAGTAAATTCGCGTTCTACTCTATTTACCAGTTTATATACTGCGGCAGGACATGTGTTCGTTCGCTTTTATACGGTTTTTGTCGGTATCGTAAATGTTTCACTTATTTTAAGCGAAAATTCCGGTATTTTAAAACTGTTTTTCTTTTGACTATTGGTAAAAGCATCACGTAAGTTTTTCAAAGAATATATTGTTTAAATCACCTTCGCTAAATATTTTATTCTCTAATTTAAGTTATAATAGAATTACAAGACAAACTTACACAAGTTTAAGATGTTTTCCCTACATCAGATTTTAGTATCCACAGCTTTGTATAAGCGCCTGACGTTAAAATTATAGCAAAATGTTGCGCGAGAAAGTTGCTCTTGCCTTTACTGTAGGCGCTTTCGGTAATGCTTCTTTTGGCCTTCCTTTACTTGAAGACAAAACATATGCATGTATAATTATGATTACTAATTGATATGATTACTATAGTTGCATAATCCCCTCTGTGAGCTTTTAAGAAATATGGAAGTCAACTAAAATGATAAATGATAAATGATCTTTATTTTGTAAATAGGTTTTCAAAAAACACTTTTACACGTCAATTTTGTTTTCAGTCAGTTTTAACGAGATGAGGCCGGTGTTTCCTAGCTGACTACCCTAAAAAGAAACACCGAAACAAACTCAGGGGTAAAAGAATTCAATTTACCAAATACATCTCTCAATTTCTCATTCTAGATGCTTAAGAAAATCATAATCGTCTTGGGGCTCCCTAAATTAGAAATTGTGAAAATATTTTGATTTATTTTCCTCTGATACGTAAAATAAAAATCAAGCTTTTTCGTTCCGACCGAGAACCGGACCCTCGGGAGCTCTAAATTAAAAGGTACTTTCATAACAATTTGGGATGATTTCCCTCGAAATCTACTTTCATTCGTTAACGTTGGATTTGAAAATTGGACACAATATTCGGCCACTTTGACTTTATGACGTTTACTAATCGGATCAAATTAACTAAATTGTTAATCATCTTTGAGTAATTATACACCGGAAATGAAATCACTAATTGAACGAACATCGACTTCTTTAATGAAGATTGTGTTACATTTCGTAATTAAACACTTATTATTAGTACCTATATATTTTATTGCATCTGGTTGAACTGAAACCAGCTTCAACGTAGTTACCTAATTACGTTGAGGCCACGATGAGATATTTTAAATGGTGGAATCTGAATTTATATTATTTTTATTAGACATACACCCATAAACAACACAGGAATTGCTAAATATGTATATTTAAAATATAATTTGTTAATTGTGGAATGCGAACTCAGCGTGAATGAGACTCAGGCCTCATCTCTAGAAGAGGGAATGCGCCGTAATTTACCACGCGGGCCCAGTGCGGTGGATATCATATGTCTTTGAATTTTAGGTTCTAGGATATGTGTGTATATGTTTCTGCACGAGGTTTTCCATCACTTTTTTGATAGCAATGATGTTAAAAATAGTCTGAACTCACGATATACAACTCGTAAGTCGGGGCCATTACCACTAAGCCACCTCTGCTCCTTTATTTTGAGTAGTATAGTTTAATATTGAGATGTAATATAACAATATTGTTAATGAAGTAAATAATAATAAAATAATCAGTCCTAATAACCTGCTTTCCATTGTTCCAGGTACATTAGCTCGGCGTCATCTCGCACCAGTGTTGACGATCGATCCATGGCGTCCCGCGGGTATGATCGCGACCAATTCAATCGGTTCCTACATTACAAACTCGCTGTTTGGTTAGCTATTGTTATTAGTATCGGGGTTTAGATATTAATTTGGTAGGATATAGATTGGTTATGATAAATGTTGATGAAAATAACGCTAAATGTTGCTAGTTTTACATAATATAGGTTGATTTGGTGTAGGGTCTTAAAGTTTAGAGTGAACAGGTTATTTCTAGGCAAGCGGGCTCTATCTTCTACCACATAGTGGTGGTGAAGCACGAGCATATCAATAACAATAAAATAATATGAATAGAAAATCAATAAGCCGTAATTTATCTATACTCGGTGAAAGAATACACTAATCACCTGAATTATTACTTTTTCTGACCAATATTTGGGAACTTGTACAGTTCTATTGTAGGCCTCGTATAGATCCTGAAAACTGCAGGTCGTTGCGCAGGATGGGCAGCATAGCAGGTGGCGCATGTCCTGTGGAGAGGCTCCACACTGGCACTGTGTTAGAGATGGGTCGAAGAAACCCCATTTGGCCAGATTGTTTTTACAGCGGCCAACTTAGGTTCGCAGTCGGTTTAGAGATTTCTTATTTTACATAAATCAACTATTACTTCTCTACCTCCTAACTTGACACAATGGTTTCCATCGTATCTGTCTTTTATGATTAACACAAAGATTCTCTATGGCAAGACACCCGTAATAACAATTACCCAAGAAAAAGGAGAGCTCTTTAAGTTTTATAACGTCATCGTAATCCACAGACTATAGCGTTTATTCCTCCATTGTCTCTGGTCCTAAATCATCTCATTCCGCCCCACTCTGACATCATTCTGTGCTCACTTCGCTTGCCCTTTGAATTTATTTCGACACTTGCATTTGATTTCATTGTCTTTCTTTTGATGGTGAATGCAGATTTTAATTAAATTAGAGAAAGTTTATGAACTCCAGTTTGGTCTAAAATAAGTTGAAAAATTATAAACAGAAAAGTTATTAGCTTTTATTTACATATATCCCAAAATGTCAATCGATTTATGGAAATATTTATTTATTATTTATTTATTTATTATATTCTTTATTGTACACCACATAAACAAATTTATAGAACAACATATAATAAATAAACAGTAATAATAATATTGTCATTTATGAATGAATAAATGACAATAAAAATGGAAAAAAATACTGCGCGTAGTATTTTCTAGTAGCAATTGTTATGAATTTTTACAATTATGACAAATTTTCCTATATAATTTTGGGATTCCGTTTTTGTTTACTTTACGTTTGACTACAGAAATATAATAAGTAACAGGTACGAATAGAGCCCCATTTTTTTGTTGTAATTAAAAAATAGTGGTGTATTTATTTAAAAAAAAAACACGTGGTTAGTTTAATGCATATTCTTAATTCAAAATGTGCTGTATGTAATTTAAATTTAGAAACCGTTAAACAAAGCATGGGTTAGCCAGTTTTATAAATAAGCTTAAACATACGAACGAACCTATAAACCTTCCAATACTTAACTGCGAACAAAAAGCAAAGATACAAACAGTTTATCTGTCCGTCTGTCCGCGGCGAGATTATCTCGAACCGACTTCAAACTTTGTCGATGTTGAAGTCGGTGTAAAAAGGGTTACCTGTCCGATTCGCTTGTAAAGATTCCCGACTTCGAGACTTCGGTACCAGTTGAATGGGGTTAGCGCTTGTGAGGTCGGTTGTAAGGATTTGTAGATGTAAACTGTTACAACTTTTTATAGAAGATTTGTAAATGTAAAGATTTGTAGAATATTTAAGTAGTGTCTGCAGAAATCGTTTTAAGAAAAGCGTGTAGGCGTAGTTTCATATTATTATCTGGAATTCAAAAAGAGATTTTAAAACATTTGAATATTTCTGAGAGAGTTTCTGATAAAATCTTTTCTGTGTAACTATAGTCACTTAATTATAATCCAAGAATATCATAGAGCAATTATTGCCCTTTTTTAAATGAGAAATCATTAAATTACTTCTCCCGACGTGGAGTCCCGAGTGAAGCGAGAGGGCCTGTCAGTGGATTTTAGTCGGTAAAACTGACAACCTATCTGTGTCCTTTAGTTGCGCTTTACGTTTCAGGACCATGCAACTCTTTCAAAAATCCTCCCGACCTTAGCGGGAACAATACTTGCTCTAAAGTAAAACTGGTAAATAACACAGGCCACGAATTTTCTAAAACTAATAATGATAAAGTAACTTTAAATCATCATATCAGGCCAAAGACTTCCACTGTTGGACATAGGCCGCCCTTAGTATCAGCACAATGACCCTGACTAGGTCATCTGTCGACCTTGTTGGAAACCTTCCAACGCTGCGTCTTTTGGTACGTGGTCGCCACTCCAAAACATTTCGTCCCCATCGACCATCTGTTCTAAGTACAATGTGCCCTGCCTATTACAAGTAACTTTACAAAACCCTTTCATTAGCTTCCGTTAACAACAGCTTTACATTGCACCTTGCAAAAATGCTCAGTAAACCTCACGATCACTCTACCAGAGGTTAGACTTAACTAAAGGAGTTAGATTGGAGTTTAAATGCGTCAGTTGATTGTGGCCGCCATTTGCTAGCCATCAGTCGCACTTAACTGAAACTTAAACGGGAAACTTTACAGGAAGACGCAGATGTAGGTGTCTACTAGAACTGACAGCTTACCTAGGGAAGTTTTCTTACTGTGCAGCTTTTGCCCGCGACTTCACCCACGTACATAAAATACAGCCTATGTCACTCAGGAATAAAGCAGCTTTCTATCGGTGAAAAAATTTCAGCAATCGGACCAGTACTTTCAGAGATTACCTTATAAACAAAAAAACTGTACCCTCTTTATAATATTAGTGTAGATGGCTCAGAGCCTTCACGTTTTGTTATTGTGAGATGAAAAATCATGAAATATCTCCTTGCACTCTATGTAGAGTGAGACGAAGTATCAGACTGTTAATGACTTTAACCCACCCGTGTTTCTTTAGGTACACTTTGCGTTCAAGAGCCTCAGTGACTCTTTTGGACAATACCGTCGTCCAGATATACTGTTTAATAGACAAATAATAGTCAAACTTATATTGGTTACTTTGTCTTGAATTTTTATCAAAGGTACTTTTTTATCATTTCAGTTTCATCTATTTAATCTAGGCTGTTTTCATTGACAAGTCTTCTGACATTCCAAAGTATGATCAACATAACTAAACCAAGTCTTATGTTTAACCTGAAACTTAAATAATTGCTACTCAAATAGTAGTGCTATAAATACAACTTTTTAATCTTATTTACCTACTAGTTAAATAAAAACAAACAGAAGAATGAAAAAGTTACCTCGGCCACGCTCAAAAAGTTGTTCAGCAATTCTTTGATTGTGCTCACCGCATCCAGTCACTAAGTATCTCTGGCATTAATTAAGTAGCGACTGTTAATAAATCGTAAAGTTTTCAACTCGGATAGATTCTACGACGCTCTTAGGTTTGTACTTAGTTAACTAACTTTAACTTAACTAGTGAACCGAGAGATTGTTAATTTTTGCCAACAAAGTATTTTGTAATAAATTTAATAATCTGTTGTTTTGTGTTCAATTAAAAATTACTCACACGTATTACTCTTGGTTTAACAAACTAAATGACCTGGGGCAAAGGAATAAAGTTATTCTGAGATGGGTACCGGGTCATTCTGGAATTACTGGCAATGAAAAAGCCGATGAACTTGCAAGGACTGGGGCTCAGGGTCATCAGATAGGACCAGAACCTTTCTGTGGTATCTCAAAGAACCAGGCCATGCAGACCCTTAAGGGCAACCTATTTGGCGATTCAAAAAAGCACTGGTTGTTACAACCAGGACTGCTACACGCCAAATCTCTAATAGAAGGCTACTCACAAAAACGAACTGCCGAGCTTCTTGAGCTTAACAGGACGAACATCTGTGCGATGGCCCGCGCCTTAACCGGCCACTGCAAATTAAACAGGCACCAATTTCACATGAAACTGAGTGACACTGATGTTTGCAGGTACTGTAATCAGGAGAGGGAGACGCCTAAGCACCTGTTGTGTGAATGTGGGCCCCTTATCCACAAACGGAGTATCCATCTGGGTCGACACATTATTCGCCCGGAGGAGATTAAAACTCTCAAAGCTAGGAGTATTCTAGACTTCCTGGAAGCCTCCCGGCTAAAAGAGTTACTCTAACAAGGTGGCGAGTCACAATAGATCTTTTAGGTCGCAGTGACTACATCTCCTACACTATGGGAGATGCATAGCCCCTTTTCTTCAAAAAATAATAATACTCTTGGTTTTGTTCGAGTAAAGTTCAGTGGCTATTTTTTTTTTTTACTTTGTCGGCCTTATAAAGTTCCCACTGTTGGGATTCAGGCCTCCTCTCTAGGAGAGGGAATAGGCCGTAATTCACGACGCGGGCCCAGTGTGGATTGGTGGATGTCACATATCCTCGAATTTTTTGGTTCTTGGACAGGCCGGTTTTGAGAGCAGTGGTGATGAAATTAATTACACAAAGTAATGCGCAAGGCTGAGTTTGAACCGACCTACAACTCGTAAGTCGGAGCCGTTACCATTCGGCCACGCTTGCAGTTGTGGCGACGCTTGGGGGAGGCTTATAATAATAATAATATATTTTTATTACGGACAACATAGCCCACATGTCCAACTGTGTTATGTCCAACAGTGGACGTTTTTCGGCTGATATGATGATGATGTTGACTTACTAAATGCATCGGACACTCTTATGCTAAATCAATACAAAACACCGATGTTATTATCAATTTCAAAACCCATTTGTATTACCTAAGCCATGAACTTTTCTTCCTCACCCTTAGAGAAGAAAGATCCAAGACCAATTTCACCCTCTTGACCGATACTCACCCTTTAACCCGTCAGAATGAACCGTCTCGTCCATCTCACCTCCTATATACCAATAGTTATTGAAGCCTGCTTTCCTGAGCGGTTCTCTATTGATATTATGTTTTCTTCAGATACGATATTGCAGCTATTTGTATGGAAAGTGCAATTTTCTGGGAGATGAGCAGTCTTTGTAGTAATATGTTACGTAGTCCGTGTTTACGTATGAGATAATGGTATAGAAACACTTCCTTTACATAATCATCTACATAAAAACCTTTTTATAAAAAAAAAAAAATAAGCGACTTCACTAAAAAAATTGAATTAAATTTGAGGCGTTTCCTCGATTTCGCCAAGATTCCATCACCAGATCCCAACTTGGTGACTATGGGACCATTTAGGAAGTATAACCTCTCTAATAAAACAGAATTGTTCAAATCGGTTGGCAAGCCACGAAGTTATGCGCGAACAAACATAAAAAAAAAACATACAAACATCCGAATTGAGAACCTCCTCGATTTCCTTTACAACAGCATAAGTGTATTTAGACTATACCGTTCGCACTAGTTGGACACATACCTTCCATCATATGGGAGGGAGAGACTTATGTCACCACGTGGGTCCAGTGCGGTCGGTATGCCAATACCATTGGCACGGTTAGCGCAGTTAGCACATTAGACCTACGCACACGTGGACCACGCCTGATTTGTACGTAGAACGATGTCACATGGTGTGGATCAAGTGTATCTCTACCAGTCTAGTTTTCATATAAAAATTATGGAGACCGACGAGCCCAGATTGGCGTGAGTAGCACACGTGTGCGCAGTGTAGCTTTAGAGTGGCTTCGTTTAAAAAAAAAACCATACAACAACTTTTCAATCATCTGTTATGAAAAAGTTACCTCAGGTAAACTTGAGTTTTCACTGTAAATGCAAAAGTGTGCCTGTTTATTTAACTGAATGAAATGAAGCTCTTTCATGAAAGAACTCATTTAATATAATATCAATTCCCAACGAAATAAAGTCGCAACAGTTCTCATCTTCAAAGAGATGCAAACTTTTAATCAAAACATTCAATTCAGTTTTGTTATAGACTCGCGATTGAATACCCCCCAACGAAACATCCATACTAAATTAACGTACCTATCTAAATTGTAAGTTATTTTTGGGGAAATTTTCTTCCAAATAATGTCCCAAGGCGGATGAAGGGGGGATGAAACAGAATTCTATTAATGTCAGCCTCCCCCAAGGACCGGATTTCTTCATTTCCTAAACGCCTCTTGGGGTAGAAAACACCCCACTCAGATATTTACCGCGGGTAGTATAGACGATGGAGATAAAAATTGGTTATAAGAAACTGGGTTTGAATCTGGGTGAGAAAATGTGGCTTGAGTGTTTGAGTGAGATGTATTTATATTTAGATAAGATAGATAGATAGATAAAGTATTTATTGGCTACAACATAAAACATGCACCAAAACACATACTACACATCATCATCATCATCATTTCAGCCGACAGACGTCCACTGTTGGACATAGGCCTCCCCCAAGTGTCGCCACAATGATTGATCCTGTGCGTTCCGCATCTATCGGATTCCCGCAACCTTCACCAGGTCATCGGTCGACCTTGTAGGAGGCCTTCCGACGCTGCGTCTTACAAGTTATAAAAACTAAGCACTTATATTAATACAACAACAAAGAAAAATAATAATAACACATACTACTTACACACTTAGACAAAAAAAGAAATCCTTACTAATGTTATAAAAGCGAATGTGAATTTGTTTGTTTGTTTGTTACGTCTTCACGCCTAAATGGCAAAACCGATTTTAATGAAACTTGGTACACGGATAGACCTTGTCCTGGAATAGGACATAGGATACTTTTTATCCCGGAAGTATGTTCCCTTGGGAGAATTTTCTGCTATCACGCGGGCGAAGCCGCTGGGAGCAGCTAGTATCAAAATAAACCCGTAGTGCGGTGTGCATGTCGTGCTGCACCAATGGGAGTCCAGCTCAGCATGTGTCAGGCAAAAATACACGACGCTGAAATTCTGCTGGATCCTTCTGGAGACATTCGACGCTCAGCTGGTTTTGAGAGAAAAGTTTTATATGTGAAGTAAATTTTGTATTTACGCAATCATAATGTTTTAAGGAATAGTCAAGGAAATGATCTCTTTTCTGTGTACTCTAAAGTAGTACAAAACAATCCCCTTTTTAAATTTGACACGGCACAGTGGCTGAGTGATTGGCTACTGCGCTCCGTGTAGCGGACTCGATTCCCGCATGGTACAAATATGAGACTTTAGATTGTTGTACTGTTTTGGTTCTGACCGTCTATGTCTGTGAATTTATATTACCTAACTTATATATATAAATAGCCATATGTCCTCACATATGTGTGTAAATGTAAGCACAATACTAAAGAAATTCCTTGGGCAAAATTTTAAAATTTAACAATTGCCTTTCACTTCAACAAAAAAAAAACTATTTTGTTTAAATCTTAAAGTTGTCGGTAATTATAAAACCGTTTTTCTTTCTTTATAAAATCATAACCTTAAACTCTTATTAACATAACTCCTTTAAATTACTCCTCAAATAAAATCTCATCACATTATTTTTAACTAAATCAAAAAGTCCTTAACTCGAAAACGAACTCAACCCTTAAATATTCACAAAAAAAATCACCTCTTTTCAACCCTCCAGCGCTACCAATAATAAGTCTTCATGATTCCGGAAATTGCTACAACCAGATAAAGGAGTGAGCCGGGTAAAAATCAGCCTGAGACTGGTTCGTTCCGGCTCGAACTGGTTCGGACTGGTTTGAATTTCGTTTAAGACGTTTGTATGGAAATGTTGGTTTGTTATTCGTTTGAAGTCGGAGATTTTGTAAAAGTAGTTTAGTTTTGAAGTTTAGTTAATGTGTTATTGAGTAGGTAGGTTGTTTCCTTAGTGGAATATTTCCGATAGGTTAAAACTTAGCTTTTATATTGTATTCGAATGCACCCATACGGTAAAGGTGCATAAAAAAAATTATGTTATCTATCCAGTTTATCAAAGAATATACAAAAACAAAATACTAATTGTGTAAAAAATATCAACATTGGTCTGGCATTGGCAAATCTACACTAATATTATAAAGAGGTAAAGTTTTTCTTTTTTTTTATAAGAGGTAATTTTTGAAAGTATTGGTCCAATTGCTAAAAATTTTTCTCCGATAGAAAGCTGCTTTATTCTTGAGTGACGTAGGTAGGTATATTGTTCACGTAGGCGAAGTCGTGGGCAAAAGCTAGTATTATATATTTTCAAAATTTACCCCCTAGGAAGACAAAACGGGTGTCCAAATTTTGTATGGAAAGACTTACTGACTACTAGCTGAAGCCTGAAAAAATCATCTAAAATAATTGCGTACTTAAATAAAAGCAATTCTCATATTCTTCCAAGCATTACAAAACATTTTCTTACCGCGATCCTTACAAATCCTAGAGAAACAGTAAAAAAAGATAGAAAACAAGGAAGCACCGCCAACGGCTATGATCTTAATACACTTCGGTTGTTTCTTCCACTTCTATAATTCGCTTCATTTCTGTGTTCATAAACCAAGAATTAAAGGTATCTTTAGTGAGAACAATATGGGTAAATAAGAGTTAACTCACTGTTTTGGTTTGAGGTAGCTTTAAATATATTTGTATTGTTATATACCTTCCATCCTCCTACAAGGTGGACCGACGACCTGGTGAAGGTTGCGGGAAACCGATGGATGCGAGACGCACAGGATCGATCATTGTGGCGACACTTAGGGGAGGCCTATGTCCAACAGTGCACGTCTGTCGGCTGAAATGATGATGATGATGATACTTCCATCTGGTTGCATCCAAATTGTTGCCCATCTATTAATGTAATACCTTTTTTAAATATAGGAAAATAAAGTCATGTGAAAACCATTTTTGGGTACAATTTGTGTGTGGTACATATCTTCTTCTTCTTCTTCCTGCCCTTGGCCCATCTTATTTGGGACTTCCATTCTTTTTTGTCACTCATGCTATGCGTGTGTGGTACATATAAAAACTAAAAATAACAATATGTACAAACGGATAGAAAAAGACTTCATCCACATCGATGTCAAGCCACGTTAGGTAGGCATACTAATTCGTTGACCGAAGAAAAGCACAACCCTCTGGTCTAACAAAAAGTCGACCAGCTGTTTGCCGATTGCCCTTACAGCACAATGTGTACTCGGTCCCCATATAAAGGATAATTACGCTTGTTTTATATTTTGCCTCTAGGTAAAAGATGGTACAGCATTTAACTTTTTAGACCATGATTAACCCTTCAGATACCGTCAATTAGAGACACAATAGTAAGACAATAGATGCGCGGCCACCGGTGGTCGCTTGGGGATTCATGAATTAATTTTCAATCACAAACTCCGATTTAATGACTTCAAAAAACAAAGCTCCAAAATTCAGTAACAACACTTCTGATACTAATTAAACTCAAAGAAAACAACAGCAAGACAAAATGGTAAGCAATTAAAATGTGACTCGAAACAAATCCCTCTGAGAAGAAATACATAACGCTTACATAACAAAGGGGCAAGCAGGGTAATTACCACTGGAACGTCGCCAAGACAGACAGACAGAAGGTTCGACTATGTCTTAGTTTACAATTTATTATAGGCTTTTCACACTACTGTAATGGGTAGTTAGTGGCTGAATGTCGTGTACTTAGTTTGGAAGTAAATTGTGCCAATTTTCATTGGTTGGATATGTCGCCCATATGTGTGTCAATCCATATGTGTACCAATCTTGTAATTTGGGATTTTTTTTAACTACATTTAATACACACACACTTAAAAGTTAACTATGAAAAAGATAACGAGTTTAATAGTCGTAAGTTGATATATAGACTTGTAATTACCGTCACAGTGAGTCAGATTTTAGATCTATCAAAAAACTAAAAACAGCTATACAACATTTTAGTCACAATAGCTTAAGCGTTATTTCGCTGACAAGCCATCGTCTATACAGGGTGAATTTTTCAAATGGGCAGGAATGGTCAAATTTTAAACTATTAGAAATAACAAACAAATATTCATGAGAGATGTATTTCCAGCTAGGAATTGAAACCGTTATTATTTATGTTCGGGTTTGAGTTGATTTAAAAATATAGATTTTTCAAATATTACTGGATATTATATATTATATACTGCGCAGTTTCAGAGTTTATGAAAATCGAGTGCGAGATTCCTCTAAGAGAACTATCGCGAGTTTTATAATACGTATAAGATTCACAAGTATATGATTCACTGCAGTAAATAGAGTCAAAAAAAAATGTTATTCTTCAGAATAAATGCTATAGATAGTGTGTTCAAAACGTAATACGCCTCTAAAAATTACTTATCGTTTAAAATCCAGACTAATACACATGCAATCTTTCTGATTGTTTGTCAAATTATTCTACAAACAACGTTTTACCGCAATAGTTTTTAATTGTATAATTAAAATGAGTAAATCTCTAAAATGCTTGACACTCTGCAAGAATTGTATCTTTGCGTATCTCTTTCTTTTAAATAAAGGTCGAGAAGGACCGCACTTAGTTTTTGTAGTCCTCTTAATTATTTGTCGACCTCGTAGTTTAGGATTTGGCAAACCGCTCCTACTTGAAAAATTCATCCTGTATATTGGTTCGTCCCAGTCATTATCTCACAGATCTCCACGATAAGAAATTAATCTGCCGTGAGGATTACACTCGCGAATTTATTTTCTTATAATGCGGTATTAGAGACTAATGAAGTTTAAAGAAATTAGATGTGGTATTATCATGAAAATAAATCCTGAAAGATTTAGTTTTTTTTTCTATCCGGTATAAACTAGTTCTTGACTGCGATCCCGCCTGATGGTAAGCAGTGATGGTGAGGCGCACTAGTTTATTAGTTGGACAGTTATAATTGAGAAGATTGTAAGTTGATAATGTAGTCAAATAATGGTTATTTATTGCTTGTCAGTAATTTTGTTAGCTTTTTTTCGGGTTTTATACCCAAACAGTAAAATGGGACCCTATTACTAAGATTCCGTTGTCGGTCTTAAGGTGGCTCCCATACAACGGATTGTTTTCCGTTTTTATAGCTAATTTCCAGTACGGAACTCAGCGTGCGCGAGTATCACTTGCACTTGGCTGGTTTTTTCTTGCAATTCGTGAGTAAAATTAAGAAATTGCGTATGTGTTTTTCTAAAGACGATTTTTTCAAAAAGTTACTGCGGCCCTAGCACGCAAAGGGACTAAAAGAACACTGAGGTTTTTAGTCAGTAAAAGTCTGACACTCGCCCCACACAAAACAAGAGTTAGTTGATAATTTTCTCTTCAAAAAAATAGAACTGGTAGCTTTTTTTTTATTATTGATAGGTTTGCGCTTGACCGCTATCTCACCTGATGGAAAGCGACGATGCGGTCGACGATGGAACGCGCTTACCTAGAAGAAACCAATTCACTCTCGACTTAAAGACTTAGCTACTACAAATTCTGTGTTTTAATTGAATAGCTTCAAAAACAATCACGGTAAAGTGTTTCAAAAATTACATATGCACTCATAAAATACACAGAACGTAAGATAAAAATAAAGGCCATTACTGTAACTTATACCGAATGCCTTCTCCACAACCAACTGTACGCTTTCTTCTCCACCATCCTTACATCCGTTCTCTTTAATTTCAACGATTTATTACTAATTGCTGATTTCCTAATTAATCACAAGAGAGTTATTTGATTAATAGGCCTCCGATGCCAAAGCTACGAGCCAGGGGGGGGACAGAAGTACAGGGGGGTGAGACCATGATTTAGCGATTTTCCTCAAAAGACGCCACTTCAGTTTAGATTTTAGCAACTAATTAATAAGTAGGAAAGTGTCAAGTTTTAATGTTAAGAACTTGCGTTATTATTTATGAGAAAATACATTTTTTTTACAAAACAAGCGAGTTTCTCACAGCGGCCGTCAATTACTGTACTGCTTTAAAACTTGAGGAAAATGGTTCTTGAAAAAGTTGCGGCTATGTACTTTTATTTTAGATCAAGTTTTTTGCTTACAGTACACTTGCTCTTAAGTTTCGTTTTGGGAATATTTTAAATCGTACCTTTCCGTAAACATTGACACATCTCGATGCCTGACGTCGTTATAAATAATTACTTTGGCAAAGAAGCCAAAAGTAAATTCAGCTCTACCTCTTCGCTTTTAAATAAACCAGCACCGAACTCCAATTATGTTAAAAGCTAATTACGTTTAAGTACTCAGTAATTATTGAACAGAAATCGGAGTATCTTCACTAAGAAAAGGCCAAGAGCAAAGAGGTATAAGCCAAAAAGAGAAAAGTTAACCCTCCAATGCGCGCTGTGGATACAAAATACACGCAAGGACCCAAAATTCGGGACCCAACAAAAAAACAGTCAAAGTGAGTGCCAAATAAAACATTGCAAAATAAAAATCACGAGTGATATCCAAATGGAAATGGAAAAAGCCAGCTGATACTACGACTTACGGAGACTGGAAACTGCTAAGGACTCAAAAAGGCCTCAGGCCACAGGCCCACGCCGGAACATGGCCTGGCCGCCCCCGCATTGGCCTTGCGGGGGCGAAAAAGCATGGCCTATCGGATGTTTGGGAGAAATTTGTTACCAAAGGTGTTTGTTGGGGATGTGGAGGTGACTGGGGGTATAATGGGGGGTTGAAAGTGGACATTGACAGTTCGGAGTATACGGGTTATAGATATTGTTATAGTAAGCCGGGGTATCGGCAGAGGGCTAGGTCCTGTGAGGATGCGAGGTTCATACATATCAACTTTTTATTGCTGGCGGAGGTCAAGCATTTTGAAAAGGTGAGTTTTTCTTGTGCAATATTTGGTTGAGGCTCTTGATAACTTCTTGATTATTTTTTTGTTATTATTTCATTTCATAGTATGTGTAATTTCTAGGTCAAATAATATGTATAGATATAATTACATGCAGATTAAGTTGACACTGTTGTGTACGATTGTTTTTGGAAAAGTGCAGAGAATGCTTTGGAGGTCGATTCGACCTCTTATTATCTATTTATCACAATTTATTTACTTACCTGTTATTTATTGTTGTGGAATATTTATGATTTCTTTTTCTATCTTTTTGTTGCTGTGTTTGTTTTTATAATTTGTAATATTGATTTTTATTTATTTTTTTAAATATAATTTGTTTCGGACCTGCTCCGATAATATAATGATAATATTTTAATGATGGTAATAATGATAACGTTAATGATGATGATAAAGATAATGATTATGTTATATTGTAAGATAATAATGACTCTGCTCGCATAATAAAATAAATAAATAAACAACAATTGAACCAAAATTGGTCATTAACAAAACTCCTTGACTTGACTAATTTCCATGATGTGTTTATCTTACACATCATGGAAATTACAATAATGTAATCAAACATTAATTTCATTGCTTAAATATTCACTTACGGCCACCCTAATTTGTTGAAAACAACCCAAAATCAACCCTAAAATGTCGAAGTAGGGGTCAAAATGGTCTGTATAGGGGGTCTTGGCAATTAGATGTGAGGGTTCAAAGAGCGACACAGTTAGGGTTGAATGCAGGTGGGTCGAATTGAAGGTATTAATTAACTTTGTACCTAAGAGGCTGGGCGAGATGGTTGCTGATGCTGAAGACGAAATGTGGGACGTAAGTGTTTTGCTAGTAAAGTAAAGAGAGGTTAGCACACAGTGTTTGTAATACAAGACCCACAGGTTTGTGTTTGTTTTCAGGGGGGAAATCATCCAAAGAAAGAAAGAAGGAAAAATATTATATTTGGCACACATCATTCATCACACACGCTGTCAAAACAATATGTAGGCAATTAAGATCATATACCTATATAAAAAAATAAGAAAATTAATTATGACTTCTCCCTAACTAGGGTGAAGTGATGTCAAACTTTTACTGACTAAATCCCACTCCTTTGTTTTTTCTTTGCTTTGCGTTCCAAGACCGTGGGTTTTCTTTCCAGAAGCGACCCCATGGTCCCAGTAGGTTTCAACCCTGCCAGGCTCCTACGGTTTTGCTAACATCTTCTTGAGGCGCGATTGGAACATTCCGCTCCGTTGACGACTCGGGTACGGTCTGGATAGTCACCGGAGGGCCGGACAGCGAGCTAACCATTGCTCGCCGTCCGCAAGAGATCGCCAATGCACATTGAAAAAGAAAGTTTTTCGGGCCATAATCTCTGACATATTACTACTCCCAATGACATATTTTTTTCATAATGAGTTTATAAGCAGAGGTCGGAATTAGGTAGAGGCATTCATGTACTTACTCTGATTTATATAGCGAAAGAATAAAGTGGACATGCCTCAAATTCCAAGATTAATTTTAAAGAGCAGATTTTTTATGAGACTATCACAAATACAGCAGAAAAAAATCCTCCTGGAGGAGGAAGAAGTGTATTTTATTAACCTCACCTCAGTCGACGTAGAGAGATCTTTTTCAATGAAAAATACTACATATGTTAATTATTCTTTGATTTATTTGTCTTATCTATCTCTGAGGTTTTCATTATTACTTAATTGTAATATTGTTGGCCACACAAGATTTTTTATTAGAAATTCCGGGAAGATCCATAATAATATCAACATTTCGATGGAAGTACATTCATATCTCCACCTAATTCCGGTCTCTGGTCATCAGATCGATGCAGTTAAGTTATTCAGTTCACAAGCTGGCTAATCTCAACTTGGCTTGTCACCGACAGCAATGGGTTCAGCTAACGTACGGCACCTTACCTTATCTTATCGCTGAATTTACATAATACCACATGCTTTTTCTTATCGTAATGACAGGAAAGGGTAATTTGGGTACCCAAGCAAATTGTTAATTTTAGACACGGGATTATGCTAATACAGCATAAATAATTATAATAAAAATACTAACATTTCATAAGATTAAATTATTACATAAATGTATGCATAAATTAAAAAAATTACAAGCCATAAATTATTTATTTATTTATTAAGTATATACTTTATTGTACTCCATTACACATACATAAACGAAAGTTAAAACTAAAAAACATACATACAATGGGCGGCTTTATCGCATCACAACAACAAATATGAATTTTCAAATAAATTTCTAGATATTATTTACATTAATTTTATAAATTAAAAAAAAGAAGGATTCTTTTTTTTTATATGGGGCCCTCAACATTACCTTGTTCCATTTTGTTCCACGTCTGTCGGTCCTTTGCTTCATCTTGTCTTGTAAACACTTTCTTCTTCTTCTTCTTCTGCTCGTGCCAATCTGGCTCAAATTTTGTCCGACCAATATTTAGCCACCTGGACAGCTCTGTCGTTGGGCTTGGTTGGGCTCGTATAAGTCGTGGAGGGTGCAGGTACCTAGTTGTGCATGCTGGCCAGGAAAGGAGCTGACGCATATACTGTGAAAGGGCTTTTCTTTTCTGTTTTTTTTTCCTTCCTTCCTTTTTTTTTGTATACACTAGTAAAATCTTGATAGTTTTTAAAAACAGCTCATTTGCAGTAATTTTTCCGTAAAAAAAAAAACACTTTTATATTTCAAAATAAGCAAATTCCTATTTCAGGACATGATCGAATTAAGGCCAGGTTCACACACCGCAGGCTAAGCACCCGCTCTCTTAATCTAGTCAACGCAGCGCCGGCCTGCGGCTGTCGCCAGTTGATTGCAATAATGCGATTAGTCGCCGCGACTCGCTGCTGCGACTAATTTGTTGCGTGGTGTAGCGTCGTATGGACGTGATAGTACTGATTTCATTTTCAATAGTAATTTGACTAGGCGATTCTAGTTATTAATTCATTGTAAAAGTAGGCTATGCTCGAAGTTTCCTTGCGTGATCATATTAGAAATGAAGATATACGCAGGAGAACCAAGGTTACAGTCGATAACCTTGGTAGAATCAGCAGATATCCTCATTCCTGGCTAAAAACCCACTCCTGTTCCTTCGTTGCCCTTCATATAAGGAGCCTAAGTCTACTATTTTTATAAAATCGCCATTCCGATACGATCCCATATCGTCGTCATTTTGCTAAAAGTTCGTAATCTGATAATTCAGAATGATCGATCATTGATCGGTCAATGGTCACGCAATAGAGTTGTGTAAAATGACAATATCAAGGTTATTAAAAGCAGCAACTGCACAATGACGATGACGATGTAGTTCAATGATCAAAGGGACCGCATACGTCAGACATTGATTTGTAATTTTGTATGAGATAACCATTCTATGCTATTACTATCAATGGATTGTCAGTGGTTGACCATTCGAAAGTCATAATGACGCCATTATATTGGAGCAGATTACCAAAACTTGTCTAAATCAATGATTATGAAAACAATGATAGCAGACTTGAGGCCCAGCTTACTGGGGCCAGGGTTATCCGAAAGGAAACTCGAGCCCCGGTATGAAGGCTAGAAGGAACGGGGTGGGTTTTTAGTCAGTAAGAGTCTGACACTATCTTCCGCCCCACCCAAGAGCGAGATTAGTCATTAGATGATTTTTGCCCACCGTAAAAAGAAAAAGACTTGAGACCCAGGGCCGAGTTTTCCTTTCAAAAACAAACAGACGGCTAAATTATAATTAGTGTAGGGGTGAAATGATTAGCTGTTATAGGTAATAATTTCACCCCTTCACAATTCCCTCTTAAACGACCCTCTTACTAGTTTCGACACATAAGTTTTAATAATCCTCCCGTAAGTATTACCATAGGGTTACATGAAAAACACCTTAAATTCAAGTTACTCTGTTACTCCATTAATCACGTCACAAATCCTATTTAATATTCTCCGTACATGGCGCCTCGCAGTCATGACATAATAATATATAAGTACCTTAGTACAGAAGGTAATATACCCTGTATATGACGTAAGATATGAGACCGAGGGGTTACTCTAATCATGTGGAAAGTCACTGAGAATTTTAGAAAGGGTTAGGTCTGAAAAAGGTGGAAAAGGTAGGGTTTAAAAATAGATTAAGGATTTTGGAAAAATTAAGTACCTGTAGGTAGTTAACGACATAGCCCGAAAAAACGCCGCCTCAAAAAAACGCTAGAAGCGGCCACAAACAAGCTAGTAGCTGCCGCAAAAAAGAATCTTGAAGCGGCTTCAAGCGTTTTTTTGTAGCGACACCGCCGTACACAAGCCACAAAAAAGGCCGCCTCACAATGAAGCTTGAAGTGGCGTTTTCTTGAAGCTAGAGTAGCAGCCAGTTGTAACCAGGTAGCCAGGCAGAGCACTATGCACGGAAAACAGTTGGTCGATGAGGCCAAAAAATAGCGACCACGTATCGGAACACGCTGTGTTAGAAAGCCTCCCACAAGATGGACCGATGAATATGATGGTCACAGGGTTCTAATATTTATGGGAGTCCTATGGCGAACATTGGACGTCTTTCGACTGAAATCATGATAATGATGATTTCAATTTTAAACTCATAGCACCGACCTTTATAGACCTTTATAGCCTTTTTCCCAACTGAGTTTGCTGTCTTCTTCCAGCTAACCGGGTTTATCTATTTTTGGAGATGTCATAGCAAAGGATGTTAATGTTTATAACTCTTACTCCCTCTGAAGATAGCCAATGAATCAAAAAAGACATCCAGTAGACATTGTATATTTTTTCAATATCAAGTCGCGGTTTTCACACCACATTGGACCGTTCAGAAAATACTTCGATTCTAGAACACAAAATAATCCTTGGATATTTGAGAAAAGAAACAGTTTTATCTAATGCATTCAATTTTTCAACCCCATCTTGAAGGATGGCGGCAATAATTTCCAGTAAATACAATTTATATTCAAACGTCTGAGTGTCGGCGGTGTCTGTCGTGTCGGAGTGTCGGAGTGTCGGTATGCAATAGTAATGCTACGTGCAACCTGTGAGATACGTGACCGGTTTTATCCGGTTACAGCAATATGTATGAAAGTACAGAAGGACCATAGAATAGAATAGAATAAACTCCACTCAACTTCTTCTTCTTCACCATACAATGTGTTCAAAAGCCCCAATCCTATAGGTAGTTAAAATAATTAGAAATTTCAAATGCTAGACTGATTTTCTTTTTTATTTAATCGCAGGAGAACCAACAGTTATAACAAATGGATAACAATTGTATAATGAGACATTGAGCCAATTGTCAGAAGTAAAAACAGAAAAAGTAGTAGAAAACTTACGACCAATAACAACAACAAAAAACCAAGCAAAGCAAGCAAGATAGCAAAAAGAATATAATTTTATCACTTAAGTACAATATTGGATCTACGCATTTTATTTAAAGTCAGTATTTAGCAAAGCGCATGCAGAGTAGGTTTTAGTGGTAAATGAGTCAAATATGAAATCTTTCCTAAGAATATTAAAGTCCTTGCTCTATTTTTTACAAGCTTGAGGAATAAGTGATATAACTTTTGGTCTAGCAAAATTCAACCCACCTATAATTTTACAAGATGATTGTACAGCTCACCCTTACTCAAGTTACGAAAGTCCGCAATAGCGTAAGGGTTCGATGGTACATGCAAATATGACAAGATAAGGGAACCTACTAGACCTACACGCCTAACAGTCCTACGACCCTAGGCCCTATAAGCCCTACAGCCCTACCCTATCATATACCTATTCGTGATAAATAAATATATAAATAAATTCAGGATGTCTGCACCATGCGACCTAAGGGTTCAGACGGATAGTAGACAGGATGTCCAGGTTCGGGAAGGGTACACTCACTGCCAGTCCCGCAGACTCACGAGACTGATCTGAGATGGCTAAAGGTGTCTTGGCCACAGTGAGGGGTAATGAGACAAGAATATAAAATTCTAATCTGGTTTATTTACAATAATTTACAGCTTATATACTACTGTTTTCTTAACACACACTATTACATAAAATCGTTGTGTTATATGCGTGTAGGATGCAACTAGTCACTTTTAACTGGGCCGCGCCTCTGCCGGGCCGAATGCTAAGTCAATGTCCAAAGGTAACATTGAACAATGATATAATGCCAAGACGTGGTCCCCGTTGTCTTGATCTAAATCCTCCTGTTCTAAAACTTAAGCCTATTATCTTGTTTTATTTGAAAGTAAAAACATATATTTTAGGAAAGACAAAATCAAGGTATAACATGTAAAATTAGCTTTTATCCATTTGATTATGTAAAGTGGAACTTCTGTATAAATTTTTCCGGTTCTCACAGCCGCCAACCGGTGCGATCTGGATTAAACCGGGTAAAAAGACAGCTGAAGTATTAGTCTTGCGATGTAGTAACAGTTTATCTGAGGAGCTTATTATCTAGTCTGCGAGTGAAGCAAGAAAATGTGGAGATTAGTTATGGAATGATGGATAGATGAAAAACATAAGTGAAAGTGTATTGGGATGCCTAAGGTTTTCTTTCTTTATTATGTTTTGAACCTACAAAAGAAACCTGTTAAGTTCTTTTATACTTTTTGGGAATATTTTCTGCTCATAGGTAGCGTGTCATGTTGTAAAATATTGCCTTACGCTTATAACATTGCTAAGAGATGTTATTTTTAAAAACAAATTAAAATATTTAAGTATTAGTAAGAAAACATTGTTCGCAAGGAAAGATATTACAGCCTAAAAGTTACTTGTTGTCAATGTTCGTTTCATATCTGATTGATAACTGTCCATAGTTTTTTAATTAATCGTTAAATAGCAAGCAAATATTATTATAAATCAAGAGTGAATAAGTTACTTTTAAGCAAGTTTGTTCCATTGACAACCACATCGTCGCTTTCCATAGTGGTCGTTACCATACACTTTCTGATCATCGTCATTAGTCTGTGTTAACCCCTTGAGTGGAAGCATTGTTTATTGAGTGGATGATTTCATAATTATTGGTTCTACAGAAAACAAATATTTAACGCTAGCTTGTATCTAACACAAGACAAACGTTTGTGTCCTGCCTAAAAGATTCCCTCTCACAGTCATCCAAAACAAAAGCCAAGTCCAAACTAAACACAACAGAAGAAACACGACTCCTTCCTTCACCCAGCCACTTGGAGTTCTGCCCACCGTCTGAAAGCAACAGATAAGTTATCAGCTATCTAACCAAGACGTCAGACTAAAGCATAAGTTTCAGGTGTATCTGGCCCACTTTGTAGAAGGCTGCTACAAAGTGCTACATTCATTTTAAGTTATGCTTGGAATTTGTGGCGAGTTGGGAAGATGGCTGACATGTTTAGCAGTGTTGATGTTATCATGTTGTTACTTTAAATAGATAGATAAACTTTGAAGAGATAACTTAATTTATAAGGTTTAGGGGTATTTGAAAGATGAAATAGACGAAAAATCACTAAATTGGTAGAAAAAAGTAGCATTCAAGTAGTGGACAAAAGGTGGACCGTAATGGTGGACTGAAATGTTGAAGGAATAGTACCTATAAAACAATAAATGCAAAGATAGAAATCTGGATAAAGAAACACTTCATTGTACATCATCAAAAAATACAGTAGGAGTTTTAAATTAATGGGGCTTAAGAATAGGTGGTCTTATAGCTAAAAAGCGACAGATAGAATACCTGACCTTTGGATGGATTTGTCAGAGAAGGAGAAAATATATACAGTTTAAAAAGGGCTTTTGAAATGTAATGACAAAACAGAGATGTACATACCTATGCTTAATGATATTCAGAGAGAGAGCTAGTAATCGTTGACTATATTTTTTATTGGTAAACTGGCCTTAATTGTGGTCACTAGCAGGATAACTTTGAATCAAAATTAATTCTTAAAGCTGAGTTAACTCCTATAACTTCCTGGATAGGTCACCCTTACTCACCTTCAACATTGATCAATCAAATCATTTCACCTCAAAGTTAGTCCGAGGCACAGCCGCCCTTCCACATCGCCAACCCCAGCTTCCTCAAAATCTATTTATTTTAAACAAACCTTCACTCACAGAATTCCTTGAAACATTTCCGCTCAAACGAACCACAAAGTCTAACTACGAAATGTTTAAAAAGAAATTTCAATTCGATGCAATAGGTGAGCACTAAGAAAGTTGTAAAACTAACAAAAGAAGAGCTATGTTACTAGTGAACGAACAGAGCGAGTTAAGGTGCCGCCACATTGCTGCTGACGGCGTTTTTTTGGGTGCACTTACCCGGGTGAACGGTCCGGATAAGAATGAAATGAATTAAGTTTGTTATTTGAATAGTTGTGATGCTGAAGCTTGTAAGAGAAAACCGCTAATGGTATGGGGAAAAGTTATTGTAGATTTTCAAAATAAATTTAATAGCTTAGTTGAAATGATACTGTTACCATAAATATTACAGAATATTGATAGAATGAGATGGATAGATAAATTGTCATTGTATGTCAATGAGAATGGTTGTCAAAACGTCAAATTGATATTGATTGATTATAATTCTTTTCCTACAGTATTACAGATAGGATGTCACTTGCCAAGAGTCCAAAGGCTCTTTCGAACTAACCGCTACCAAATACTTTAAAAGGACTTGACTAAAATGGACGGAATCTAAATGGTTCTTGAAGCAGAACCTTATTTCCAAGTGCAACCAAAACCCAGTTTAACCAAGTGTGGGGACACCTTAACTGAGCTCCATTGGAGCGCAACCGCGACGGGTCGTTATCGCAGGTGGCCGGCCCGGTTATATCCGCCTAAATCCGGTTACAACCCGGTTACCAGCCGGGGATTACTCGCTTGATCCGGTTCCCGGTTCCACAGTCGTTTGCAACTTGATTTATTCACTTGGCTGTACCAAGTTTTTACTAATGTACTTTACTTTTTTTCGATTTCGGATTAAGGTTGATGTATGTACCGTGTTTTCTGATGGGTTCCGAGATTTAAGGGCGGTCTGACAGGGTCTAAATCATTTTAGATTGGGGTCGGCTTAATGATGCTTTGTCTGACTGGTTATTGGGGTCTGTAAATCAAATTTTTGGCATAAATCAACGTGGTGATGAATTTTAATATATGGCTCTTTTCCACGCATGTGTTTTTGGCTTTTGTTAATTATGTTGTCACCATTAATTATGCAAATTAATTAATGCCGGCAAAGTTACTGTGAATTGGGATCCCTAATTACAAAAAGAAGTTAATCTGCATGCAGAATTATTATTAATGAGTATCCTGAACTGGACATTTCTGAAAAAGATGTACAAACGTATTCATTTCCCTCTCACATAATTTTACAACCTACTCTCAAATAAAATGTTCCTATAAACTCCTAACAAGCATTCTCACCCTAATAATTTCTAAATTACATTCTAAATGAAACTGTCCATTTCGTGTAACAAATATGTTTATTGCGAACATAAATTATGCTAACTCTAAGCAAAAAACTGACCGCCATTTTGTCAAGCGGCTAGCTGAATATAACCGGTTTAATCCAGAACCTTCGTCATGAAATTTGTACTGTCCTTGCAAATTACATAATATGCTATAATGCTTAGAAATATGATAAGAGGTCCAAGTATTTAATTTCTTTTTACTTCATCATCTTCTTAATCTTTTCCCAACAAGCTTGGGTATGGCTTCCAGTTATGGTGTGTGTGGTGGTAAGTGGTTACACTTACGGCTGAATACCTGTATTTTACATGGAGAGACTGCCAACCAGACATTTACAACCCTGTTACTGGGTGACACGATACTTCTTGGATAGACTGATGGTCAGACTTTCTGGCGACTGACTACCTATAACAACTGTCAAAATCTACAAATGACAACCGGGACCAACGGCTTTACGTGCAATCCGAGGCACGGTCAGCAATGTCCTATATTAACTTATAAATGTCCTAGATATATTATTTGAAAAATTCACGTTGATATTTGCCCGGTTTTGTACTTCGGTAAGGGATGTCATCTGGGTAATTTTATCCACCGAAAAAAATAAATGACAAAAAAACCCTTAAAAAAAATTCGGTCTCAAACGGTTACATTACAAATGTGAATGAGACAGCCCCAGTAAGTTATTAATAATACTTGTGTAAAATATCCATGAGAAGAGAATGCCTTAACTATTGGGCCACCAGTACACTTTCCTTGGCATTAGCCTTTTTTTATTTATTTCCCTTTTATTCTTGAGAGGTTTATTAGAATGCGGTATCAATATAATACCATCAATTTATCACATCGGCCTATCGCATAATTCCAAACATCGCATTTTCTAAATTGGACCACAACATCCGGATTTCCGCGTTCCACCAGTTTTAATTATAATTTTATTTATTTTCCTCTTTGAATATTTATTGCTTGTTTAAGTCTTTTTTAGCGGTTTTTGAAAGCTTAATTAATTTAAATGGCCATCAGTCTTCGTAGCTATGATTTGACAGCAATTTGTTTTGGCTTTCGAAAAATCCGGATAAATAAGCAAAAAACCGGATAAAAAAATTCAAAAGCCCGACTTATACTTATTACTAAAGTGTACAAATATACCTACATATTTGTCAACTAACAAACGACTAACAGACAACTTAAAACCACATTTACCACCTACAATTTACGAATTCCACCCACGTTCCGATCCTAATCAAACCCGGGTAACGTGTCCGCTCAATTTGCAACTTCTTACATTTGACGCCCGAGTATGCCCGCTTTGCCCGGGTATGCCCAGTTCTGCCCGGGTATTAGGGCTTTGTTGGACGTTATAATTTGTTCCGGGACATGTTAGAACATGACATTTGTAACGTGTTTTGAATATAACGTCGTTTTGTATAATGAGTTCTTGCTTTGGTCCAATTCAAATTCAGATTCATACTGAATTTTAAAGAGACGATTTTGTTTTAAACCCTCGTAAACTGAAAGGATTTGATTTGTGTGTTCGTGTCATGATGTTTTAATAGGTTGATGCTACTTTGAAAAATCATTCATATTTCACAACAAACTAATGTTGTTTGAAATGAGGTTTGAAATTTTTTTATTCATATTTTTCAGTATTACACTTATAATCACACTAATATCACACAATATTATAAAAGTAAGGTTTGTATTTGTGTATGTTTTTTTGTTTGTTACTTCTTCACGTTCAAATGGGTTCGTTTAAATGGGTGAACAGATTTAGATGATATTTGACATGTGGGTGGACCAAGTTCTGAAATGATGAAAGGCACTGTTTATCTATAGAGTATATTTTTTCGGGTTAGTTTTTTACTCTAAACGCTAGTAGTGAAAAGTTCTAGTATGTAGATTAAGTAGATACGTAACATATAGTTTATATAAAATACTATATGTATCTATTTATAGAAGTTATTAGATCAATTTCAAGAGTGTGACGCAATGGTTGAGCGATTGGCTGCTGCGTTGCCTGTCACAGGTTCAACTCCCACAAAGAACAAATATTTTTATCTACAAATGTGTATATAGAATTACATGTTAAATTACTAATATAAAGCAACGTTTTTGAACCAACAAAAAAAAAAAATAGAAAACGTCTAGCCTCCAACCTCTTTGCATATTATGACACATCACAATGAGAGCTAATGACAGAAACTACAAATCCTCGACTCCCAAACTACCCCTTAACAAGCGAGAACGCCGATTTGAAATCAAACCTCAGAAACAGACACTTTACATACAAAACTACAATTTCACAGCCTGGCACCTCCACCTAAGCATATATTTCCTTACAAACTTCAACCCACGTCTAAATACTAAGTAGTAGTTACAGTTAGCGCGAGTAGTCCAGGAGCCAGCATTAAGGTATAAGCTGCAAGTAGGCCGGGAGACTGTATCAATTTAACGATACGACCCGCCGGGTTATGGCACACCTGTGACCTAGGCTCATAGACTAGCTGAGGACGGGGAAGACTGACTTTTCTGCCTAACTGCTAGGATATAGAATATTTAGGACTTGGAATGACTATTATGTTGTTGTTTTTTTGGGATTTTAATTGGAATTGATAAATTAACAACATCGTGCCTGTATTGTCTGAAAGGTGAGATAGAAGTGACGCTTGTAACTTCAAATTAAAACAGAAAAATTACTAGGTAAAAACTTCAAATAGTCGTTTTCTAAGAAAGATTTGGTGAGTTAATTATAAAACAAACAATAATGTAAAGCTTTAATTTTTTAACACCACATAAACAAAAAGTAACAAAATAAAGTAACAAATTCATACAGTACAGTACAGTAGGTACATTTCCATTGATGCTGTGGAGACTGAAGCCTGTACCATTTGTGCATGCACTAGTAGTTACCACACTTAAAGGCAAAAGTTTGAATGTGCGTGTGTGTATGTTTTTTACTTCTAGCTGGACGGATTTGGATGAAACTTGAATAAAAGGATCCATTTTGTCCCATGAGTATGTTCTCTTGAGACAATTTTATACTTTTACGTGAGCAAAGCCGCTGCCAGCAGCAAGTAATTTATAAAAGATATACTTCTCTCTTAATCTTGAGATTTAAAAACCCATCTATCTTAAAAGGAGCTAATTATCAAACTTTTCACTTTTCTAAAAAACCTTACCACATAATTATTATGTAGGCACAAAACTTAACTAAGGTGCACCCTCTACGTAATAATCTTTGGTTATAACAAGCTGAATAAAAGTACTTAAGTAAATCTGGCAGGCAATAAATCTCGGAAGGACCAGGTTAGACAAGGGAAGATGGATAGCCTCGAGCCCCCCCCCACCCCGCGACCCCTACCTGGATGTAATGAAGTGTTGCGAGAATTAAATGCTGCGGCCTCTTGGTCATATTTTGTAACTTGATGTTTTTTTTCGAACCAAGTCATATGCCTATCTTTTGTTATGAATTTGACCCTGTAGAGTTTCTAGAAAATAATTCTCCTTGAGGGTCTAAGGTGGCCTCACAGTCAGTTTGTTGAATCTTCTTCTTGGTCGTTCACTCTTGCTAGAGTGGTCGTGGTTATCACGAAGGTAGCTCTCCGGAAGCCGTCAGGGTACGCCGCACGACTTCCCTTTTTTGCCTGCTGGCAGTCAAAATTTGTTGAATAAAATGAAGAAAAGTTTGTTGAATAAAGTTATAAAATATGATTGGCGGCCGTACCTATTACGTATTTAATTTCAACAATTATTGAAATCATTAATACAACCTTTCAACTAACCCTATTGAAACACTTTCATAAAATGACCATCAACACACACGCAATAATTAGTTTCATCCTTCTGTCTGACTGGTTTCTTGACATTTCAAAAGTTCCTGTAACTGATGCAATTAATATAATTGCTTTGTTTTTTAATCGTGAAAGATATCGCCAAAGGAACCTTTATCCAACTACCCTTTTCCGTGTTTTGCATGGAACGACTGCCTACCAGGCCATCCAACACTATACTCTTTGGATAGATTCATTGATTCAGATTTTCTGCCAACGAGTGTCCAAGATCTACGAATGAGGAATATTGCCAGAGGATAAAAAACGTAATTATATTTTTATCCGGAAAAATATTGAAAGTGCAGTGGTTGGTGGCCTCTCGCGCCGGGCCTTGGTTCAGGCCATGGTCCGGAGCGAGGAGGAGTGGCAGGCGGTCGCTTCCTTCTGCGAAGCAGTAATGCTAGCAAAGGAGGAGGCCGACCGCATCAGGTAACGGCACCCTCACCGCCGCCGCCGGGATTCCAATCCCGATTTCCAGCCACCGTAGACGCGGGCTCGCGAACGGCGAGCCATGGGTAGCTTGCTGTCCGATAGT
Organism: Mythimna lalbum; assembly: GCA_949319445.1. NCBI lineage: Eukaryota > Metazoa > Arthropoda > Insecta > Lepidoptera > Noctuidae > Mythimna > Mythimna lalbum. The sequence continues at coordinate 834,316 of OX439365.1, forward strand.
CTGGTAACTGTCCGGACCGAGCCAAGACGTCGACGGCGCGCAGTTTCCGCGCGCCTCAAGGAGTTGTCAGCAACAGGAGGGGCCCAGCTGGGCCGAAGCCTACCGGGGCCAGGGTTATCCGAAAGGAAACTTGAGCCCCGGTATGAAGGCTAGAATGAACGGGGTGGGGTTTTTAGTCAGTAAGAGTCTGACACTGTCTCCCGCTCCACCCAAGAGCGGGTTTTGTCATAAGATGACTTTCCCCATCGAAAAACAAAAAAAAAAGTGGTTGGTGGCCCATCCCCTCTTCTAAATACGAGGCTTGAATTTGGGAAACAGTAGGAACATTACAAGGCTGATTATGCTCAAAAATATTATAATTAACTGTTTAGTAACCGATGCCAATTTGGACGTCGACTGTTTATCTTGAAACTGTCAACAAATTCGTATGACATTATTACTTTCTTTTAAAGAGATTTTGTTTGTTTTTCTTCAGAAGATTTTTCTTTCTGTATTTTTTTTCGCGATTTAATACAATTGTCTCGTCTTACAGCTTGTTATTGAGGAATAAGTTACAAAATTTCCCCTGGGAGACGAGATTTTGGAGGTCAGGGAGCAAATAAATAATGAGCTTGTTGGTAGGTACTGCTTTTTTGTCAAAGGGAATGTGTATCTGTACATTCTTTGGTATATGGTCTACATACGAAAAGATCGCTTGTTTGCCTGTTTTTAATAAAGAAACTTAAAAAAACTTGCTTTTTTAAATATTGGTAACTAGATATTAGCGGCTTAACCTGCTTACATAAAATTTAGCTTATGTCACTCAGGAATAAAGCAGCTTTCTATCGGTGGAAAAAATTTAGCAATCGGACCAGTTATTTCGGAGTTTATATCCTACAAAAAAAAAACTTTACCTCTTAGAAGTATAGATATAAACCTGGCATAGATTTTACTAGAACTGGTAGGAGGAAGTGCAAAAGATGGAGGGATGATGAATGAGAGAGTTGAGTCTTTTTCAAGAGTGAGACAGAACCGGCTAGCAAGCAAACCATCTTTATCTAAACAATTCTTTTGCATTCGTGTTTGTCACTTAAAGCTTGAACGATTCGAATGAAATTTTGTGTGTTTATTTGAGTCGTAGTATGGTTTGAAAATACAGGAGAATTTGATAAATGGCGCAAGTACAATCAGGTTCTCGATATTTTTCTGACAAAAAAAAAAAACAGTTTTCAGACAGGACAACGTATTTCGGGACCGCTGGTATATTTATATAAATATATAATTAATTACACAGTAAAACTATAAAAACTTCAAAAACTGCTGCACAAGTTAAGAGATTTCATAATATTTCAACAAAGTAAGTATCTGAAGAATTGCGAACAAATTTAAAGAGAATCTTTTATATTGCAGAGGGTATGCCTTCGGGACGTATTACAAATATTTATTAAACAAATTCTTATAATTTGTTGTAACAAAGAACACAAAAGAAGTTATTTCTTTTCAGTGTGTGTTGGAATTTAACTTATAAGCTTTTCACAATAGACTTTTCTGTTCAAAGTGCTGAAATAATTTTTTTAATACTTTTGTATGACTGGTTCACCCTTATATTTTTCAGCCCTAGTAGGTACGGATGACGGGGACATTTGAAGGAGTTACCGTGGCGCAAGAACGCAAAGGGTAAATGAAGGAACATAGGTGGATTTTAGTCAGTAATAGTCTGACACGCCCTGACACTTCAACGCGAGAGTGTTCAAGAAAAACTTTATCAAATTACATTTATTAGATAATGGACACATCAAGTGTTTGCTAGTATAGAGATATATGGAACTGTGTAAATTCTCTCAAACATCCGTTAAAAAGAGTTCGGGCAACTGCCCGATAGTTGTTTCTGGTCTGTTGTATAATATATAGTCACATGCTTTAAATCGCGCGAACTGTTATACCGCGATGCAGGACTTTTGAATTCCAAAACCTCAGTCTCAGAATATCTAGCTGATAGTTTTAAGTACTTACGATATTGTTACTTGTTACATTTATTTATTTTTAGGATATGCGTCATGTTGGACGCAATAAACTCTTTTTCTTTCTTTCTTTTCTTTCTTTCTTTCAGAATGATGACCTGATAGCACCTCATTTTCCGTTAATCGCAAGTGAACATCCAGAATGAAAACCCTAACTTTTCACAAAGCGGTCACTACAGCACACTCGATTATTTACTTTACACCCGGATCGTAAAATAAACCCTCGCAAATCGCTGCGAAAAGTAAAAAACCGATAGCCGTATCACTAACCGGTTAAAACCAACAAACAGTAACAGTCACAGTAAACCGAATTGAAAACCGGATAGCCGGTTAAAAACATTTAAACTGCCCAAGTTTTTTTTAACCGCCAGGAACTGTAATCAACGAACAGTTGGACAATACAAACATTTGTACATAACGAATTTTTAATTAATTTGGGATTGATTTTTATTGAATTTTGCTACGTACCATGAATGTGAATGATTTAAACCGATTGATATTGAACTGTAACCATTTTAAACGATGGGTCACTGGAAAACTGCGAAATCTCGTTATGAATGGTATTATTGACGTTTAATCCGGTTCCCGTGGCTGTATGATTTTATTCCTTTGCTTTTTCGTGATGATTGGATAGTGGTCCATTTTTTGTGGTATAAAATGAAAACTTTGTAACCAGCCGCTGAATCCGCGGGAATTCTGAATTACTCTTTGAGGTGGGGAATACTATACGCCGTTGACGGCTCAGGGCTCGGTTCGGATGGTTATCGGACGGCCGAACGATGAGCTACTCATTGCTCGCTGTCCGCAAGCCCACGCCTATGTTGGCTGGTAGTCAAGGTTAGGGTTTCGGAGGCTCCGGTTAGGGTCCGGCCCGCATTGGCTGACGTTTGTGGATAAAGAGAGAGAATAGACTCTTAATAAACTAGTGCGCCTTACCATCAACGATTGCTTTACTGCTTACTATCAGGTGTGATCGCAGTCAAGTACTAGTTTATATCAAATAAAAAAATAAAGAGAAAAGCATTTGCCTATGTAGTAGGACATAATAAAGAACTTAGATTAGATTATAAACTGTTTTTCAATGACAAAATTTACGAGGTGTATATATTTTGATTCCAAAAAGTCGTCCAATTTTTTCTAAATAATAAAATGCTAGTACTTTTACAATCACAAAACAATATTTAAGTAGACTTTTGAGCTGTTCTTCCTATAGGTTTTTAATTAAAAAGTTCAAATGTTACTTGAACTAAGTCCAAGTGTACTAAATTATAATTGTTTAACGCGTTTCCGAGTAATAAAATAAAGCGTCATAATTGCGTGAAGGGTCGTAACTTAGTTTTAAGAAGTTAGGATTAAGTTTGTTGTTGAAAACTCCCGCAGGGACTGACGGCCTGCGAGCTTCCCATGCTTTGTTTGATAAGAACCATGGATAAGAAGTTGCGATGATCTTGTACAGTTTCTAAAACCCCGTGTATAAGATATGCCATCAAAAACATAACTTATAAAAAAACCAAGGCTCGCAACTCAGTTCTCCTACCGTAAAAAGTTGTGAGATCCATGTAATACCAATTCGGTTAATTTATTCAGTTTCTGCTTGATCAACTTTTGCAACATCAGTGACCTATCAATATTACAAATCTTTTATATTTTAAATAAATAGATTGACTGGACAATCGCATGAAAACAAAACGTAACTCACAAGTAATACGTATTATATTAAATTAGGTTGTTTAGAGCCGATTGTGGACGAAACGGCCGGGCTGCTTTTTTACTAACCTTGGCTAATTTTTTCGCTGCCATAGTTTAGATCGTTTTTATAATCGACTAGTTGCTCCCAGCAGCTTCGCCCGCGTGATAGCAGAAAATTATCTCAAGGGAACATACTTTGGGGATAAAATGTATTCTTTGTCCTATTCCAGGACATGGTGTATCTGTGTTTCATCAAAATCGGTTTTGCCATTTAGACGTGAAGACGTAATAAACAAACAAACAAACCAACTCACTTTCGCTTTTATAATATTAGTAAGGAAGTAAGGATGTGATGGCCCAGTAGTTAAGGCACCTGCCTCTTATGCGTGTACCTGTGTGCATTTTGCAGTTCATAAATACTTTTTAAAGTTTATCTAGGAAATTATCTGACACCCCGTGCCTCGGAAAGTACATACAGCCATTGGTTCCGATAGTTATTTGTAGATTTTTGACAGTTGTGATACAAGTAGTTTTTTTTTTTTTTCTCTCGACGGGGAAAATTATCATTGACGAAACCCGCTCTTGGGTGGAGCGGGAGACAGTGTCAGAGTCTTACTGACTAAAAACCCCGCGCCGTTCCTTCTAGCCTTCATACCGGGGCTCTAGTTTCCTTTCGGATAACCCCGACCCCGGTAGGCTTCGACCCAGATGGGCCCCTCCTGTTGCTGACAACTCCTTGAGGCGCGCGGGAACAGTGCGCGCCGTCGACGCCTTGGCTCGGTCCGGACAGTTATCGGACGATCGGACAGCGAGCTATCCATGGCTCGCCGTCCGCGAGCCCGCGTCTACGTTGGCCGGAAATCGGGATCGGAATCCCGGCGGCGGCGGCGGGGGCGCCGTTGCCTGATGCGGTCTGCCTCCTCCTTTGCTAGCATTACTGCTTCGCAGAAGGAGGCGACCGCCTGCCACTCCTCCTCGCTCCGGACCATGGCCTGAACCAAGGCCCGGCGCGAGAGGTCTCCGCCGCCGATCGCCCCCACGAGGACACGGCGTTGCTCCGCCCAAGCAGGGCACACCTCAACTGTGTGCTCCACCGTGTCCTCCGGGCGTTCCGCACAGTGGCGGCACCCGGGCGTCTCTGTTACAAGTAGTTAGACGTCAGAAATTCTGACCATCAGTCTAACCAAGGATTAAAGTTATTTTGAACAGAGTATAAGTGTGTTTTAATAAATTTAAAGATCTTTAAAACGTTGAGAGTATTTATAAAAAAAGAAATACTATGTCTTCTTATTTCTTCATTAAATCAAATATATTCAAGTACCGATATGATCCTACCACAGAACTCAAAAAGCTGAACCACCTACCCTACCTGTATTTGCATGACAACAAAAAGGTAAAATTGACCCCCAGAACAGCTGATATGGTCCCTCATCGATTATCCCTTGCATCTCCCAGGGCATAACAAAGGGAAATCATAGTATTCAGGTACCCTTATTATAATAAACCCTTGATATTGTTAAGGGCAGCGCGTGAGGCGCCGATAGCTAGAGTAAACAACATCAATATTGTGTGGGGTTGTCGTCACTAGAGGTGGGACACATTACTCACGTGGTTTTATCGATATTTTTTTCATTTATATTTCGTGAATGAAAGTTTGTCAGTTCTTTTATTGTGTGATATAAATCTTCAAAAGACTAAGAACGATGATTGATCGGCAATAATAATTGGAGAATTCTGTTTTTTATTAGCGGTTTGCGGGACCTTTATTGTGTATCTGTGTGCTAAATAAATGTGTTTTCTTTCTTTCTTACTGTTTAGCAAACCTTTATACATGAAAAAGGCCCTAATGAAGTAATAAGGCAGCCTATTTACCTTTATGTGTTTAAAGTATTAAATAAACAAATAATATTTTCTTACTAATGTTGTGGTCCTTGATAATGACTGTTTCTCTAAGCTGTAGGTTTTTTTAAAGATAAGTTAACCCTTCAGATACCGTCAATTAGAGACACAATAGTAAGACAATAGATGCGCGGCCACCGGTGGTCGCTTGAGGATTCATGAATTAAAACTATCTGATTATAATCTGTCGATATTTTTTTATTTAGAGTTCCGTCGTTAAGTTGGTGATCGATCAGAATACTAAAATATGTCTTACCCGTCAGGGTAATACTCCAATGAGATTTATAATCACATCGGTCTTTCATTACTGTTACCACTTTTTAAAGTCGATATAAAAACTATCGACACTTTCAACCACTACACCACTAGTGATTCTCTGGGCAACCACTAGGTAAGCTGTGTACATACTCCTCCAGATAGCTTATTACTACGCCCTGAGCACCGTTTTGGATAAACATACGTTAATTAAAAGCATTTGCTTGTACATAGACGATAGTTTACTTTTATAGAATATTAAATTGTTTGCCTATAAAACGGTTATCGCTCTTGAGGACTTCTCGTGATGGTTTAAAATATTATTTGTGAAAATTAAAATGGCAGCAGATGAACAGAAGCATAAGAATGTTGGTTATTACGGTTTTTTTTACGATGGGCAAAAATCATCCAATGACAACCAACCTCTTGGGCGGAGCGGGAGATAGTGTCAGACTCTTACTGACTAAAATTCCACCCCGTTCCTTCTAGCCTCTCGACGTTTCCAGTCTCCCTGGTGACCGGGGTAGACTATGTTGGTTATTGGAAGACTATGTTGGAAGCCAGATAAAGCTTATGAAGATCCTTGGGGTTCAAGCTTACTCTAAACCCATAAAAATCAGTTATAATTAGTACCGTGAAAGCATCCAATGACTTCTTTCACTGTAAGGCTACTTGCTTCACAAGAGGGCGTATCAGGCTTCTACCGAATAAACCCTTGTTTTCTTCAAATACCCTTTATGTTCCGGGATCATTTACTTTTCAAAAATTCCAGAAAGGTCCATATGGAGACTGATAGAGTTACTATCAGATTTATAATATTACTATGGATTTTTTGACTTTTTTTTTCGGGTAAATGAATATGATACAAAATTTCACATGAAGAATCTGGCATATGAAAAATTAATCGACTGTTTCAGAGATTGAGAAGAATAAAGCAGAAATGGAAATAGCCACTGAAAATATTTTGATTTATTTATTGCTGAGATGATGAGCAAGAGTGGTTTGACTTCATAAGTTCTGTCACTCCCTGACAGATTGTCAATTAGTAGGCATTAGTGTAATTAACTCCGTGGCAGTACAGCCAGGATATCAAGAGTCAACCGTCCATCGTCCGTTTACCGACTCCACTAAACCCTTCAATCCTTTAATTCTAAAATGGGTAAACAGTGTCCGAGGTGTTTGTGTTGTAGTTACACGGCTATCAGATATTCATGAGTTGCTAACTTTCGGTCAATAATTCAACTTGTTGTTTGATCCGCTCGCTAAACAGGGCTTTGTGGTTGCTAACTAACCTCGTTTGGGATTATAGTTATTAGGTAAACTGATTTTTGGGGGTTTTGGTTAGATTAATCGTTTTAAAGTTATTGACATTTATCATTTACCTGGGCAGGTGAAAGATTTTTTTTTACCGGGTGTCTAAAAAGGAGGAGGTTCTCAATTCGGATGTTTGTATTTTTCTTAATGTTTTTTTCATGCATAACTTCGTCGCTTGCCAACCGATTTGGTACCATAGTACCAAGTTGGGATCTGATGATGGAATCTAGACGAAATCGAGGGAACTCCTCAAATTCATTAATTTTTTTTTGTGACGTCGGGTATTTTTTTAATAAACAGTTTTCTATTATTACAGTTTTTGGTTCTCTTTTTATTTCTATAAATTAATGCTTGGTTGCGATCTCACCTGATGGTAAGCTAAGCAGTAATGTTAATGGTGAAGCTCTAGTTTATTAAGAGCCAATTCACTCTAGCCTTGAAGCTGCATGGTGCTGTACTACCAGTACATATACATTACCCATACGCACATAACGTATTAGGAACACCTTCATTGTTCGTACAACCATTGGTCCATTTAGAATTATTATTAAAGAAGAGCTTGGCTCCTGACAATCCTGATTTTCGTATCAAGTTATCAATATTTTGGCGACTATCATAAAAGTTTGAGTTGATAGCGCAATATGTCAACCACCCCAGTACACGGGGGCGTTAGACCGTATTTGGCTGGACACGGCACACTGGGTTGTCTATACATATGATGCGGTAACGCGCCCAGTTAAGGATTGGAATTCCCTGCTGGAGTATGTGTTTCTGATAGCTACAACTGAGGGGTAAGTCAAGAGTAAATAGATTACTTCTAGAAAAACAAGCTCCATCGTCGACTATATCACCGCTTACTATTAGGTGAGATAGCGGTCAAGCGCGAGCCTATCAAAAAGAAACAAAACCATTTGCAATCAACTACTAGGCACTGGACGTCATCATCATCTTCCTGCCCTTATCCCGTTTTATTTGGGGTCGGCGCAACATGTTTTTTTCTTCCATTCTGTCCTGTCACTCGTCACGCTATCACTAACTCCTTTGTCATTCATATCACTTCTCACACAATCCATCCATCTTTTCTTTGGCCTCCCTCTCCCTCTCCATCCATCCACATGTAAATTCATAACTCTTTTAACAACATGCGTTTCATCTCTCCTCTTTACATGACCATACCAAGACAAACGATTTCCTTTCAACTTTTCAGTCACTGGCGCCACTTTCAAACTTCCCCTAATATACTCATTTCTCACTTTATCCATTCTCGTCACACCACACATCCATCTCAACATTCTCATCTCCGCAACATGCAATCTTTTTGCTGGACGTATATTTACAAAATACAAAAATAATAACAATAATTTTCTCGCTCACAACAAATCAGCTAACTAACTTCAAAAACCAAGTCGCAAACTTAACCCACTTTTTCAAAAACTAAGACCCCAAACAAACGAGCGACTAGTCGCAGAACCTCGCAGTAAGTCCCTGCAATTTCGTCGCACTGCCGGTTAACGGTAGCGCTGGTAAAGTCCTACAAATAGACCACTTATTTCAACTGTGGACGAGTATTTTCACTGAGCTAGTGTCCAATGTAAGCTATAAAATACGATGCTATGCTATGCGGAATTATGTGTACACAATAAATAAAAACACTAGTTAGTCTTTGATTGTCCCACTGCAGACTTTTTCTCGTGCAGAATAGCGCCGTCTTTCTCAACTTTAATTGCCGCGCTTACTCATGACAGATTTATCTACAAAAGAGTGTTTAGTTCCAGATTATACGGCCTAAAGCAATTTTAGCTTTTAATTCATGAATCCCCAAGCGACACCCGGTGGCCGCGCATCTATTGTCTTACTATTGTGTCTCTAATTGACGGTATCTGAATAGCGACTTTGCTCTCCTAAAAGTTAGTTTCTCCATGTAAACTTAGACCCCCTTTGCAACCCCTTAAGCGGTAAATTTTGGAAAATCTTATCTTAGTACTCGCTAACGTCATTAAAGGAATTTTTTGTGCAAAATTTTGCACTCTGGTCCCAGTAGTTTCAGCTATGCGTTGAAATGTCAGTCAGTCACTTTTTCCTGTATAATATACAAATTGTATTTAAATCTTCAAATTAGCTCTTTTCCAGAAACCCCTCCAAGTTAATTGATTTGGTGGTTTCCAAATATATCTTTCTTATGAAAATGATTTCTTGTTTGGAACTTTGTACGTGGTTGTATAGTCATTGGTTGTACCTAACTGTTCGAATTTACAAGTCAACAAGTATTTAAATTACTTGATTTTACGGTCTTCCAAATCATATTTTGCTTAACAAATAGATAAACTTTAACTGAAACTTTTCTTGACGGTTGATTTTTTATGTTTTACTATCTTATGACATAATTTTGGTCGCCTCGATTCGAATCGCTCACAGTGGAGGCTCAACTCAATTCTATGACATATCTCTGTTTTTATGAAATCACAGCATGAATAATACATCGTATAGCATTACTGTGGCAGTCGCAGTAGGTCCAGCTGTAATAGAATGGATTTGTTCGTTTTGTTACTCTGTGGATGAAAAGAAAATATGATGTTATATGAACGTGCAGTATGTTCTGTTGTACTAATTCATTGGATATGGATTTTATATTGCTCGTTGAGTTTAATAGTTTTATTGTTGAGGTTCGTTTGATAGCTATAACTGTCGGAATTTTTGAGTGAGATGTCGTCAATCAATCAATATTCTTCATACATTTTATTGCGTTCTTTTCGGGGAGGGCTATGTATTCTCATAGGCTTATGTATGAACTAGGTCGTCCTAAGGATTGTCGGGCCTTAAAGAGACTAGCTAGGCACAACTCCTGTTAGGGCTATGTGATTATGCGATTGTTTGCAGAGTTCCGTACCCTGGCACGAGAGAGTCTGCAGTGACTCTCTCGTGCCAGGGTACGGAAGGGCAATTGAAGAAACATGGATAGGTTTTAGTCAGTAAAAATCTGACTAGGATCTCTCGCCCCACCCAGAGAGGGATAAGTTAATGATGATTTACCACCTTAAAAAACAAAAAAGGACTATTTAGCCTGATCATTAGATGGTAATAATCAACTCAAACAACATATATAAACAAAGAAAAAAAAATTGGTACAGTACAAGACACTGACACAATATTCAGGTAACATGCATCAAAAATAATACAAGAAGCAAAAAATGCCGCTGCACCAAAATCCAGTTCAGCATGAATGCCAGACTAGTGCCTGATTTGCCTGCTGGCATATGAGGCCATCGGACATATTATTTATTTATTATTATTATTTATTATATTCTTTATTGTACACCACATAAACAAATACATAGGACAAACATTTTAAGAAAAAAGTGTACAATGGGCGGTCTTATCGCACATGGCGATCTCTTACAGACAACCTTTGGATGGACATATTTTTTTTTATAAAATTTAAAACAATTTTTAACAGTCATGCCCCAAAAATTATATTACTTCTAGATACTAATCTCTCTTCTTCTTTGTTCCAGGACCTTCAATCGGAGATCGAGACCCACCGCGATGTGTACGCGTCCCTCACGGGGACAGGGCGCCGCCTGCTCGGCTCCCTGTCCTCGCAGGAGGATGCCGTCATGCTGCAGCGGAGGCTAGACGAGATGAACCAGCGGTGGCACCATCTCAAGTCAAAGAGCATGGCTATCAGGTCAGTACTGTTACTGTATAGATGTGTCTCTACACGTCGATGGGGTGAGATGAACCAACAGTGGATTCCATTGTTCTTTGAAGTAATTGGTCTGGTTTTAGCACTATTCTCTTTTAAATATTATTTCTTTACACGTTTTGATACAAGTGAAGATGGTTTGTCATTGAAACTGAGGCGGAATTCGCCCGGGCCGCAAGCGAGGCAGTGACAAACCTCGTGTATCAGACGACGTTTATGAAGTTTCTTGCTGGTTCTTCTCCATAGAAAACGTCCAATTTGGAACCGTGTACTAGCTTCTGACGTTTTATAAGTGCCCATGTAGGCCTATGTGGAATAAAATATTTTGAAGTTTTAATTTGACGTTTTTCGATACACTTACGAATAAATAAATAAACTATGGCTGACACGCGACACGCGGGGATCGTTTAGCGCCTAGAATACATAAGTTAAATGGTGGCATGGGTGAGCTCCCGTATTTTTTTGCACTAGTGCGGAAAAAAGTAAATTGCATGCCAAGAAGCTGTAGGAATAAGTAGCTCTTATTCCTACAGCTTCTTGGCATGCAATTTCGAGTGTATTGATATACACTTTTTTAACTGATGAACAAAAGTAATAGCAGTAAGTAGTTAGATTTAGCATGTAGGTAGTTTACTGGGGCCAGGGTAATCCGAAAGGGAGCGCGAGCCCCGGTATGAAGGCTAGAAGGAACGGGGTGGGTTTTTAGTTAGTAAGAGTCCGACACTATCTCCCACTCCGCCCAAGAGCGGGGGTTGTCATTGGATGATTTTCCCCGCCATAAAAAAAAAAAAAACAGGTAGTTAATTTTGTCGTCAGTGATATCAAAACCCAAAGAGACATCGTCAAAATCTCTTGGACAAAACATTCACATATCTTCTAGTAGTTCAAGGTTTTCAAATTTACTTTCTACAAGCTTTCCCAGGATCCTAGTGATAGCGTAAAAATAGTACATTTAAAGCAAAAACATTCGTTTATTTTTTTGTCAAAAAATTCGTGTCAAATATTCTGATGTTGTTTTGCCCGCCAAACGGCAGGCAACGTTTAAAAATGTGCGTCCGGATACGTTCCAACGTAATGAAACGTTGAGGTTTTATGTGTTGGTTTTATTGCTTTGTATTGTGTCCTAGTGTATCTGTAAAGTGCTTTAACCTTCAAGTGGTCCTAGTCTAAAATTTATATGTTTTTGTCTTGGGTCCGAATACAGAGTTTAGAATTTGAAGTTGAGAATTGGTCAAAGTCTCTTTCTGTGTGTTTAATCTGACGTCCTGTTAAACTTTGGCATTAAAATAAAGCCAGAAATATTCTTAACTCTAAGTGTCTCAGCACACTGGCCTCAAATAAACGCCGCTTCAAGCTTCTTTTTGAGGCAGCCTATTTTGTGGCTTGTGTGCGGCGTTGCCGCCACAAAAAAAATGCTTGAAGCCGCTTCAACCGTCTCTGCTGTTTTTGCGGCGGCTTCTAGCTTTTTTTTTGTGGCCTCTTGTAGCGTTTTTTTGTGGCGGCGTTTTTTGGAGTGTGCGGGGTCAGAAAAACCTCAATTCAGAAACAAATGCAATTTTTGAATAACTATTTCAGCTGCGAATTAATAAACTATGTAGGTATTGCAGTTATAGTATTATTTAATGATCTTATTTCCAATTACATAATCTAATACATTATTAGTGCAATTCTAATTACATAATCAATTTATTTACACGCATCAACAGGCAATAATTATTAATTAACCCTTCAGATGCTGACACGCCCCATGTACCCATCGGTACACCTACCGATTGACCGAGTTTTTGTAGATGCTCAAAATCAAGTAGATGATTATTAAATTAAATAATAATATTCCACAACTATCACCCAACGCCGTCTAGTCACAAGCTAAGCAGAGCTAGTGTTATGATTACTGGACAATTGATAAACATACTTATATATTTCTAAATAAATAAATAAATATTTTAAATAAATAAATAAAATAAATTACACCCAGACACATAACAAATGAACATCACACAAACATTTGTCCTGGGTGGAAATCGAACCCACGACCAACATCGCAGTTAAGACCACTAACCACTATACCAACAGGCCAGTCGAAATAAAAAACCTCGATCCCTATTTCCACCTGATCCCAAATGACATGTAAGCATTATCAGACACTTGCTATGGCAAACAGGTCCGTCTAAAACAATCAATATGTCCTGTAGTAACCCAATAATATGGCTGTTACCGCCGGCCAGGGCTACTGTAACCCGTTGCGGCGGCTGGTTGCTAAACCAATTATGTCACTGGTTGCTCCACCTAATTGCTATTAATGTACCGAATTGCGAATAGATAGGAGTAGTGACAGTTCTGGGGGTAGTGAAGGCGGAATTATAATCTTGATACTTGAGAACAGTGATTGTTTGAGAATTGGACAGAAATTCCAAAATCGAGCAGTACTGTAGACTCTTTCATCAGGACCTCTTTAGACGGTTTACAAATAATGGTTTATACTTAAATAGGACAATGTATTCACTGAGCAAAGAATAGTTTTCAAATGTATAATTAAAGCCTACCATTTCTACATTATATCTATTAATACCACAAACAAAACTTAAACCTTCAGACTTTAAGTGAAAACCACCTCCACAAGATTACACACAGAGAGAAAATTCATATTAAGGTGCGAAGCGTTCCCTATACAAAGTTTCCAACTACCCACAACCTTCCGAACTAAAAGTAGAAAATGAAACTCATTTCACTGGACCAGGAATTAATTTGCAAAGTGTCACAACATCGCACTCCGTCTATACCAGGAAAAGCAGAGGCGGAAGAGTTGTAAACTACCCCCGCAGTTTGTATATACTTACCGCTAAAGGTTTTTGATAGGAAATAAATTGAAGAGCTAATTCTGTTTAGGATAGATCGATCTTCGTACCAGCTTTGTGGCGGGGGTATTAACCAATTATTTCCTAACTTATTTTGTAAATTGATTTTAGGGTTGGCAAGATAGAGGAAAGCATGAAAAGCGCGAAACAGGTCCAAAATTTATTAGGTAGAGTCTGTGTGGAAATTAAATAGTTGTAAGATTTGAGGACGCTCATTTAGATAAATATAGTTTTGGTTATATTGACACATTGTTACGTTATTATAGTGCAACTGTTACATCTTGATATTTTGAAACTGTGTTATGTTATGGTTTTTTTTCTACTGTTTTGTTCTTTCTAAAATAACTTTCTTCGACAACATACTCAAACTTAGCCCATATCTAAAAACTCGTATTATAAAACACACCACTAAAATAAAACAGAACCGCGTGAAAACCTTATAAAAACGCGAGCTTAAATTAACCCTCAAATTCCGCCGCACATGGGACTTTAAAAAAGTTTAACGTATTTACAGACGCTGAACAAAAACAGGCCATTAAGTGTTATTTATGGGGGTGGAAAACATGGGGTTGTACCACGTGAGGTTATAAAGGAAATATGTCATTTAATAGGTGATACTGATGGGGTATTTTGTGTAAATTAGATTATGTAGGTATGTATGTCGATAATATTTTTTCTAAAACGTTTGGATTGCTTAATACACAATATATGGATCTGATTTTGTCCGAAATAAAATAAATTCATTCATAATACTAATTTTTTGGATAGAGACGTAAGTTGGGATGGAATAAGAGGAAATAAGTAACTGAGTATATACCTAATAATTATACTATAGGAATCTTTAACAACAAAACGAATTAATTGTAGCCAGGCCTGACATCCCATTTTATTTTATTTTCATTTTTTTTGAGGTATAAATACGTTCTCCCCCTCTGGGTGACACGAGAGGGAGCGTCGAACGTGTACTGATTAAAACGCACCTGAGTTCCTTTAATTGCTCACTGCATTTCAAATAACTCTTTCTAATAATCCCGCAGCCCTGGAAATATCAATTTCCATGACAATTCAACTGTACAATATTTTAATCAAATTCGTCTCCAATTTCTTCGAATGGTTCCATTACATCTGTCAAAACATTTAGAACACTTCTATTAAACTAAAAATATGTTTCTGTCCCTTATCGCTATATAGACTTTGTATGATGCTATCCCACTCTAGCGTTAAAAGGGTTGACGGGACCCAGGGTTGTCAATTAACAGAAAATTAGATTCACTTTGTCGAAGAATTTATGGAGTAAAAGTTACTTAAGTTTTGTGTTAAGATGTACCTTTCTTTTGAGAAACTATGACAGATGTTCTTGAAAGTTAGTTATTGTAACAAAAGGGAGGGACTAAAAGATATTATCGCAACGGTAATTGAATTTGACGATAGTATCGATAGTGGCTTGTGTAGTAATTTATCGTAAAAGGATATTGAATGCAATAGTTATATTTTAGAATGATCTATTGGGTTTATTTGAGATGATAAATCAAAATATAGGAAATTATAGACCGAAGATTTATAAAGTATCAAGTTGTCATGATTATGCTATAAACGGAGATGGGATTGTGTAATCAAATCATCAATCAATCATTATTATACCGATATCTCCGCCCACAGGGGCAAATATTTAACAAAAAAGATCGTTCTCCAATTAAGTCTGAAGTGCAAACAAGTAGATTTATTTGCGAGCGCCACCGATCGCCGGCTCCATAAATAATCCTTCGGTAAAAAATTAAATTTTCGCCTGTGTAACGGTCATTCTTAATATAGGCGGCCATTTTGTATTTGGGGCTAGGAAAATGGCGGGAAATTTCAGATATTATACATTAATTGGCTGCAAATGTTTGTTGGATAAATAATTTCAATAATTACTGGACTGAAGTTTTAAGTACTTTCATCCGTAAAATGCTACTTTACATGGTGAGAATGAGTGACATAGGCTTTATATATTCTACTTTCACGCGAGCAAAGCTGCTGAAATAAAAACCAGTGAATGTTTTGAATAAACTTGAATCTTAAATTTAAAACAAAAACTACGCGATGGATTTTAACGAAACTTGGTACAATCATTCTTCATACTCCTGGGCAGGTTATAGTATACTTTTCATCACGCTACGATCAATGGGAGCAGAGCAGTGAAGGGAAATGTTGGGGAAACGAGAAAAATTACTCCATTTTTTAAGCTTCCGTCGCGTTTGCAGCCTTAATGGTTAAAGCTACACAGAAATCATGTATAACGGAAATGTTTTCCTTAAAATTATATAAAAAATATCCCAAGACGTAATATGTCTATCTTTTATGGTTGACTCACAATAACACATGTAACTCCCGATAGCTTAGCAGTTCGGAGCTTTCTGTTTATTTTTGTCTATGGCACCAAGGTGTGTGCACACTGTCACGCGCGTAAGTGGAAGGGAGAGATCTGGAACGTCTCGAATTGTCTCGCGCATCACGTTGTTTTCCAGGCTCTTAGAATTCGACACCAGACGTTTCAGATCTTTGATTTTGACGACTCCGTTGTCGCTGGCATAAGCAACAGGATCCGCGTACGAAGTCGCTGGCAGAAGCTAGTATATAATAAACTCGGTCCACGCTGAAGACCAGCGCTGTGGACTCGCCGCTTTTTTTGCGTTGCGGTCTTGGCATTATGCTGAGCCTTCGGTCGTTTTGCTCGGAAGTGGCGCAATCTTTCATTAAATGTGGTCATCTATAATTTCTCAAAAATTTGAAGACATGTGACCCGCAATAGGCCTGCGTGGTTGATTACGGCCCATTTCCTCTCTCACAGAGTGTGAATGGTCCGTAGTGTGAGAGGGTGAGATCATTATAAGGCCAACTATGCTATAATTTGTTCCTACTTTTCGGCCTTTCCGACAAATAAAATGTTTTTCTTTCTTTTCTTTCTTTCTTAGATATGAAAAAACTGTTAACTGTTGTTAACTTACTAGTAAATAAGTTTATATACCTGGCACCAGAAGATAAATAAAGCTAAATAGTGTTTGTCTTCTGTTTGTCGGCACATTTCGTCGTTCAGTTCTATTTGTAATGAACAGACACAATGATTGAAATTGCTGTCAAGCAAAACCGCTCTAATTCAAAATAACGTAATGGTAATAGGAGAGGTCTTCCTGTTCCCGCTGTTTCCCTGGCCCCAAACCGATCAGTGAATTAATCATTCAAACTTAACGACGTGTAATAAATCTGGAGTTTCCCTCGCCGGGAATCGAACCGAGGACTGTTCGTACTCAATTACGACGTGCCATCTATGTAAATTATATTTGCTTTTGTTTAGCTTTGAATTCATGTTAATTCGTTCGGATATTTTCGCTTTTTGTGCTGACAAGGATTGGAAAAGCGCTTCTTTGTTAACTTAGATCTGTGAATAGTAAATCATATTATTACCACTAGACCAACTAGTGTCCCTGACTGCTATGCCGGAGGTCGTGGGTTTGATTTCCACCCAAGATAAATGTTTGTGTGATGAGCATTTTGTTCTGTGTCTGGGTGTAATTTATCTATGTATTTAGAAATATATTAGCATGTTTATCAGTTGTCCAGTACTCATAACACAAGCTCTGCTTAGTTTGTGACTAGATGGCGTTGTGTGATAGTTGTGGAATTTATTTTTATTTTTTTATTTATTTATTGCCAATTTACACTAACAGTAAAGTAACCACACATTATATATTATACTATAATATTATACTATAACCTTAAATTGCTTATTGATGTATCATATCAACAAAAAGGCTATTTTTAGTGTTTCACTTTTTTTTTTGAGGTGGTAAATCATTCAATGATTTCTCGACGCTCAAAATTAATAGTGCTTTGGTATTAGTATTTTTGCACGCACACATAACCACGCTAGTGACGTAGTCAAGATTTAATATAGCTTTTTTTATTCATAAATAATTCTCAGATTACGTTATTTTAAGATAAAAAAATGGTACTTACTTATTAAAATAGCTGAAATTGATTTACTAGCTGATTCTGAGCTTTTGTAATGTTTTTACTCACATAAGTAAAAAAACAAGGCAATTAAAAAAATATTGTACAAACGTGCTGCGGTTAGGTATGTGTTGTAGGTTGTATTACTTTAAAAAGGTTTTATATCTCTAAATCGTATTATTTCATAAACATGTCTGTAGGTACTAGTTTTTTTATTACTACACACGGTGTCTACATCTCTATTTTTTCCAACTCTCCTTTCGTAGATGCTGGAAGCGATTTCTATAGAAATAAACATCACCTTTGTACCTATTTTTCTGTCCTCTTCTTCTTTTTCATTTTATGTGTGAACATAAATAAATAAAATAAAAGACAATGATATTTCAGGGGAATCAGGGCTTTATTTAGACGAGTAAAACAATACTGTTCATGGACTATACCTAGTAGTATCAGAGTCGTTATCTGACGGTAACCGTAAAAGCGACGATAAAATAATATAAAGAGGTATATTACACAGTTTTATATCACTAGACAGCGACAACTTCGCGCTGACACGCATGCAGATCGCGTTTTATTGAGCTTGGGGTGGGGTGTCACTGTTAGCGAGTAGCGGATTTCGAACAAAGTACAGAATAAACATTTTTAACCTTCATACACTGCGTTGCATAGAGTACTACCTGGCTTTTGCCAATGCTTGTGTTTGGTTATCTTATGTAATATTTTTTCTTCTTCTTCTTTTTTTCTTCAGTTTAAAACATGAGCCACATGTCCTATACACCTGCACTATGGAGGATTTCATTACTTCCACTGATCAGTTGCAGTTAACGTAGCCACCTACTGTGCCCCAACTGTTTAACAAGTTTACCATCGATCCGAAAAGAAGAAGACTAATTGTTCTATAAACGGTGGTAATGCTATATATCGAAATTCTTTCAACTACAACAAAGAAATGATAATTATAGCTCAACATACAGCAAAAATAGTAACAGTTTTATTTAATTGATATAAACTAGTGCTTAACTGCTATCCCACCTGCGATGGTGGGACTATTCTATACCCATAGCCTGCAATAGGCGACATTTTCAGAAGGTTAAACTGTAGACTGGTAATTGAAAATAATTTTGTAGCCTGTCAACCCCGGAAAAATTCAAGAATAAAAGTCATTTTGATCTAGATCATCGTTACGGTCTAGATCAAAATATCCAATCTCAAGCCATCGGTAGCCGACCATATTTTACGACTATTTTACAGCTGATAGCCGGAGAATCGAACCTGCTCTATGCTTCCACCGCAGACTGAAGGCTTGCGGAGGTTTTATCTGTGCTATCAGATGTAAAGTGGGTAGTAAAGGGTAGCGTTCACTTTAATGGTAGATTCTTATAGTAGTTTTATGGGACATCATGGTAGAATTTAAGTGTTGTGGTTGGGACGGTTAGAGGTAGCATTTTGCTTGTTATAAGGAAAAAATATAATTTAATATTATAAGGGGACGATGTGTACTACATAGATACTTTTTTACGGTGGAAAAAATCGTCCAATGACAACCCCCGCTCTTGGGTGGAGTGGGAGATAGTGCCTTCTAGCCTCTTCATACTGGAGCTCGGGTTTCCTTTCGGATAATCCTGGCCCCAGTAGACTTCGACCCAGCTGGGCCCCTCCTGTTGCTGACAACTCGTTAAGGCGCGCGAGAACAGTGCGCGCCGTCGACGTATTGGGCTCGGTCTGGGCAGATACCGGACGGTCGGACAGCGAGCTACCCATGGCTCGCCGTCCGTGAATAATATAAAGCGAAGATGAATACTACATACCTACATACTGTATGGACCAGCATGTTGAGCTGTGAAAGACGGATGAAAAATTAGATAGATGTGTGGTGAGATTGAAATAGAATATCCCCATACTCTAATCTATCATATTTATGTACTATTCCAGGACAAGGTCTACTCATGTCAAATTTCATCCAAATCCGTTCAGCTGTTCGAGCGTGAAGTAGCAACAATTCAGCTGTTCGAGCGTGAAGTAGTAACAAAGATACACACTCACAAATTTTCGCCTTTATATTCATAAAATTGATGAAAATAGAAATATCAGTTCCTGTTTTACTGATATATCGGTAACCTTAACAATTCCAGATATTTATTAATAATGTTAGTCTTATGTTAAATTAATAAAGAGAAAAAACCTAAATATCATCTGTGCTGTACCTACCTGTACATCTAAGCTATCTAGGTTTTCGAGGCCATGGTCCGGAGCAAGGAGGAATGGCAGGCGGTCGCCTCCTTCTGCGAAGCAGTAATGCTTGCAAAAGAGGAGGCCGACCGCATCAGGCAACGGCGCCCTCGCCGCCGTCGCCGGGATTCCGATCCCGATTTCCGGCCACCGTAGACGCGGGCTCGCGGACGGCGAGCCATGGGTAGCTCGCTGTCCGATCGTCCGGTAATGGACCGAGTCCAAGACGTCGACGGCGCGCACTGTTCCCGCGCGCCTCAAGGAGTTGTGAGTAGCAGGCCCCCCCTGGCCCCAGCTGGGTCGAAGCCTACTGGAGACAGGGTTGTCCAACAGGGAGCTCGTGCCCCGGTATGAAGGCTAGAAGGAACGGCGCGGGGTTTTTAGTCAGTAAGAGTCTGACACTATCTCCCGCTCCCCCCAAGAGCGGGTTTTGTCATAAGATGATTTTCCCCATCGACAAAAAAAAGCTATCTAGGTTTATATAGAGACCTAGCTACTCAATGATGCAACTACTAAAACAATGGATCCCAGCCTTTCACACAATACCCTCCCCATACCTACACCCGTGCAAAACCATAATCTTATCAAAAATTAACCGTGAAGCCCATCTTACAGCGAGCTCCTGTGTTCATAGAAGCTTTGTTTATGTAGAACTTGCGTCCTGTGGTCGGGAGCCAGGCGAGCCGGGGCCCCTGCGGTCGAGGGCCCTTTGTGGGAATACGGCCCTGTGTTTGTATCACTGTTGTCAAAGTTTAAGGATTATAAGGGATCTATCTTGTATGGTGGGTTGGAATTCCTTTTTATGGCGTGTTTAGTTCAGCAGGTTATAACTAATACAAGGTGTAACGTTAAATGCACAAAACCTGAAATTAGTTTGTGCAGAATAACGAGCAGAATCAATTAATATAGGTTACATTTTTCAAAAAAATCTTCATTAAAAATTTCGACAAAATGGACACCCATTTATGAATAGGTCAAACCATCACGTGCGCAAACCCACTGAAATAGGTAAACAAACACAAATATGTAATCCAATAAAATTTTCTCATACGCGGGATAATAAAAGGTCTTATTTTAATGCAGATATGAATTCTAAACAAACTAAATCTGCTCATAAAACCTTTAATTTTTTTTATGATTTTTTTTCTCACATAATTAGGTCAATCGAATTAAAAATCATTTGAGGTGTCTGAGGTTTTGCGCATTTAACGTTACACGTTGTATATATCGAAGTAAATTACATGGAACTCAATGTAATCTACTTCAACTTTAGCTGTGTGTAAGTTGTGGTTACTACCTAAGAAGCATAATCAGCCTCATGATATTCTCAAAGCTGAAACTCAAGCCATCTCTTTAAGAGAGGGTACGGGCCAGTGCGGGGTGGTGGATGTCTTCTACGAGTAATTTTTGGTTCCAGGACATGCCGGTTTCCTCACGATGTGTTCCTTGACTGTTTTGAGAGCTACACTGCATGTTGCAACAACAAAAGTTTTTATATTTTATAATTAGTTTTTTCAGGTCTGTGTGTCGATGCAGGATTCATTCTTAAAGTGGGGCAAGTTTAGAGATAGCTTATTTCTGTGGATACACTTTGGTAGATTATGCTGCAGAAATTCTTCGAATCTATCGATTAATTCTCTCAAATCTGACAATACTCCCAGAGATTATAGCATTAGTTTAGTCGATTTCTGTAGTACTGCAAGTAGCGTCTGCCTCTGGAACCTACCAAAACGTTTTAAAATCATCTTAATTCCGGTGTGTGAGAGAGAAGGAGCTACACATGCTGTCACTATCTCTTTCTTACACCAGACTATGACGATTTAACCCTTTAACTGCTTGCGTCGGATTGTTCCGACGAGTGTTTTCGCGTCCTATTCGCCAGGGTCTTGTATTTGTGACTGGGTACTCCATCTCATTTAGCTTTGCAAACTCCATAGGTTTCAAAAGAACTGACAAGATGTAACATTTGGTCGAGTGGTATAAACGCGAGTGTCGGATATATCCGACATGGGTAGTTAAAAGGTTGAATATGTCTTGATACAGTACGAATCAGGTCTTTATTGTTACAGTCTTTGAAAACTAATTACTAACACAACTTTTGAAGTATCATAATACCTCTTCTCAGCAGGATAAGATGATACTGTAAATTCAAACTCGCTCCTATTACAAGCAAAGTATGAGGAATAAGCCAATATAAACTTAGGCAGCATCCTAGATGTAATCACAGTCCATGAGACTTTGTGTCGGCATTAAATAAACGTAAAACCATTGCAATTTCTTGAATACAGCTTAAAACCGAAGTTTCAATAGAGTTGTACGCTGTCGATAGTTTTAGTATCGATCTTCTTTTTGAATCGATGGTTTTCTTTTCTCTCAAAGCATTTTGGTCAAGCAGGTGGCCACGTTTATAGCTGCGTCAAGAGTGGGGGATGTCATTGGATGATTTTCCCACCTGGAAAAAAAATGACGCTTTTAAGGTCTTTCCACTTTAGACATTCTAGTAAATGGGCCATCGTCTAGTTAGGAGCACCGCAGGGTCTATCGATAAATAACTGTATGGACAGCAAAATGATTGAGGTAGGTATATGATGATGATGATGTATTAAATAGAAGACTTCTTAATTCTAAGATTTTATACTTAATTTATACATAGTTTATAAGAGACATTTACATGTTTATTATTTATGTATTGTGTCTTCCTTTTATACATTTTTTTTTGGTGGTAATCTCTGAAAGTATTGATCCGATTGCAAAATTTTGTTTACCGATTAAAAACTGCTTTATTCCTGAGTGACGTATTCTAGTCTCGTAGATCTAGTCTGGTACAATTTTGTAACGCAACTCTGTTTCCAATGGTATATCGCTCGTCTCTTTTCTCCGTGCAGATTTAACAGACAACCTTATATCGATACCCACCTCCCATCTCTACGCGTTATCCGAAATCTCCAGTATCAGTCGAGCGCCGCGGCCAAATTTCAACAATTGTAGTCGCCTTTGTGCGAGGGCCAACTTTTTGAGTTATAGTCCTGGCTCTCTGCTTGCGCCCTGTTCTTTATACGGCTTGGTTTTATTGGGGATTAGCTTTATAGCCATCTTGTGGTTGCAAGGAACGGGAAGTAGGATTACTTTTGAGTGGTTGAAGATGCTTTTTGGAATGTGTAATCAATGTCCTCGGTTTTTGATTGAAAAAGTTTGTCAAGTCAAGTCATTTTAGAATTTATAGTTCTTCAACATCATCAAAAATGATTGTTAGGCTCACGCTTAACTTCTATCTCCCCTGTTGGTAAGCGATGATATGATCGACGGTGGAGAACACTTGCCTTGAAGTAACCTATTCACTGTTGACTTAAAGACCCCCAGGTTGTAGTTATCAGGGACCACAAACTCCGTCAGGGTATTCCACTCCTCAGCTGTACGCACGATTATTGTCTTTTTGCAATGTTTTGTGCGTATGGGTGAAATATCCACCATGTACCTGGACATGATTCATTCCACAACATTTTTTTTTTTAATATTTAATATTATTAGTTTGTTACATCGATAATTTTAATATAACATCTGCCAAACTGCATAACAGTTTGTTGGCAGATATAGGTACACCATTCGCTGAACCACACAGGTTTCGTGAAGTAGATTATGATTCTATCCTACTCACAAGGAGCTAATCTGCTTCCAGTTGTGGGTATATCACAGCATCTTCTTCCTCCTTGCGTTGTATTCTTCAATGCTGAGGGTCGTGATCTCCCTGCTTCATCACTTGAATTTTTATGATTTTCCACCATCTATTTCTGTCTCTATGAAGGGCTTTGTATACCGTGGATTCAAGAGCGGTTCGGATCTGGTTGGACCAACATATTAAGCTGCGCTGCGAGGCCTTTTTCCATCTACTTTACCGATCACGATTAGCCTTTCGAGGATTCCATTGTTTAATAGCATAATCAGGCTTACAATATATCTAAGCATTGCTGCTAGTCAGGCCTCCTCCCGACGTAATCCCGTGTAGCCGGCCGGATAGGTCCCAGCTGTGGATACACTGTGAACATTAGAGAATATTATATTTTACATCATGTACCGTCTAAAACAATTGACCGTAAAAACCACAATTGTCACGTATAACTTTACTAATAATACCTTCTGTCTTCTCCACAGAAATCGTCTGGAGAGCAACGCAGAGCACTGGTCAGCGTTACTGCTGTCGCTCCGGGAGCTCACCGAGTGGGTCATCCGGAAGGAGACCGAGCTCAACGCGCTGGCTCCACCCCGGGGAGACCTACCTGCGCTGCTGAAACAACAGGTATGAAATATAGCGTAGCATTATCAGTCTTAATGTTCCCACTGCCCTGTCTCTAGGAGACGGAATGGGCCATAATTCACCAAGCGGGCCTAGTGCAGATTGGTGGAACTATCAACTAATCATTTTCAATACATTTGCTAACTCTAGTATGTAAGATGGTAGCATATGTGTTGCTTAATGATTATGTCACTAAGAGATTACCAGAGAGATTAAGGTAAACGAAGTATAGATAAGAGAAGTATAGGTAAGAGAAGTATAGATCGATAAAGTAATGAAGAATTTTTCAAGATGTCTTTGGAAAAAGAGTAGACTAAGTAATGTTTTCGTTTTATCATCATTATATCATACGCCCTAAGTTCTAACGCCTAGCTTCTGTCGAATTGCCGCAATCCTCACCAGGTCATCGGTCCACTTTATGGAAGGCTTTCCACGTTGCCACTCCAAAACCTTTCGGCTCCAGCGATCATCTGTTCTGCGATTAATGTGTCCTGCCCAATGCCAATTAGAAAGAAAGAAAGAAAGAAAATTATTTTTAATAATATTTTTAATTATTTTCGTATGGGCTGCACACTACAATTTTCAGAACGCCAGTACAAGTTTTCGGACTCGTGGATATAGGCAGTTCTGGTTCAGAACGGGCTAAACGACGCAATTTTGGTCACAACTCTACCTCAAAATGGCCGACCAAGCAATTCGCCAGGAGTAATTGTTTGGACCAGTAACTTGTTTCAAATTGCTTCAAGAGCTGCAATAGACAATAAACAGTTTGAATGTGTTTGTTTTTATTACTCTAGAAGTATCTACTTTTGAAGCTTGCCTGCATTTTCATTATGCAAAGAAAGCTCTTTTTATAATTGATAAAAACTAGTGCTTGACTGCGATCCCACCTGATGGTAAGCAGTGATGCAATCGTTGATGCTGAGGTGCACTAGTTTATTAAGACTTCTAATGGACATAAATGTAAATTCTCCAAACTTGTTTTTTAAAGATCCACAAGTTTTCTTGGACTTCAAAACATTCTAACATGGTCTTGTTTTTTAAAATTCAAAACATATCAAATATTTTTATTTCACTAGGCATGGGCACTAGTTTATAAAACGTCAGAAGCTAGTGCACGGTTCACAAATCGGTCGTTTGCTATGGCGAAGAACCGGCAAGGATCTCCAAACTCCATTAGACAGAGAAGTTTTGCCCTTTGGTCTTTGAGCATGGCGAATTCGATGCGGTTAGGCAGTGCTATTGAGTATTTCCAACCAGATTTTCAACAACAAGCTAGCATACTATATTTCATGGGATATATTTTGCAAAGTTATACTTCATGAGATCGTACACAATTAACACCTGGTACCTACCAATTGATCTATAAATCTAACAATGTTAAATCGGCGCAGGAGTGAACAACTCTAAACAATGTCCCCTAAATAAGCGTAAGAGTCAACAAAATACGCGCAGCGATAAATAATTAGGCCACTCTAATCCGCGGATTGCGGCTACATCAAACGTCCTAGCCAGTTGACGATAGAAGCAGATGCAAAAGGTCTAATAAAGGGAGAAATTTTATACTTTGTGTTGCTACACGTCCAGAGGATCTGGGTTTTGCTCCAAGACTGGACCTTTTAGGGGCCCAAGGCAACTAAAATTCTTTTAGCGATGTCGATAATCTAAAATAAACTAGTGCGGGTCGGTGTCATCCATCAAATTTTTTCGCTACTACTATTCAACAAAAAGAAAATTCGACAAAAAGAAAAACTAAAAATATACACCTGATAATGAATATTGCATCTAGGGCTTCAACCGCATCTTGTCTATCTTAACTGCCATTCAAGGTCATCGGTCCACCTAGAAGTTTTTGATTAAAAAAATTTAATTATATAATCTAGTGCTTGGCTGTGATCCCACCTGATGGCAAGCAGTGATGCAATCGTCGATGGAAGCAATTATTCCTAAACATCGTTCCTTTTTATGCACTTTCTTTTTTAATTCATGAATCCCCAAGCGACCACCGGTGGCCGCGCATCTATTGTCTTACTATTGTGTCTCTAATTGACGGTATCTGAAGGGTTAAATTTGATGCAAATAGACCTTCTGATCTTGGTTCCCTGGTAGTAGATGAGCAACAAAATGGCGGGCCTAGTGGCAGGAATGTGTGGAATGTTAACAAGCGTTTAAGGGTACGGATAATCGGCCCTAATCGAATTCTGTGGCTAATGTTCGGGAAATATGGGCTTTACGCAGATATTTATTGAACTACCCGATGTTAGAGGAATTCTTAGTTAAGCTTGTTGTAAGCCAAGTAGTATTATCTTTGGGCACGCCACAATTATGGCGGTAAGTCCCCTCTTTGAGGCGTGGCTGGAAAGACCTCACGGCGTTCTTACCTTCCGCATGACGCAGGTCCTCACCGGACATGGCAAGTTCGGGAGGTTCCTGCATCGGATTCGAGCGGAAGAGACGCCCGGGTGCCGCCACTGTGCGGAACGCCCGGAGGACACGGTGGAGCACACAGTAGAGGTGTGCCCTGCTTGGGCGGAGCAACGCCGTGCCCTCGTGGGGGCGATCGGCGGCGGAGACCTCTCGCGCCGGGCCTTGGTTCAGGCCATGGTCCGGAGCGAGGAGGAGTGGCAGGCGGTCGCCTCCTTCTGCGAAGCAGTAATGCTAGCAAAGGAGGAGGCAGACCGCATCAGGCAACGGCGCCCCCGCCGCCGCCGCCGGGATTCCGATCCCGATTTCCAGCCACCGTAGACGCGGGCTCGCGGACGGCGAGCCATGGGTAGCTCGCTGTCCGATCGTCCGGTAACTGTCCGGACCGAGCCAAGGCGTCGACGGCGCGCACTGTTCCCGCGCGCCTCAAGGAGTTGTCAGCAACAGGAGGGGCCCATCTGGGTCGAAGCCTACCGGGGTCGGGGTTATCCGAAAGGAAACTAGAGCCCCGGTATGAAGGCTAGAAGGAACGGCGCGGGGTTTTTAGTCAGTAAGACTCTGACACTGTCTCCCGCTCCACCCAAGAGCGGGTTTCGTCAATGATGATTTTCCCCGTCGACAAAAAAAAAAAAAAAAAAAGTAGTATTATCTTAAATATTTTAGTTGAATATGAATAATTTAGTTTAATGAAGACACCTCTATACTTCATTGAATTAAATCGTTTACATTTTCGTCGTACCAATGATGGCTTCAAGATTTTGATTTTTGTTTTTTGTTTCCATTTGGTACCATGTCCCATTTGGTATGATATTTAATCTGTATTAAATGTTATGTAAGCTTAGAATACTACTAGTTTAATTTAATTTTGATGCATGCAGTTCTAAAAGGTGATCTAATTCAAGTTTTTTCGCCGAAATATAAAACTACTTTATTCCTGCGTAATTAATAGTATAATAAATAGTATTTGGCTTCTCCCGCGTACATAAAATATAGCCATATTTTATGTAAGCGGGAGAAGCCACGGGCAAATGCTATTTATTATATAAATGTCTAATTCTAATAATAATGAATCAATGAAAATAAATTCGAATTGGGTCCATGATGGACAATTGTGCGTGTGCCATGGCGGCCATTGGATCATTCTTTAGACTCCTCATTATCATCCACATGGATTGTTTCCCATATTCTTGTAAAGTTTACTGACTACTCATCCATTACACAGGATATTCAAAATAGCATTACTAATCCGTAAATTCCAATTCCAGGACGACCACCGCGCATTCAGAAGACAGCTCGAAGACAAACGGCCGGTCGTCGAGAGCAATCTCCTGAGTGGCAGACAATACATCGCGAACGAGCCTCCGTTGTCCGACACTAGCGACACAGAGGGTAAGTGGTGACATCTGTTGGTGGAGTGATGGAGATGTGTGCTGTTAATGTGTATTTGTTTAAAGAGATGGCGCTTTTGTACACTTGAAGCCTTACTTACAAAAAATAAACACGTTATTTTCAGCAGGTTCGAATTAATTTTGATTTAGAATCCGCTAATCGGTAGTTTCACTAAGCTTAGGGTTAGGAAGTTGTATGATTCATACGCATGTTAATTTTTTAATTTCTTTTAACATCTAAAAATTCTAATTTCTGTATAATATTGAATAAAAAATGAATGTACCCTAACCTATCAATCATTCGATGGTATAACAATTTTTTACGTTAACATCTGAAAACGTTTCAATTGAAAAAAATGTCATACAGTGTGACTAAAATTCCGTAAACCTCGTTTCTCTAACTACTCACTATCAAAATGGAAATGAAAAACATGGAAAAGGTTTTCATTCCGAACTGCGCTGTGTACGAAATACAAATTCCATCTGTCGTACCGCCAAAACATCAATATTCACAAATATAAAACAAAACTTGGGCAGAAGAACCAATCCGTACAATATACTCGTACATGTAGGTACTTGTATGTATAAATGTCACCCATGTCATAGGTTTTCTTTTCTAATTTAGAAACAATGAAAATTATAAAAATATGCACATTGTTATTTGACTTATTAGAAAAAGATCCCACAACAGATTGAAAATAAAAATGAATGAGATATCCTTGACAATATGTACACATTTTGATCTGATCAGAATTTAGCAATTAGCGACTTGGAGACATAATAATGAATTATTATGCCCTTGATAAGACATTATGGTCATACGTATTTCAGGGTACGTATTCTTAAGGGCTACCCATTCCCATAGTCTTTCCATCATTTAAAAATTATATATGTATTAGATATGATATCTGCATATGCTTGCCTATCTGCTTACCTTTGTACTGGTGACCCTCATTGTTCTCATTGCACCTTCTGCCACATAATATTGTAACGGACAGTATGTACCTAAAGTCAGCCTGTACATCAAAGTGCATTGTTCCGGACCGGTGGCCATTCACACCTTGATTGTTGTCTGACTTGCCTGGTATTTGCATATTTGATGCTGACACCGTATTGTTATTGAGACGGGATCTTAGTTCCGCTAGCAGTATGAATTTAGTTTAGTAACTGTGCCAAATGATATGACTCATATTAGGAATTTGGTCTGCTTCCCTCCTCACTGTCGACTGTCCAATCAAATTCTTCTTCTCAACTTTTTCATTCTTTGAAACTTACCGCATTACTCATCTTAATAAAAGGAGAAACTGACTGACTGACATAACAGCACAAAAGCACATGGTTTCCTTTTCTGACAATGCAAGCACTAAGAGAAGATTTTTCAGAATTCATCACTTATAAGGAAAGAGGAGTCCCAAAGTTCGTATAAAAAATCTACATTCATGCGGACGGAACCGCTGGCTGACGCTAATATTAAATTCTTAATTGCTGCGGTCTATGGTAGACATAGGTCTCTTATAAGCATGAACACAACGATAACCATAAACATATATGTACGTGTAATGCATGACATACTTGTAGCTAAACTGATTCTCCGAGCATTTTTCAAAAAATCCCTTTAGAAAATAAAACAGATCTGTCAGTTACTGAATAAAAACAAAACAAAGCCAATAATAGAGACACAGCCGTCAAACGAAACGCTAATCCTAACCCTTAAGTGCTATATCACAAAAGCGCAGCAACAAAGCGGTGAACGAGTGAATGAATGAACGACTGAACGCAATTAGAAGCGTACCGGCCGCGCTAATTGCAAATTCCGTGCGGACCTGCTCAATCAATATAGTTTGCATTCACAAGGTGATAGCAATCGGCTAGCGCCAATCAATTGGCAGCTGCTGTGATTGATTGCGCCGGGCGATTATGTTTTTAAGCGGTCAGCGTTTGAGGGTTAAGTGCGTTTTCATGAGTATTCGGCTTTGTGGCTTTGTTTGTGACTACTTGTGAGGCCAGATGGGAAAATTGAATATTAATTTGGCCTGATATTCTTGCTCTTTGGCTACTGACTTGCTTTTTAGCTTCACTTGTTTGTTTGTCTGACCGACATTTTGACAATTCAAAAGTGCCTGTAATTGTTCTATTTGAAATAAACGTTTTTGAATTTGAATTTTGAAATCTATGGAAGATTTAAATGTTGTCACAATGTGAAAAATAAAGGATGTTTTTAGTTTTTAATTCACTCACACCCCAAAATGCCACTAGAACATTAATTTATAGAACTGATGCTTCATTAAACCCCAAGCGAACGCCGGCGTTCGCTCTACCATTGTTTTTCCATTGTATCTCTAAATACGGTATTCAAAAGGTTAAAATATTATGTTATATTGAAGTTGTCTTAATAATTCATTTACCTTCATTACTACACAAATTAGTAATGCAACTTAAACATTTAAATACATTTAGTTGTCAAGTTTTGAAAACCATCTCCGAAACCAAATACAACTTGCCACTCAATTACGTAATCCAAATGCCAGTTTACAAGCATCCAGCATAATAATTGGCAAGTCGGCAAGTACCGGGCTTAGTCCTGTGATAGCTCCAGCTGCCAGTCTCTAAGATGAACGGATTACACGACTGGATGCCTGACAGTCCCCCTGTCGACTGAGACGTCGCTTTCGAAATGGCGGGTAGTTGCCAAATTATGTCTCTTTTTGACGTGATTAATTATAAATGCTAGTCTTTGTGTTTGACTTGTTTACATAATTTAGACAATTAAGTTGTTTTTGCTTTTTACAAAAAGAAAACCTAGATTTTATTTCTGAAACATTATAGAAATCCAAGTCCACAAAATATAAAGTTATGAATGAAAGTACAATCTTCTACTTAACAAAGTTTTACAATAGTAATTTTCAAATATAAACTATTTCATAAATCCTAAGTAAGAAATCAAAGTCATATCGATAAAGTATAGGGGCGTACGTAACCGTCCGTAACGGCCATTGGTTGAGTCGTAAATTTGAAAATGGAACCGACTCGGCGGACCAATACCGGGGGACGATTTGAAATACGTCAGCGACCCTTCGAACATGGCGTCATTTTTATGGAAGAATTAGAGATACGAGGTCGTTTTATTTGTTGTTGCTGTTTCAGTGTGAATTTATTGTGTTTTGATTTGTTTTATCGATGAAGTACACAATAAAAATACTGTTAGTTTATTGACATGGATTTCAGTTAGGCCATTAAATTTAGGTACATTAAAGACTGAATCCCTAAGAATAGATAACAGAAAATCAACTTTTTTTCAATTTTCAATTCACTAGATAAACTGTTCAATATCCCATATACTTATGTCAACAAACATGTCAAATACACAGAATTGTATATCTTTTTCCCCAGCTGAAAACTTTAAATATTCAAAAACTTTCTGAATTGCACTCAATATTTCAGGATTAAGTTCACCAAAATCCCCTGACAAAAATTGCACGCAAAAGCCGCTTCGTCGAAAATTCACGAAACTAGTGACAGGAAAAAACTCGACTAAACTCGTAAGTCGATTGGCGCGGTTGCCAGTGTTGCCACTCTAGTGAAAATATCGAGTGGCATTCCGAAAGGCGTGTTTAGATGACATCTATTTTTCTTTCTGGTTTATCTCCTGTTGAGGGTTTAGTAGAGGATTTTTATGTACAAAATGTAATGGAGTGTAGATTTGTAGGAGCTGTGTAATTCGATGTCACAAGAATAACAAAAAAATATCCATTGCATAGTAGGTACTTCGAAACCATTATGCAGCATGTCAAACAAAAAAAAATGTTACCAAACATTATATGTTAAAACATAATTTGATCCAAAAGAGTGTCCATGGAGTTTCTTGCACGTTCTTCTCCATAGAGATCTACGCTTTGGAAGGTGCAATTTAGCTTCACTTTCCTTAGACTGACCGACATTTGACTATTCAAAAGTGCCTGCAAATGGTCTATTTGAAATAAATGATTTTAAATTTTGCCAAACTATAAACGAAGACTTACAAAGACATATTAACCCTTCAGATACCGTCAATTAGAGACACAATAGTAAGACAATAGATGCGCGGCCACCGGTGGTCGCTTGGGGATTCATGAATTAAACTATGAAAGATCAATCCTATATTCCAATATATTTTACGACTACTTTTTCTAATTTTTATTTCATACTAGCTTTTGCCCGCGTGGCTTCGCTCCCGCTCTTCCCTACTCCACCCAACTCTACCCTACTCTACCCTACCCTACTGTACACTACTCTACCCTACTCTACACTACTCTACTCTACTCTACTCTACCCTACTCTACCCTACTCTACCCTACTCTACCCTACTCTACCCTACTCTACTCTACTCTACCCTACTCTACCCTACTCTACCCTACTCTACCCTACTCTACCCTACTCTACCCTACTCTACCCTACTCTACCCTACTCTACCCTACACTACCCTAATTTTTTTTTCCATAAGAACCTTGTCCTCACAATAAAAATCACAACAAAAAAAAAACAGCCAAATCGGTTTAGCCGTTTTCATGCTATGTCGTGACAACGAAAAACGGGTTTCATTTTTATATATATAGATTTAATTTGAAAATATAATATAACTGTACGTTTTTATTGTATTTTTTTATTAGCCTGTTCACATTTTACTTATCCTAAGTACTTAGGAAAGCAAACTGTTATTAGCCTATTATAGATTGCTGTAAAGCACTGTGACATACTTATATAGCTCTGTAACATACATTGTGTATCGCTGTTGGTTACCTAAATAAAATCTTTATCTTACTATACGTGTTGATTTCCACACTTCAGTACATACATCAGTAAATTTTCAAAGTAATTGATAACCCATAAACTTTTAAAACTCTATTAAGTAGAAACTATCTGCGCAAGTACCTAAACAGAATGCAAAAAACTTCAAACGAGAATAAAAATAACATTATTAGATAGAACTATGATCAAAAAGCGATGGCAACTAAATTACTGAACCCTTACAGAGAAAAATGCTACAAGATGAAAAAAATTGAAAAATATTCGGTCGACAGCGCCAGGCCGACGAGTGCCTCGTTTGAATTCGTGGGCTAGTGACAAAGCGAGTGGACTTGTAGATCTACTGGTTTTATTAAAATATCCCAGTTGGTTTGTCGTGCTGTATAATTGTTTTACAGCATGATTTATATCGGTAAATATTATGGGTTAGGAGGCCAATTTAGATATATTTAAATCGCAAATATCTTTTTGTGGTATCAAAATATTAAAAATGAAGATTTTTCACTTATACATTGATTTTGAAAGCTACATTGACTATGGAAATTAGAAGGCATCTTTGCATGCATGGTATTTTAGACGAAACACGCAGAAACCTATCACTAGCTACTATAGTTAGTTCTAAATACAGATGCGTACGCATTTCTAGGGTCATTCAAAAGTTTCTTTGAACCCCAGAACCTCATAACCTCCAAAACACTATCATTAAGAGCAGCAACAATTCCTCTCCCGCTGAAATTCAGGCAACTCCGGAAACTATGCCAGTGCAATAACCAAGTGAACGCAGAAGAACGCCGGCGTGGAAGTAACGTTGTAATTATTAAATTCCCCGTCCCCCGCTGCCCCCACACTTGGCAGGGCGCGCGGGGAAGCTCACGCTCCAAATATTGAAAGCTCAACGCTCGACGATGGGCCAAGTTGCTACTTAACACTGAAAAGCTGTGACATGTTTATTTTTCGTTTGTGAATACAAAAATATGGTAATTGAAGGATGGAGTTTCTTGAATTTGGTTTTTGCTGCGTATTTTGATAAATTGCTTGCGAGCATTGATTTGGCAAATCGTCATTATTTTATTATGGATCCAGAAAAGCAATTGTTTATTTCAGTTTTTAATATTTGGGATATTTATTTGATTACTTTTGTACAACTCAACTTTAGACTGTAATGGTCGATAACTCGTCAGAAGTCAAACTTTTGCACCTTTTAATTTATTCCTTTAAAATTGTTACTATTGTCTTGCTGGTATTTTTACTTGCTTACAAAAATATAAACTATTATGATACGATATTATGAAACAATTATCGCCATTAATTGCCATAAACCGAATTTTTTAAGGCTCAGCTTTCATTGTCTATTATCCTTTTTTTGCAGGAGTGGGAAATCCTCAAGGATCTTTGAGAATTTTCCACCTCTAGGCAAAACCACACTCCTAAGTGTACCTCTGACTCAGTCAGAGACTTATCAAAGCATTAAAAGTTTTTAAAGCCTTTTTGGAGAATTGTGTTGTTCTAACCTTTCGAATACCGTAATTAGAGACACGATAAAAAGATTATGAGAGAGCAAACACCAGCGTTCGCTTGAATTAATAATATTTTGGTTGTTTATAAGATTAACTTCACATAAAAATAACTATTTCTCCTCTTTCAGCAAATCGCGAAAATGAAGGCGACTCCCGCGGTTACCGGTCCGCGGAGGAACAGGCGCGCGAGCTGGCCAGGTCCATCAGGCGCGAAGTGGCTAAGCTGGCAGACAAATGGAACTCGCTGGTGGACCGCTCCGACGCTTGGGGACGCTGCTTGGATGATGCTGTTCAGGTAAGAGCTTGTTAATGTTAAGATTTTTTCCCCAAATTTATGGCGTATTATCATAATCTTTTCGTTTTGCTTTAGGTGTCTAAATGCCATCTTGATGGCTTACGATCTAACGGATTTATGTAAACGATCAAGAAGGAAACAAAGTAAAATAAAATAGTCAAAAACCTAGATCTTAGAACTGGATGCTACTTAGCACATAGATCAAAAAGTCTTATGATTACTTAAGAATAATAATCTTAAAAAATCAAACTGTCTACATTTTCATGGACTTGACGTTTATTCAAAGCTTTTACGTAAATCTTAAAAGCACGCCATCTATGTTCGACACCCCGCAACTTCTGACCGATCGAAAGCTCATCGAACTTAAACCCTAAAACTAATCACAGATGGCGCTGCTGTACACTAATACAACATCACGAAGCTATAATGATCTCATTCAGAGCTGCTAAGCCGGATGTCCGGTGCAGATGAAAGGCACAATACTATGGTTTCACTATGGGTTTAGTAGAAACTATAATATGAATGCTGTATCACGTCTATTGGGTACTTTTATTAGGTCAAAGAACTTATCGGACGCATGTAGGAAGATCAAAAAGTAGGTGTTGAGTTTTTTTATTACGTTCTACTCGTATGTAGGTATAATGGGGCTTTAATTGTTCTATTGTCGTGTTTTAATTAGATGCTGTTTATTTAATTGATGGGATTAAGTTGATAGGTTAGGACAAAAAGAATTAAGTACCTAAGTATACGTGGGCGTTTCAAAAAGTTTCTACCTACCCTATAAATAATTGTTAGCAACGTTTTCTTTGATAGCCTTCGTGAGATCATTAATCTTATCAAGAGTGGTGAGACAAAGGTTGTAGTAACACTACTTAAGGCTTTCATTAAAATAGAAGTTCATAGACAAGAAACCTAACATAACAAAAGAGCTTTCAGCGTGGCATGTCAGAATATAGAACATCAGATTCATCTTTAAACTTCTCAAAACTAATTTAAGATACTCCTTTTCCACACGCCTATCATCAACATAGAGCATGGTTTAAATGCTTTTTGCTTCATCTAACGCGATGTTTGATGAAAAGGCAACGCGAAAAAAGAGAGATAACTCATGAAAATTCTGTTAGCTTTCGGTAATTCTGTAATATACTCGAATATTTCACATAACTTGTTCCAAGAAATACGTGTTTTTTGAAAAAAAAAAAAATTGTCATTCAGAATTTTGATTAAATTTGCAAGGCTTCTATAGTTATAATTTTTGACTTTTTAAATTTTGGAGGACATTATGAATGGTCTAAGTTTTTCCAAAATAGCAGATTTTCAGAAGTCTTTACTGGATTAGTCTTACACAAATTTATAAATTGTTTTCAATAGAAGCCTAAATAATATATCCACAAGATATCTGTTTCCAAGAATCTTATGAAAAATGCATAATAACGACATAATCACGTAAGAGCGGTTGTATGAAAAACAGTAAAAATTCAGGGTTATTATATTTTGGTTCATCAAAAAATATTTAAATTGAACGTTCTAAATATTACAAAGTCTACGCGAAACAAGCGATAGTACAATAGCTGAAGGGAATGAGGATCGGGATGCGAAGGTGCTTGATGCGCTTCTATCGCAACATACACATGTAGGTAAGTATACCAAAATATGTAATTTAAATATGTTAGATAGAACAGCGAAATCTTGAAGATTTGTTTTTGGTAAATGAATTATTCTTTGTAAAAAGTTATAAAACATATACCTAGTCCTGCAAGGTTGTTAGTGTTTACAAATAGCCCGGTATATGTCGAATTGCATGCCCTTAACCGGATTGATTGGCATTAACATCTCAAAGCACAGCTTAATGCAGCATAATCTGGCACAAAACAGGAAGCTGCGATATAGCAGGAAGCCGGCACAATAGCAAGTTGATGCAGGCGGGCGGCCGCGGGTCACGGCGCGCGCGCAATGTCCGACTTGCGGTTCAATCAAGTAGCTAACGTGCGCAGATGTAGGGGGAATAGATTTGCTAACAGATATGATTGGATTTCGGTTTTAAACCAAACTAGCTACTGCCAGTGGTTTCACCCGCGTGACAGTAGAAAATTGTCGTAAGAGAACATAATTATTCTCAGGATATTTGTTTTTAAAATACGTATTAAAGTACGTTCAAAACATCGCCTATTTAAATATCGAGTCGACATTTTACCTTTAGGTATTTTTATGTTCGACGTTCTAATATGTATCTACCCATCTTCATGCCTATACTAAATGTATTGTACTTATATGACGTAGGTATGTATAAAAGCCTCACTAATTTATCAATACCTAGTCTTTAGAAAACGCTGAAATTTTACAATTCCTTTTATGTAGTACAAGCGACCCGCCCCGGCTTCGCTCGGGTGTTACTCTACTATTTAATGGATTCTACTATACATATAAACCTTCCTCTTGAATCACTCTATCTATTAAAAAAACCGCATCAAAATCCGTTGCGTAGTTTTAAAGATTTAAGCGTACATAGGGATATAGGGATAGAAAAAGCGACTTTGTTTTATACTATGTAGTGATGCAACGAATAAGAAGGAGAATTTTTCAAAATTCACCCCTTAAGAGGGTCCTTCTCCACTCGCTTATCGTTAACATCGAAAATGGTTTAAAAGCTTGTTACTTCATTTAATGCAATCCAACGCGATGTTTGACGAAAAGGCAACGCAAAAAAAGAGAGATAACGCCTGGAAACTCTGTTAATATTCGGTAATTCCCAGATTTACTCGAAAATTTCACAAAACTTGCTCCAGGAAATAGCTGTTTTTTTAAACCCTTAAAAGTTTTTGGAAAAAATTGTCATTATTTAGAATCTTAATAAAATTTGCAAGGTCTCTAGAGGATTACTTTTTTGACTTTTTTAATTTTTAGGCAAATTATGAAGTGTCAAAGTTCATACAAAATAGGCCATTTTCAGAGGTTTTTACTGGATTAGTTTTACACAAATTTAGAAATTGGTTTTCTTTAGAAACCTAGATAATATTATCCACAAGATACTGTGTTTCCAAAATAACTAATGAAAAGTGTGTAATAACGTCATAATCAGTTATGAGCGGTTGTATGAAAAACAGTGAAAATGTGAGTCGTGATGCACAACCTTAAGGGGATGAAACGATAATCTAAAGTTTTTTTTTTGAAAAACCTAATTCCACGCAGGCGTAGCCGCTGGCAGAAACTAATCAATCAATACTACACTCCATAACTTTCCCGATCCATGCTCAACCCTATCCAGCATACCAACACATCCCGTGGCACGTCTTTTGCCTTAATTGTCATACACGGTGTCAGGATGCCCTCACAATCATCTGATAGGAGTACAATGAGCTGATACCATCGGAATGTGGAGTATTTGTGTTCAATGCACAATTATACCACTCCCTCCTGATTTCTCTGGAGGATTGATTCTGAATACATAATGCTTGCATTTCGGCATTGTGTTATGCCGAAATTATTTGTCATGATATCTGATTTTGGTAAACGAATCACAGCTTTATTGTGAGAGTTAGGTAGCTTAGGAAATAATGAGTAGTGATCTACTCTAATATTAGAAAGGGGTAAAGTTTAGGAGGAGCCCACCTGGGTCGAAGCCTACTGGGGCCAGGGTTATACGAAAAGAAACTCGAGCCCGGGTTGGAGGAGGCTAGAAGAAACGGGGTGGGTTTTTAGTCAACACTACCTCTCGCTCCACCAAAGAGCGGCGGTTGTCATTGGATGATTTTTGCCCACCGAAAAAAAAGGGGTAAAGTTTATTTTTATGTTTTTTGTTTGTAGTAGGTAATCTTTGAAAGTACTGGTCCGATTGCTAAAAATTTTTCACCGATAGAAAGCTGCTTTATTCCTGAGTTACATAGACTATATTTTGTGTAAGTACCTACGCGGGTGAAGCCGCGGGAAAAATCTAGTGTGGATATAAGAACTCTATTATTACGTTTTACTTGTAAGAAACAAAACTAGAACATCCTCTATAAATATTGCAAAAACTAATCATTCGGCTGCAATATTATTATAATATTTTTTCTTAGTGTATAAGAATTATTTTTTTTTGTCGACGGGGAAAATCATCTTTGACGAAACCCGCTCTTGGGTGGAGCGGGAGACAGTGTCAGACTCTTACTGACTAAAAACCCCGCGCCGTTCCTTCTAGCCTTCATACCGGGGCACGAGCTCCCTTTCGGACAACCCTGTCCCCAGTAGGCTTCGACCCAGCTGGGCCCCTCCTGGTGTATAAAAATATTACTCTTGTATCGGGAGTGCGTTTACAAACATGTATATTTACATACACAAGACACCCTAATCCGGAACCACAAACAAATATAAGTCATATACGGGAATCGAACTCTTTACCCGCAGCTCAGCAGCCAATTACTCAACCACTGCTCCAACCGTACCGTAAATATTCTGCGGTTTGAGCTTCTAATATTAAATCCTAAAGTACTGAACATAATAGCAATAACGTAATGCCTCAAAATTCTTGTTAATAATATATTACCTTTCCTAAAGAAGAGGCCTGAGTGCCGTGGGAACATAATAAAGCTGATTATGTGTATGCTTTAGCGTAAATAATAAAATCAGTATAAAGATAGCTACAACCTAGGGGTCTTTAAGTCAAGAGTGAATAGATTGCTTCTAGATAAGCGTGTTCCATCGTCGGCCAAATCATCGCTTACCATCAGGTGAGATAGTGGTCAAACGCAAGCTTATCCAAAATAAAAGAAAAAAATCAATAAATGATATTTTTTAACTTAATCTAAAGGTGAACCTAATTAAAATAACTAGTACATACCCACTTATTAACTAACTAGCTTTTGCCCGCGACCTCGCTCGCGTTATATTCGTTAAATTCCCCCTTTTTAGGGTGGGGTTTAGAAAGAGACAAAAAGTAGCCTATGTCACTTTCCAGCTCTTCAACTCACGTCAATTCGTCGCTCTATATTACCGTGTAAGACGGACAAACAGACTCACAAACTTTCCCATTTAAAATATTAGTATGGATTGTAAGTACCTACATAGTTATGTCAAAAATGTATCCATCAAAATAATAATATTAATCGTAAGTAAAACACGTCCAAAAATAATCATCAGAACAAAGATTCGCAGCATCTCTACAATGCTCTACGAAGCCATCTCACTAGCTAAAGTCGCTCTAGCTAGAGCTCTAGAGCAGTGTACAGTCGGTTCAACGGCACGGCGTTACAGTCAACGCATTCGCACAAAAGGGGATCGGCAGAGCGAGTACCTACTGGCTATTGTTCCACGAGTACTCTATCATTGCATGTTTCAATTAATGTAGAGAAGTGGGAGAAAACTGGGCTTGGAAATTAAAGTTAAATGTTAGATGGCATCATTCGGGAAGCTGTAAGGTATTTTCTCGCCCAACATACTATCTAGCATGTCAGGTAGATATTGCTGTCAACGATAAGACTGTCATTATACCCATAGACTTAAAAGTAGATAGACACGCAAGGGTATACCTGATAGGTGTGCCTGTACAATTGAGTTGTACGGGTAAACCGGAGCGTGTATGTTGCCCAACCGTGTAGGTTTCCACACAAGCTTACTTGACAGGTATAACTGTGCAGGCAAACTGTCAGGTACACCCTAACGTGTATGGCTATCTTAAGTTTTATAAAAAAGTTTTGTTACTACGAGTATTTTGGTGTATTTTGGTTTATTCTATTCTATACCACATTGTCACAAGATGAAAGTCTATGACCAGTGCGTGTTGCCAGTGATGACATAGCTCTAAAACGTGGTCGCTCACTATGAGCCTCGCCAGAAGGCTTTCAGTCACCTAAACGACTAAGGATTGGCTATGCTCGGGGTTTCCTTGCGTGATCGAATGAGGAATAAGGATATCCGCAGCAGAACCAATGTTGCCGACATAGCACGAAAAATCGCCAAACTTAACGTAAAGGGCAGAGCAGGACAAAATATGACCGTTGGGTTCGAAAGGTCCTGAAGTGGCGACCGCGCACCTACCGGACGAAGACCACTGCATTTTGCAGAGGCAAGTCCTTAAGGAGTAACATACATACACACACAAAATACGTACATAAGATTTTTCGGTTTTGTTAAAAAAAGACAGCTGAACATAGAACCTCCTCCTTTATGAAGTCGGTTAATTAGCGTGATAAAAATTAGTTGTGACGTCACTATCTAGCATTATCTATGTCCCCTATCCTTTCTATATATGTATGTATGTTTGCTAAAGCAGGAATGTTCATTGGAAGCCACATTCTTCCGTCGTGTCCTCATCACCGCGACGTCCCGGGTTCGACGCCGGCTCGTGGCGATAAATCATTGAAACTATTTTAATTACGCTGACGTCTATTGCGCTAAGTTCCTAATGATACTGTGTACAAACATACATACATAAGTACATTGTTATGTTATAGTAATGGCAGTATTGTTAGTTGTAGCTTTTAATCTATACATATAAAAATAGGAAAAGAGTAGAGTAGAGTAGGGTAGAATAGGGTAGGGTAGAGTAGGGTAGAGTAGGGAAGAGCGGCAGCGAAGCCGTGCGGGCAAAAGCTAGTACAATTATAATTTAGACAGCATAATCATAACAAAATCAACCTTATAAAATGCCCCACTACTAGGACTCAGGCCTCCTCTTTAGGAGAGGAAATGAGCCGTAATCCATAAGGAGGGCCCAGTGCGAGTAGTATCAGTAGTATCGAATGTGATTATTAAAATATTTATCAATAACTAAGGCATATGGTTCTCATGACTGACCCATGATACTCGTAGCTAAGCTCATAGCTGAAAATATGCCAAATGAAGTTCTACTAAAATTTTTAATCAATAATCTCAGCCTTGATCACACGTGCCGAGTAAAAGGGCGAGACAGTAAAATGTTGCTCGGCCGAGCACTCATCGCTTTGTTTATACGTACCGAGTATTCCGCCGAGAGAACTGTGGGCTCTCACCTGTTTACTACATATGATAATAATATAATAATATTCCACAACTATCACACAACGCCGTCTAGTCCTAAGCTAAGCAGAGCTTGTGTTATGGGTACTAGACAATTGATAAACATACTTATATATTCCTAAACACATGCATATTATAGATAAATTACACCCAGACACAGAACAAATGATCATGCTCATCACATAAACATTTGTCCTGGGTGGGAATCGAACCCACGACCTCCGGCATAGCAGGTAGGGCCACTAACCACTAGACCAACAGGCCAGTCACAGTGATCAAGGCATAACACGTAAACAAACAGGCTAATGAACCCCTACAGCAAGACACTAACTACATCGTACACTTCCCCACAAAAAAACTCAAAACAAAACAAAATCTTGCAAAAACGCAATCTCCCATCCTAAATCTAAGAAAATAATAGATAATCCCACACCGTGAGTTCCAATCACCGAAGCCAGAGCTCGCCGGCGGTACAGCACTAATCCGGGTATATCGAGCTGCTTAGCATTTTGTCGATAACAATGCACCGCGGTTCGTTATCGACGTCGTTATGCGACCACTTGCGATGAGTGCTAGTGTTGGGACTGGGGACTTGTCGTTAAACTGGGAGGGTGTGATTTTGAGATGAGTGTGCTCACAATTCGACGACACTTCCTAAAATCACATACAATCGTGGTATAAGTTTTGGATATCGAAATCTAGTAAATGGCGAATGTCCATCCTTACCTTGTTGACATTTGGTCCGGACTAAGCGTTTCGCCTTGTCTTTTAAACTGGATACACAATGGATCAATCACTGTAACATCTCAAAATACCGAGATTCCTCTAAATTATATGTTATAGTTGTTACGGACATCGAGAAACCAGGGAATCTGACGTCAGCCTTACCAAGATACCTCGTGTTACTAAATTACTGGGTTGTGGAAATTAGATAGCATCCTGAAAAAATATTTATATTAAGTTACACCCGGTTAGACTGTAAGCCGACTCCAAATAATTTGAGATTGATTGATGTGACCAACCAATCAGTATTCTCACCATCAAAAACTTATTTTACACTTCGAAGTTGCTGTCTATTATAAATCAGATAAACCTCGACCTACTCTAAACATTCCGAACTATCGATATCGATATCAATAATTAAAACAATCCCCTCCCTACATAAAAGATTCAGCGCCGCCTCTCGTTAGCAGCGATCGGTTCAATCCGTTACAAATTGTAATATTTTTTCTCCTGCTCACTCTGTATACGAGCTGATGAGATGGAGATATCCTGGCATAAAGTTTAATAAACAGGAGAGGTACTGTGATACCTTATTTGTATATGTTTTTGACTTAATTAACCGCAAGTTGCGTTTTGTTTTTAGGTACTATATTTTTTGCTACAATGGAAGACTTCGTTCAATATCTTGAGGGTAGAAAAACTTATGAGGTCAAATTACACCTCACTTTACTCTCATTTAGTGAGTTACTATAATTACTAAACTGGATATTGTATTTTCTCTTAAACTATATACATCATTGCCACTTAAGTTTGGCGATTCTTCGAGCTATGTCGGTAACCTTGGTTCTCCTGCGGATATCTTCATTTCTGATGTGATCACGCAAAGAAACTCCGAGCGCCCTTTCCATCGCAGCGTTGGAAGGCCTCCAACAAGGTGACCCGATGACCTGGTCAGGGTCGCAGGAATCCGATGGATGCGTGACGCACAAGACCGGTCGTTGTGGCGACGCTTGGGGTGGCCTATGTCCAACAGTGGACGTCTTTCGTCTGATATGATGATATCCGACATTATTTTAGTATATGCGAAACCTGATACACGTGTCTAGTATTTTTTATTTTATTTAAAGAACCCAAACACAATATTTTAATATTGTATCATGAAAAATCACAAAGTTATAGCGTCT
This sequence comes from Mythimna lalbum, assembly GCA_949319445.1. Taxonomy (NCBI): domain Eukaryota; kingdom Metazoa; phylum Arthropoda; class Insecta; order Lepidoptera; family Noctuidae; genus Mythimna; species Mythimna lalbum. Next base: position 877,829 of record OX439365.1, read on the forward strand.
TAAGTTACCTGATTGTCCAAAAAAATACATGGTCACCAGCCATTCGGGCGACTGAAAGGTTGTTTTGCTTCCGCACCCAGCTGTGCGCTGGATCCTAATGCCCACTATGGCCTGCTATTTTTTTTTTAATTCAATTTGTGTCCTTTTTAAATAGGTATGTTCCGAAAAAAATATAAGATGGTGTAAAAATTGTTGGAATCGATTCAGTTACTGATTCTGATCAAACCATATTTAGGTTTCGCAATATACTAAAAATAGTGTTGTATATACAATTTAATTTTGGGTGGTTTTAGCATGACATCTCAGGATAATAATATCCTTCACGCAATCCGTCCACATTTTGTTTGATCTCCTCTATTATTTTAAAAATTCTTTATAATATCCTATTTTATTCTATTCATCTCACAATATGAAAATTTAAGTGCAAACCATTAAAAATAACAGCCACATCCCCAAAGATATTAAATCGAGAATTGGCACCGTCCGACACTCCCGACATATCCGCGGATGAATGGGATGCCGCTGAAGCAATTCAATATGGCGGGAGAAAATTGTATATAAAAGAATATAAAGTGATCTTCTTGTGTTGTGTGGTATTGTGGTTATATTGTTGGAGCACTGGAACAGTAATATTGGTTATTCTTTTCACTAGAGGCAGTACTGTGGTAAAATACGAAAGAGTTGACCTCGCGTACAGTATGATTATAGTACTAAGTGATGCAAGTATGAGCCTTATATAAAGGGTTCTTCCCGCTAAAATTGGTAAACCAACAACACTTGTATATATCAAAACATTTTTACCAAACAATAACACAATAGAAAATATGCGCTTGATTGAAAATTGACGATAAATATTTAAAAAAAAAACTTTAGAATAAAAAAGATTGCAATATCATAAAATATATTACAGTAAAATCAATTCAGACTATGAATGTGAGGGACATAGTGGTCTTACGCGAGCCTATCCATAATAAAACAAACCATTTTATGCCAAACGTTTCAGAATAGGTCCCCGCCATTCCAATAACTCTACACCAACACAATATCGGCACTCTGTCCTACTCCCCAACATATCGGTCCGTGAATGGGCTTTATTATAAATTCAATCGCATTCTATTTGCGGGCTGGCTACAGTACGACCACGATATTTCAGTGGTTCAGTATGACCGCGATATTTCAACCCCTGTATGACGTAGACTTTTTATATGTGAAAAATTGTGTTTGCAGTTTTAAGTGCTTTGCCAATACATGGGTATAAAAATGTCGTTTGAGCATAGTGCTGGGGCTGACCTAGTTATTTTTTTTTGTATTTTATTTTAGAGAAATTGGATTGCATTTTTTTAATGATAGCTCCTGTATTGATTGCAGTTTTAATAAGACGGCTTGATGATGGAGGTGTCTATGTCTAGTAGTCTAGTGTAGTTATAATTATTGAACTGTAACTGATAAAGTAATCTATGTTATGTTGTATGTCTATTTTTTTTTTCAATAGATTCCTATCATGAACAGTCTTGCAATGAAAGACCAACTAAAGCCAGAGTGAATACAGTCATTATCATTGGTTTTAATCAAAACAAAGGGACACTAAAGAACATGTTTTGGGAACACATTCATCGTGCGTGCAGCTAAGGAGTGGAATTCCTTGCCGGAGTCTGTGTTTCCTGATAGCTACAACCCGGGAATCTTTAAGTCGTCAGTGAATAGGTTTCTTCAAGGTGAGCGCGTCCCGTCCTTGACCGCATCGTCGCTTTCCATCAGTTGAGATAGCGGTCAAGCGCGAACCTATCAATAATAAAAAAAAAACACAAGTGGGTTTTAGTCAGTAAAAGTTTGATATCTAACAGGATCCATCCAAATCCATCCTCATCTAACAGCAGTTCAAGATAGATCTTCGATAAGTATATAATTTCAAAGTCTTCTTGAACTTTAACTATCAGCTTTGTCGACGCTCCATAAAGAAGATTTCTCTCTCATTAAAAAAAAAACGGCTTACCTAAACAACTACCATTATTAATATACATGATACAGGCCTCTGCTAGAGCCCCACGATCAGCACTAGTGCTAATATATGCGGCATCACGCCTCGTATGCACGCAGTCGTGCGGATTAGAGTCGCCATGATCCTGGACTATGCTGGACATGTCTCATTAGGGTACTATTATGCAGCAACGAGACTCTATACAACAATATTTTAGTTTATGTGAAACCTGAATACAGTTTGTCCACAATCAGTAGCTGATTGGATTCTAACAGGCTTTACATCATGTTACATTTTTCCCTAAAATATGTAAAAAGATCACAAGTTAAATACCACCGACTCTAAGTACAACACAGGACACGGCAGGTCATAGCGGGCATCAGGGGCCAGCAAACAGCTATGTTCAAGTGCAAAACAACCCAAGACGCCTGAATGATCCTGTGACTATGTATTTTTGCTGACTTAACAAGCATCGCAATGAAGCGCTAGTTTAAAAAAAAAAACTTATCATAAAGGCTAGGCAGATTAAGTGGATGTTAGTGAATGTTCATCTTTACTTATTATTAAAAAACAAAAAAGTCTTCTACAGTATCATAATAGCTAGTTAGTCTGTTGGATGTTCATCTATATTTTCTATCAACAATTCATAGGTACAGTAATATTCTAAAGGCAAAATTTTGTGTGTATATGTGTATGTTTGTTACTTCTTCACGCTCGAACGACTGAACAGATTTTGATGAAACTTGGTACACGGGTAGATTATTTCCTAATATAGCATATAGGACTTTTTATCCCGTGAGTATGTTCTCTTGGAATAATTTTCAACTATCACGCGGCTGAAGGCACTGACAGTGGAGCAGGATACTTTTTATTCCCTTAGATTTAATGTAGACTCTTTCGAACGAATAAATGAGATACTAGAGGTGACATTGTCAATAGTCTTTCCTCGAGCCGTTGTCGTTTAATTTTTGGACTAAGGTTCCTTTGTGAATTTCTGGAGAGTTTCGAATCAACTGTCAACACTGTGACGCAACTGTGATAAATTATGCACAAGTATTGACATGTCCGCGGAAACAGTGCCAAAAGCAGAGAGCAGTTTTGGAATTTTGCCTAACAAATGTCGGATATTAGGATAAGGTCCAATGCTATAGGGCATCATTCAATAACAAAATACAAACCTATAACGTATCTCTCCCTTGTGCAAGATCCTTCTTATAATTTCTGAATAAGTCGCACAATTTTCAAAATCATTTCTAATTTTAGGTTCTTTTTCTTTCTATCTGTATGCTTAACTTATTTGAGATTGGTGCAGCATTTTTTCTTCTTTGAAACATATTTATCAACCGCCAAAATCATCCTGTTGTATGCACAACATCTTTCACATCATCGATATATCTTTTCCTTGGTCTAAAGCTACTATTATAGCCACTCTTTCAGCCTTTCTTTCAACCTTTAATCCACTTTCATACTGTATACTTTCATCAGGTATTCTCTTAATTTCTTTCCATCTTTTGAAATAACTTTGCCGTACATTAGAAACAACTCCTATCTCGTGAGTGCGTTTACAAACATATAAACTCGTATACGTAAGATACACAGACCCGGAACAACTATCTATAGGCCATACAAATATTTTCTTCATGTGGGATTCGAGCCTACGACAAAACCAATCATTCAAATATTGTTCCAATCGTTCGCATTATCTCTGTGTCACATGCCTATTCAGTAACCTATTTTCTTGCACAGTTTTTAGAGATCTATACAAAAAATCAAGATTATCTCAATAATTTATCAAAACCTACCCACCCTAGTGCTATCGTGCCTAACTAAGCGAGCAGCCCGGGCGTGCCTTCGCAAGGGAATTTTTTGGACACACATGCGGACAGTTTGTGAAAATTGCTCTTAATTGATATACTGTGTTGCTGACGGATTTGTTTGGACGCCTGAGTGTCTGCTGATACTGGGATGTAAAGCCTGTAGTGGAGGGAGGGGAGTTAGAATTTTTGTAGAGGGACAATTTAGAAAAGCTGAATGTACAAGCTGGTCTGGTTGTGTCGTCAGTAAAATCGAATTGTTGTATGGATTAGATGTAAATAAGATAGTTTTTTTTTATTGATATAAACTAGTTCTTGACTGAAATTCCTGCAAGCAGTGATGACAAATCACAGTAGTTTAATATAAACCTTTTCACTCTGCCTTGAAGACACCAAAATTAAAATCGGACGGGAAGACAAATTGTTCCAGTCGTTTAATGCGTGGTTTGGAACAATTTTAAATTCACATTCATTGTGCATAAAGCTTAGGAGTCGAATTTTCGGCCGGAGTCTGAGTTTCATCATCATCAGGACCCAGATTAGGATCTTAAAGCCTGCCAGGTTGTAGCTATCAAGTCAAGAGTGAATGGATCAAAGCAAGCGTGCTTCACCATCGACCACATCGTCTCTTACCATCAGGTGAGATCAACGACATTCGTTGTGCCGCCAAAAAAACATACACAGTGGACATCATTACTTACCATCAGGTGAGATAGTGGTCAAGCAAGAGCCTATCTATTGAAAAAAAGGTAGACAGTAACTCTAAATTACAGTAGGAGCTTAAAATTTATAGGGAAAGAAAAAGAAGGAAGGAAAGGGAATTAAAGACTTATCGGTATCGCCACAATCCATACAATATAAAAGGTTTTAATCACCAATTGATTAAACTAGAAAGCTCATCATTTCGACATTTTTATTTTCATACATTCCTTTTTTCATAGACGAACACAAAGCTACTGCGTCTGCAACGTTACCCAACAAATAATACAAATCTCTAAATTCATGTAAACACAGAAACGAATTTGAACCAATATTTGTGGTTTACCGACTGCATTTATAACGCGAATGAAATTAATTATTTTTTGACTCCACACCTTCACAATATCGACCTTATTCCCTTGTGTTAAGGACGTAAATAAGTTGGGAATGACTTGTTACACTTTTTGCGGAATGGGCGTACGTTGAAATGTTATTAAAATAAATCGTTCTGCGGTCTCCGCTTTCTGGGCAGTGTTTTTGGTAAAAAATATTTGTTTTTTTTTTCTCTCTCTGTTGTTTTTTACTTAAATTTTTCATTTAGGCATTATGCTTCACTGTCTGTTCTGTTAGCAAAAGAAGTATAGCTATAACTACTATGATTTGCGTTCAATGCTTTGAAAAAACGCCACCGCAGGCGTGGGCTTGCGAACGATGAGCTATAGGTAGCTCATCGTCCGGCTTCGGGCCGTCCGGTAACCGTCCAGACCGAGCCCGAATCGTCGACGGCACGTAGTGTTCCACGTGGCCTTCCAAGGGATGTCAGCAAAACTACCAAAGCCTACTGAGTCCATGGGCTTGCTTCCGAAAGGGAATCCCGTGGTCCTAGAACACAAATGCAAAGAAGAAACGTGTGGTTTAAGTCAGTAAAAGTCTACGAGGGGTTGCGGTCGTCGAGCAATGGGTAGCTCGCAGTCTCACCGTCCGGTAGTTAACCGGACCGAGCCCAGTCGTCAACAGCGAGTAGTGATCCGCGCGCTCATGAAAGACATGTCAGCAAACCGTAGGGGTTCCACAGGGCCGATGCTCGCTAGCTAGGACCGTGGAGAATTACTAAAGGGGAAACTTGTGATCCTAGAACGCAAGAGCAACTGAAGGACATAGGTGCGGATTTTAGTCAGTAAAGTCTAACATGTTCTCATGCTCCGCCCAAGGGTGGAAGATGTCGTTAGATGTTTTTTTTTTCACACGTAAAAAAGCCAGTAAAACTCTGACAAGCCCTCTCGCTCCTAAAGTACATATAAACTGCTCCACGCCGTGAAGTACATACAAACCGTAAATGAATTCTTCAAGAAAACTATTAATAAGAGTTTAATAACTATAATAAAAACCCAAGTATGAAAACTGATAATAACATCAAGTTCCAATGGTTACGTACCTAACACCGTATAAAGTAAATGATAAACAGTTATAGCAATATATTGTAAATCAACAGTTTATTGTGGCTATAAACCAAACTAGCGTGCCTAATAAATACTTAATAACGGGACAATATAATAATCTAAGTTAATAATATTACTAACATAGTGGATGGAGTCAGACTCTAACATATGAATGGAGGGGGAGAGGGAGGCCAAAGAAAAGATGAGAAGTGATATGAAAGAAAAGGGAGTTAGTGATAGCTTGACGATTGACAGGACAGAATGGAAGAAAAAAACGTGTTGCGCCGACCGCAAATAAAACGAGACAAGGGCAGGAAGATGATGATTAATAATATTACTAACATACAGTCAATAAAGGGAAACAACAAAAACTAATTGTTTGAGAACTAATTATGAACACAAACTTTGAGGTGGATCATTGAGGTAGATTTTCTAGGGTAGCCTGTGAAATTGAAATTTTCTTAAGATATTCGTCGTGCGTTTAGCTAAGAAGTGGAATTCCTTGCCTGAGTCTGTGTTTCCTGAAAGCTACAACCTGGCAATCTTTAAGTTGAGAGTGAACAGGTTTCTTTTAGGTAAGCGCGTTCCATCGTCGACCGCATTGTCGCTTTCCATCACGTGAGATAGCGGTCAAGCGCGAACCTATCAACAACCCAAAAAAAGATAGTTTTCTTTTTTGTCAGACTCTTACTGACTAAAAGACTCACTCCGTTCCTTCTTGCCTTTTCATATCGGGGCTGAGCTACATTTCAGAGTTAACCCTAGCCCCAGTAGGCTTCGACGCAGCTGGGTTCCTGCTGTAATGTTATAGTCTTGTTAAGTTACCTTGTTAACCGCACAAATACATGGTTACCGGGCCATCCAGGTGCCTGAGGGCAGTGCGCTGGCACCTAATGCCCACTATGACCTACCGTGATCTGTGTTGGTGGTGTCCAACTTATGACCTCTTTTAAATATTCTTGGGTAAAACTGTAACATGGTGTAAAATGTAATCGATTCAGTTACTGATTCTGAACAAATTATATTCAGGTTTCGCAATGTTGTAATAAGGGTCTGGTTTTAGAACATGCACGTCTACGCGTCTTTTACGAGTGGGATACGTAAACAAGCCAATCATTAGCAGTACGTCTTCAAAGTAAACCACATTGTGGTTACATTGTAAACTCATAATAATAACAATAAACTTGCTCGCCTACTAACGCCATTTAAAAGCCTGTAAAATATTTTAACGACACCACCATTTAGCGACGGCAGAGATTAAAGTTTCGTGTGTAGTAAAACACTGAAATTGCTAACATGGGTTCAGGTATAAAATCTTGAGCGTGACCTCTTTTATGGACATTAAATTAATAATGATGATATCTCATGGTTTCTTGATGGTATAAGGGATCTCCAATTAATAGGCGCAGTATTTTTGTTAGTCACATTTGTTCATCATCATTTCAACCGATAGACGTCCACTGTTAGACATAGGCCTCCCCCAAGTGTCGCTACAATGAACGATCCTGTGCGTCCCGCATCCATCGGATTTCCGCAACCTTCTCCCTTCAGGCCTTCCACGCTGCGTCTTCCGGTACGCAGTCGCGACTCCAGAACCTTTCGGACCCAACAGCCGTCTGTTCTGCGAGCAATGTGCAATGCTCTTGCTTCGACATCAAAGTCCGTTATAGACCTCAAACCACCACCACCACGCCTTGTTCAAAGAAATCTTTATCTACATACATACCTATACAAACAGTATTTTCGAAGCCACTCTCTGTATTAATATCAGTAACGAGAATTTTCATTTAAGTACCAGTTAACATAATCTAAAAGTAGCCAACCCTATGTTAACCAAACACAAACTTCCCACATACATACAACACAAAATACAGTTCGCAAATTCCTTTAGTGAATGTGTGTCGTTTCTCAATGGGCGCTCAATAGAGCTGCGCGCGCGCCGATTTGTGACAGATATATGAGAACGACGGCGCCGGCGCAAGCTCGCGTGCGTGGCGCGAGTTAGGGGGAGGACATATTGATAGGATAACAAAGAGAATTGCAACTGTATGTACCAGAAAAGTAATAAATGTGTACATATCCGACTTCAAATAAATTGGGAAGGGAGAGAGACACAATGATTTAGTACAGTAAAAAACGTGTCGAAAAGTAAGAAAGAGAGAAACAACTTTTACTTGGAACTTGCACAGAACAAACAACAATAAAATAAAAATATACTTGTGTGTAGACTTAAGTCCAGAGTGAATAGGTTACTTCTAGGCAAGCGTGCTCCATCGTCGACCACATCATCGCTTACCATCAGGTGAGATGGTGGTCAAACGCGAGCCTATCAATAATAAAAATTAAAAAAAATACATTTAAAGATCGATCAGGTACCACAGCGAAATAAACAATAATTTAAAATGAAAAGGAAGATGAAAATCTACATAGTTAACCTGGATTGCAAAGAAGGATTAGGTACTTAGATCTTTTTCTTTTGGTGTTGGAAGTTACATAACTTTTCTTGCTGTAATTAGGCGAGAGGGAGTATCAGACTTATACTGACTAAAATACACTAGCCCTGCGTCTTTTGAGTTTAGAGTTAACTCTAATGACGTCATAGGGTTATGTACCCTGGCATTTTTAACGCGAACGGGTTCAACTGTCAATGTCAAGCATATGGCCGCTTACTCCAACCTACCCTGCTCAGAGTTAGAGTTAGTTGGGTTAACTCTAGGGTAGCTACTCGAGTTATAAAAGAACGATCCTGGGTTGCAATTCTACATTACTCTAGTTATTTTTGAACACAGGGCCGTGTTCCATCAGTTCCTCTTTACTTTCCAGGACCGCGGTGACTACTTTAACAATCTTGCAGCACTAGTAGGCATCAGGGTTACTTAGGCTTACGGAATATTTTAATGATCAGATACTTTTTTGAGATGCAGCAAAAACACTGATAGATTAAAGCTCCTTAGTAGTCCTAAGTTTGAGTAACATGAATACTGACAAATGCTTGCACTGACTGGACAGGCCCACTCAAATCTGTGTTATTCTTTCTTCATAATACCATCTGAGACACTAATCTGCATAGTTCTCATATGATTTGGCCATCATATGTTTATTGTATGGACTTTAAAAGAGACTGACCCCTGAGTTTGTTTCAGTGTTTCTTCTCGGGGTAGTTAGCTAGGAAACACCGGCCTCATCTAGTTTAAACTGACTGAAAAAAACAAATTGACGTGTACCTAAAAGTGTTTTTTTAAACCTATTTGCAAAATAAATATCACTTATAAAGGACCAAATGAAACATTTAAATTGCCAAACAACAAAGTAATTAAACTCTTAGCATTTAGTACTCCTAAGCTTCCAGTCACCAATTAACTATTTCGGCGGGCGCCAGTATGCACACCTCCTTACGCATCAGAAGTTATGACTTACAGCCACTTATCAACTTTGTATGCAACACAATGCTGCCAACAGAATGGAAATAATTTTATGCCGCATAAACTAACGGAAGGCTGGTATTTTGATTGTGATGCTGATGATTTTGAAATGGAAACGTTTACTGAAGTTAATTGTGAAAGTGACTGAGAAGAGAGAGAAGTTATAGCGAAATATGTAGTCTATGAACAGGTGATGTGGAGGAATGTGAAATGTTGAGTATTTGTATGTGGATGGCCTAAGGTAGGAGATCGGTTGGATGGATTGTGTGTGAGACAACATTTGATAATGATAGGCTAGCTGACTCGGCCATCTTTTGTTCTGTCATATAAATTAAAAAAAAAGTCTACGAACTATTTTCATGTCTGCTAAATTCATATACAAACACAAAAAAAAAAAAAAAAAAACACCTATGTACCCGTTTCGGAGGAGTTCGATAACAAACACTAAAACTAGATTTTAATAATGTTTTTTTTTTTGGTTAATTAGATAAAAAGGCTGCCAAGATACTGAAGTATATCGGTCACGTTCATTACAGCGTATATATATATTTTTTTTCTCTTTTTAAATTAGTAAATTTAAAAAGAAAAAAATAATAAGAAAAATATACTCAACCACATAAAAGTACTTCGACTTTATAAAAATAAACTGTTTTATTAACTTTAGCGATGCACAATCTTTTGCCTCGACTTGCCTTTCTACAATTAGAATTTAAACATTGCTATAATCTATACTAATCTATACTTCTATACTAATATTATAAAGAGGTAAAGTTTTTGTTTTTCTTTGTAGGAGGTATGAATGAATGAATGAAATAATTTATTTTCTGTGAATATAGGTACAAATATATGGTGTTAAGTAGTAGAAGGATCCAATACATCCTACCGTAAGGCATGCAATTTTTTTTATAGTCGAACTAATCATGAAATAATAAAAAAAAACAAAAATTCAACTCATTTTCAAATGATTAGACTATAAAAATATAAATCATAAGTAATCATAGGTAATCTCTGAAAGTACCGGTCCTATTGCTGAAATGATTTCACCGATAGAAAGCTGCTTTATTCTTAAATGACATAGGCTATATTTTATGTACACGGGTGAAGCCGCAAGCAAAACCTTATAGATTACTAGCTTTCCGCCCGCGGCTTCGCCCGCGTGGACTACAGTTTATATCGCGCGTGCAGAGACCCGTGCTCAGCAGTGGAATTATAGGTAGCCTATGTGTTATTCCAGTGTCTCTTCTACCTACCTACCAAATTTGATCTAAATCCGTTCAGTAGTTTTTGCGTGAAAGCGTAACAGACAGACAGACAGACAGAGTTACTTTCGCATTTATAATATTAGTAGGGATTAGTAGGGATATGCATATTACATAGATTTAAGTTAGTTTAAAAGGTTTTTTATTATTTTCTTGTATAATAAAGTTTATTCTGTTCTTAGATTTAAATTAGTTTTCAATAAATACTAATGTATCCTCTGTTTTGTTCACAGGTAAGCCACACTTGGATTAAGACGTACTCATAAACATGTAAGTACCGTAGTTTATACCGGTAATGAGTTTTACGGTATACGGTAAATAGTCGGTTAATAATAAAACGTCTTCCGTTGCGCGTTCTGTTAGCTTGATTTATATCTAAGTGCCTTATGGGCATGCAATGAACTGTATATTGAGAGAGTTCAGTCGTAAAATCATTATAGGTAGGTGATAGTTTTATCAACTTAATGATAGAGGTTTTATGTATGTGATGATTAGCTAAGAGTAACTGCCTTATTTACTTCGCGATTTACAACTATTGAGCATGGGATACTGGGTTCTTATTATTATTTTTTATTTTACACGCAGAATTTATACACACAGTTAAAAAAGTACAGATGATGTACATAGGCGAGCTTAACTGAGTTTTTTAACAGCAAACCAATCAATGGAGATTTTCATTCTTCATTGATTTTTCATTGGGTTCGATTCTGGGGTTGGACAAAAAGTGCTTTTTGGATTTTCCAAAAATAATTGCTCTGTAACAGCCCAGAGTTTGGAAGTTTGACACCCCCGGGCCTCAAAAAGCATGTAAATCTAATAGTCCTGCTCCAGATATCTCTTCAATCATGTCAGGTTGCCGTCCCAGCAGAACATGAGAGTTTTAAGGAACAGAGTCTGCAACTCTGTTTGCCATCACGCTTCTCTTCATCTTCGATGAGATTGCCTACCGTGACCGATATTTGCCGGAAGGATATTATTTTTGGATGTGCAGCCAATATTCACCGTGAATCTTTTATTCCAACGATTTCTTTGCCTGGTTTTTTTTATTTTCTACATGTGCATAACAAGAAAGGTCCCGACACACTCACTGCTAGACCACACTCACTCACTGTAGTAGGCTTAGACCTATCTACTGCTAGTTTGAACCCTTAGACCCAAGATAACAGTTTCTCACTGACGATTTTTTCATTCACCCTTCAGATCCCGTCAATTAGAGACACAATAGTAAGACAATAGATGCGCGGCCACCGGTGGTCGCTTGGGGATTCATGAATTAAACAAGAATTATTTATTTCGAAAATTCCACGGAAATTGGAATATAAAGCAGGCAAAATCGCTAGCAAAGAAGTAGTAAGTAATTTTTTCCTAAATTTTAGTTTGGTAACATCATCTCAGCAAGCAGCCCCCCCCCCCCTTGCTTAGGGGGAATATCGTCTATTTTTCAAACCCAACAATACTCTTATTTAAAAAAAGAAACTGCACCTATGATTAAGGTAGAACTACACTGTGCACACGTGTGCCACACACGCCGATCTGGACGTGTTAGTCTCCATACATTTTATATAGCAACTAGACCTGTAGAGCTACACTAGATCCACGCCACGCGACGTCGTTCTACGTGCAAATCGGGCGTGTTCCACGTGTGCGTCAGCCTAATATAGTTCTCGACTATCTATACCCAACCACCTCAAACTCTGCCCATCCAATATCACAGCAGCGTGAACTCACCGACAGCAACATGGCGTCTAAGCCGAGCATCAGTTACCGCGCCTAATAACGTTTTGCATTAATATGTTAATGGGCGCACAGTGGGCACACGGTGGCCATCATGCGCCATCGGTTGGACACTGGCCAACGTGCAAATTGCACATTTTTGTTCCGGTATGAATTGATAGTGGTCTGGATGACAATGGATATGAGATTTGGAGATAGTGCTACTGGTTTTCTTATAAAATGAAACATATTTTTGACATTATAAGTTTACATAGATATCCTTTAACAAAGATAAGATATCAGCGACGACTTTTTTTTTAAATAACGCACCTTGATTATACGAAGATCATAGATATTTTTTTTACTAGCCTTTACTGTCCCACTGCTGGGCGAAAGCCTCCCCCAAGTCCTTCCGAAATTTCAAACATATATATTTAATATAATATATATACTACATTAAAAAAAACTTAAATACTAAATAAACTATTTATACTTAAACCTAACTACTCGTATGTACATAAATATAATACAAAAAGACAAAGCACGCTCAGGCGTCTGGCACAGTACTTCTCCACATCGCTGTCATCCGGAAATGTGCCCAGAAGACTGGCAGCATTGCCACGTTGAATGGCAATGCTAATTCTAATATATCTTAGGGGGTAGTTTAGCTATTAGCTGCCTGTACGTCATACAAGTATCTGTTCCGTGCAGGAGTTGAACCCGCGACACACAGTGCAACTGCCAATCACGACTCCAACAGTGCCATCAAAATGCGTGGTTTGTTAAATAAGGGCTTAGGGCACAGTGGGTTAGATCTCGGCGGCGGAGACCTCTCGCGCCGGGCCCTGGTCGAGGCCATGGTCCGGAGTGAGGAGGAATGGCAGGCGGTCGCCTCCTTCTGCGAAGCAGTAATGCTTGCAAAGGAGGAGGCCGACCGCATCAGGCAACGGCGCCCTCGCCGCCGTCGCCGGGATTCCGATCCCGATTTCCGGCCACCGTAGACGCGGGCTCGCGGACGGCGAGCCATGGGTAGCTCGCTGTCCGATCGTCCGGTAATGGACCGAGTCCAAGACGTCGACGGCGCGCACTGTTCCCGCGCGCCTCAAGGAGTTGTCAGCAGCAGGAGGGGCCTAGCTGGGTCGAAGCCTACTGGGGACAGGGTTGTCCGAAAGGGAGCTCGTGCCCCGGTATGAAGGCTAGAAGGAACGGCGCGGGGTTTTTAGTCAGTAAGAGTCTGACACTGTCTCCCGCTCCACCCAAGAGCGGGTTTCGTCAAAGATGATTTTCCCCGTCGAGAAAAAAAAAGTGGGTTAGATCCTAAAGTATTTTCATTTAAATATGACGCTTATATTCTACTAGCTTCTGCCAGCGGCTTCACCCGTATGGAAGTAAATTTCGCCATACTTTGGACCACCGTTTCATCCCCCTTAGGGAGTGTATTTTGGAAAATCCTCTCGTTAGTGCTCGTCTATGTCATAAAAGGAAACCTTGTGCAATCATTTTTAAAGGGCTTATTAGAAAAGATCTTGTTATTAGTTAAGTAAAATCTCAATCTACACTAAAGGTAGTTTTTTTTGTAGGACGTAATCTCTGGCAGTAATGGTCCGATTGCTAAAATCTTTTCAACGATAGAAAGCTGCTTCCTGACTGACAAAGGTTATATTTTATGTACGCAGGCGAATCTGCAGGCAAAGGCTAGTGAAAAATATTCGTAAACAGCAAAGTTATGAAAATCTGTTGAACTAATGTATGATAATTTTTTAAAAGTCATAGAACAAAAGTTGTTGTTTATGATGTTCTTAACATAGTCCTGAGAGGTTGCCAGTGCTTTACAAATAACTGCTGAAAATGATCACTTCAGTAAAGAAAACTCATCATAACAGAAACAAAGTATTTTCAAAGTGTGGTCAGTTCAAGTCGAGCTCAAAGCATTTGAATATTTCAAAGAAATGTAATTAATGCTATTGGAAAGAACTCTTCTAAGAATCATTCAGTAAAAAATGCTCTGAACAGAATCTCAAGAAAGACTTAATAGTAAATATTTACATTTCTCGTCAGGTTCAAATGATGTTGCTTGTGGTGACGTCATAAAACATTGAAGCATTGGCCACGTTTTTATTTAAGTGTAGCTTCAGAAGCTAGTTATTAATTAAGATAGAGTGTAAATAGCTTATCCTATAACTCCATGTTGTCCCAAGCCATGCAGAGCTTGTGCAATGGGTAGGTAACAGACAACTGATAAACATACTTACACAAAAATATTTCTAAATATGTTTTTATATAAAATCTAAATATCATTTATACTACAGAATTTTATTGTACAAAAAAAAAGTTTTATATAATATAATAATATAATAAAGAGGATCACTAAGTAAAAAAGTATAAAGAGCTAAATTAAAAAAAAAGTATTAATATTTTTGTCCAGTACCCTAACCGCCCAGCCCACTGTGCGCCATCAGACGGCCCTAATGACCACTACCATCGTACGTGGCTCACCGAGCGCGGCGCTGACATGAGCACAAAGTTATTTGATCAACATGCTATAAATTACGGAACCACTAATTATCTTAACGGATCGCTGGCGAAAATTGAATGCTGGTGGGGTTAGTTAGTGGTTGTGATGTTGTAGGGTCACTAACCACTGCTGGGGTTGATTTAGTAGATAGGTAACATAGGTTGTCTGATAGAACATTTTACTTCGTTTAATTTGGGAAAATTATTTTTAAGAACGGGTTATAATAATATATAATTATATATTTTTTAATAATTACATTTTTAAATATTTCTTAAAAAACAGTAAAAAAAATTAAATTCTTTTGCCCGCGGTTTCGCCTGCACACATAAAAATATGAAATAATATATATAAAAAAGTACGTATGAAATGAAAATTTCACATTTTTACTTGCCCAGTTTCGTACCCGCTACTTCGACACGTAAACACACAAAAGTAAACCTCTGTAAACATCACAATTTGTTTAGGTATTCAAAAGCTAAAGAAAAAAGAAAACATCAGTCGTTCTTCTATCACTCTCACCAAAACAAATTTTTTCCCAACAATAAAACAGAAAAAAAGCTAAGCTAATTTTGTCCCCAATCCCCCTTGTTTGTCCCACAGTGCAATGTCATCAGACTACATATTATAACCCGCGGCGCGGTCCCCAAGGGCCGACCGTTGCTATGGCGACCGGTACATTATTAAGGCCCTCACTCCCAAGCAGTGCCATAAAACAATGACTTCCTGAAGCCTTCTCCTCGGTAACGGAAATAGATTTGAAAAAAATATATATTTATTATAAACTAGCTTTTGCCCGCGGCTTCACCCGCATACATATACACTCAGGAACAAAGCAGCTTTGTATCAGTGTAAAAAATTTCGCAATCGGACCAGTACTTTCAGAGATTACCTAAAAAAATATAACAACAAACTTTACCTCTTTATAATATTAGTGTAGATTCATGTACAGCATTATCAACTTTTAATTTTTTTTGTAAGTATGACAATACTTTTGAAAAAAAAAAATTATCAACATGATATTTTTTCGCTAGTTTTCCCTACTCCTTTCCAACGGCTTTGGTCTTTAGATTAGAAATATGTTTAAGTACACAAGAAAAATATTGGTTAAGTGAACTTCAGAATGTAGATCATAGCATTAAAGCAATCAATAAAGGTCAGCGGGGGTAGTATAAATAATATAATATATGTAGTTTTCAAGGGACTATATACCTTAACATCCCCTGACAACGCTGGGTAATTTTATCCTGATTAATTTGCTAAATTCTGATGGAAATGATATCTATCACTTTTGGATGGTTGGGTTTGAAGTGTGAAGGTCAAATGGCTATTAATTTGTGGACGTTTGAGATATGGTGTGAAATTATTGCAATCTAACTTTGTCGTATGGATAATCTTTATAGACTTTGATTTTAGGAAATTATTAACCTGACAATGTATTTATTTATTATATACTTTATTGTATACCACATAGACAAAATACAGGACAAACATTATTTAAAATAAGTGTACAATAGTGGTCTTATCGTACTTGGCAATTTCTTACAGACAACCTTTCTTTTCATGTATTGCTTGTTCAACTACAGCATACTGCAGCCGTCTACTAGAAAATTTTAAAAAGTGTCGTAAGCTTCTCTTAGCCCAATTAACTATTTTTAAGCAGTGAAAGGGAGTGCTTATACAATTCTAAATTAATTTAGGATATTAAAATTATCTTCTTTAAAAATAGCTGAATTTTCAGTTGCCGATTTTGAATTTACTACTTTCAAGATTTTCATTTATTACATACTAGCTTTTACCCGCGGCTACGCCCGCGTTTATTAATATACTTTAATTTAATAATAATATTTGTACTTGTTCCCTCTTTCTCCACCTTTTTCACTTTAAAAAAAAAATAGCCTATGTCCGTCTCCAGGGTCCCAACTATCTATGTACCAAAATTCATCAGAATCTGTTTTGCCATTTAGGCGTGAAGACGTAACAAACAAACAAATTAACAAACTCATTTGCTCTTTTATAATATTAGTAAGGATTTTCTGTTTTGATGTCGGCCAGTTAACTTGAGTGTTTCCCATAAGAGTCACAGTAAGTAAATTAGAGCAAAGATAAATCGGCCATTCCGTCTACATTTTTTCTTATCTTTACAACCGAAGTATCAGTGTGTTACTTGCTTCCTCATTATTTAAACTTAATTGCTACAAACTCATTCGTCACACACTATTTAGGAAACAATAGCGTCATAAAGTGCTATTTGTCGTAACTCCGGATGACACTTATTCGATGGTACTTTATTGTTTGAGTCCATTGTAGGATGTTGTTACCCTATGTACTTCAATGGATTCTATAAAAAAATTAAAATAAATAAAATTCATTTCAAATACAAATACAAATATTTTTATTTGTTAAACATAGGCGGTGATGGTGGTGGTTAATTCAGATAACCTTGATCCATAATTATAGTCAAAACAATTCAATATTCTTCTTATCTATACTAATATTATAAAGAGGTAAAATTTGTAAGTTTGTATGTAGGGGGTAATCTCTGGAACTCATAATCCAATTCTAATTTTTTTTTAACTGGCAGAAAACTACATTATTCTTGTGTGCTATAGGCTATAAATTGTTTCTATAGCATGTATATTAACCGAGCTATCACAACTTTTGTCTAGCAAGTCGGAAAAAATCTATACTAATATTATAAAGAGGAAAACTTTGTTTGTTTGGTTGTAATGAATAAGCTTAAAAACTACTGGACCGTTTTAAAAATTCTTACACTTTTCAAAAGCTACGTTATCCACGAGTAACATAGGTTAAATTTTATTTTGGAAAAAATATGGTTCGGTAAGATATTTGGGTTTTTCGGATACAAAATGTAAAAATTCAACCAGAAAAGTTACTTATTTTGCGTACGCTGCCTAAACTATAAAAGATAGAAACATAAAATGTTCTAATTAATTGTAGATCTTATTAATATTTACAAAAAAGTCCTCAAAACACTATACCTATCTATGTCGAGTGAGGCGCAACAACCATTTTTTTATCTAAACATCTTGAATTTTTAGATAAAAAAATAAAAATAATAGAAATTAATACGAGTATATTGGTTTGACATCGCGCAGGTGTGTTATTAAACTTAGTAGCATACAGTCTTTAAGTAGTTATTTTGAAGGTGTTTTTTACATAAAAAAAATAAATAAATGGAGCTAGTTGGTTCTTGAATGCATTCAATGAGCGTACATATTAGTACATGGATTGACTATTTACAGTCAGTTACTTTTTCATTCCTAATCTAATTCTAGTAACTATACTTTCAGATCTTTTGTACTATTAGTTATTTATTTATTTTTCAAGTTAATAAGTGACTGAACAACGCATTTTACCGCAATTAAACTATTAGTCACTCAACTGTTAAAAAACTCGCCCTCAAAAAATATATCATTGTAAATAAGAGATGATGGGTTACGATATCATAAAAGTGCTGTTTTTATTGCTTTTATAAGCTTGCATGGTGATGTTTTGCCGATTGATTCAAACAGCTTTTATAAAACCTTTTTGTCGTGTCGTGTAACTGTGGACTCGCACACATCAGCGGTAACTGTGCGACAGTGCGACCCAGACGCGCGACCGGAACGCAGCAGTTAACGACACAATTGCAACACTGAACTCTGAACACGGCTCCGATCTCCATATCCGTTTTTTTCTTTTGTTTATTTACAAAATCTTGTAAGCTGGGTATGAAAGAAAGCAATGGTGACCTAATGGTAGTTGCCCCAACTTACGAGTATAGGTCGCGGGTTCAAACTTCAAACCTAGCCAGAGTTTAGTCATATTATTTTGTGTAATTTATTTCAACATCATGTCTCTCAAAACGAAGAAGGAAAACATCATGAGGAAATCGGCATGTCCAAGAGCAAAAAAATTCAAAGAGTAGTTACATCCCCCAATCAGCACTGGGCTCATATGTTAGTTTTTACCAGACTGGGTATTCTTGTAGGTCGGGGCTATTACCACAGGGTCGTTAGTTAGCCCATTTATGTCCCACTGCTGGGCGGAAGCCTCCACTAAACGCAGACCAAGATGAAGGTGGAAGGATGAGCTGGATAACTACCGGAGGGACTGGCCCGCAATGGCCGAAGACTGACGTGTATGGAAAAGGAGGAGGGCAAATTAATACACCATTACTTTGCAATAGCATCAATTACAACACAGTGCTTCCTGGCAGCTCCTTGACTTCTAATGCGCTGCTGATACGTTTGTTTACTGACTGGCATTCAATCACAACTCGCTCGGTGATAATTATTTGTCGAAGCGAGTGCACTGTTCCAGTGATTACGGGGTAAAGTCGGGTTCAGATGGGGGTAGTAGCTGGAGCTGGTTACTTGACTGTGCTGTTTTGAAATCGTTCGAGAATTTGTCTGTATAAAGTTGGGTCATGTGTGTTCTCTAGGATAAAAATAAAACCATATTCTCTGCTTTCATTATCAGGCCATAGACAATTACAAATGTTAACCGTGCGGGAATCAAACCCTAAGCAGCGCAGCAGCCAATCGCTCAACCATTTTGCCCACCATGCCGTCATTTTAAGAATACGTTTAAAACAAAGCATCTCATTATAGTAATAATAAGGGCCTTACTGATTCAGCAAGGGCTTGAACGATAAAATCTTTATCAAACAAACTACTCTCCAGCCCCCAGCTCTGCCCGTCTGCACCCACTCTTACGCCACAATTAATTACTCCGCGGGCGCACACCTCTAATTAAAACTGATCGCCAATAATTAATACATTAATTGAATCGATATGATATTCACGCCGTTTTCACTTAATTCTGTACCAAGTCCGAATTGTTCAACTGGTTAATTATTTAGTTTGGACGCTAAAGGTGCTGTTGATTGATCACCGAACTGATTGGTCTGAGTAATGATTACTGGTATATCCTTTAAGAGTACCCAATCCGAGATACATTTCCATATAACCGCCCCTACGCGATTATGACGTTAGTACACATCTTTCTGTAGATATTTTGGAAACTCTGATTATATCTTGTGGATATTATCTAGATTTCTATTAAAATGAAGTTTTAATTTTTTTTTTTGTAAAACGAATCCCGTAAAAACGTCAGAATAATCTGATATTTTGCGCAAATTTTGGCCCTTCATAATGTACTAATAAATTAAAAATATAAAGAAAACATAACTTTAAGAACCTTGCACATTTAATCGTGATTCTGAAAGACGCAATATTTTATATTACATATACAACAAATAACATCAAAAGGAAATCTTTTTTAAAAACGAGTCGATTAAGAAGTGAGCTACTTCATCGAAGCGAGCTAAGAAGATCATCGGCAATTTCTCAGTTTAAAACTCCAGTCTTGAGCATCGACGCCGAGTTCTAGCCTGTCGGTTTCTTTCGTTTACAATTTGGGGAATGTGCACTGAAATTGTACAATTTAATTGTGCCAAGTTCGTTCCATCATCGGATCACTAGACGTACGGCGTTTCGCCATCGATACATGGTGGATATCCCATCCATAACACATTTATTATGCGTACAGCTAAAGAATGGAATTCCCTGCCCGAGTCTGTGTTTATTAGACACAGTGACACACCCTAGGGGTCTTTAAGTCAAGAGTGAATATGTTACTTCGACCGGACGGGTATTGTGTCTGGTCTGGGTAACTACCCAATTTTAAAGTTTTAGTTTACATGTGACAATATAGATGTCACTTCAATAGGTTCAAAATATATTATTTATTAAGTATTTGCTTTTGGAGTAAAGAGATTTGTGCTCGAAGTGTTACATAGCTACATAGATGATGTTACTGACAGAATATGCCTCGTACTACCCAGCTAATTATTTTACCAAAATATATCTTTACAAAACCCATTTCCTTTACAAAGTTTCTCGCACAATGTTTTACATTACATTCTATTCATCGGGTCCGAACTCTGGCGCACCGGTGTTATTTATTTAGCCCGCGCTAAGTGCCACTCAAACACTGTCTTAATTAACCGAAACTGAGAGATGCTGCAATGGTTAGGAAGCGGCTTGTGTCATAAGCGACAGCGATTTACGAGCACGCTTATTACAAACAATATAGTGAGGATAGTATTAGTACAGTCAAAAACTTGCTCTGTTTGAATCCAAGCTTATTAATTAAAGCGTCTTGCTCTGAAAGTTCTGTAGAAGATATACAATTTATTTTAATAAAATTAAAGCTGACTACTGTTACGTCATAAAGTTACATTTTGTATAACTAGTGCTTGACTGCGATCCCATCTGATGGTAAGCAGTGATGCAATCGTTGATGGTGAGGCGCACTAGTTTATTAAGAGCATATTTACTCTAGTCTTGAAGACACCTACATTACAATCGGACAGGAAGATCGCAGCAGGTTAATTTTTCCAGTCATTCGATTTTTTGTAGAAATTAAATGAACGTGGAAAAACAGAGATTTTTAAAGTTAGATCTTCTATAAGAAATATGGATCTTTAGTAGTTATTTTAAGAATCAGAAAAAACAATCCAGTTTTTTTTTACTATGGCTTGCGTTTGACTTCTATCTCACCTGATGGAAAGCGATGATGTGACCATCGATGGAGCACACTTGCCTAGAAGCAACCTATTCACTCTTTAACTCGCTCCCGCTTACGCCTCTTAATGTGTCCGCTCCTCACTCAGGTTTGCATTTCGCCCGCTGTTCATAAATTCGTAATTAAATACTGAACTACCGGCTTCTCTCGTTACTGTGGAATATATTTAATTTTTCTCCCTCAAACTGTAGCTGAACATTATTCCATACACTTTGGTGTTCGAGTTGGTGGTTATACAAGACACGCTGATGCGTGTCTTGTAAATGATGTGTAAATGATTTTTGTTTTTACTCTCCGCCTGTGAACACGCCTTTGTTCATGAATTCTGTTTTAGTGAGGATGACAATGCTGAACAACAATTTGATCTGTCATTTATTTAAGTGTCAATAGCCAAGTCCATACCTTAGCTTAAACATTTTATTGGCTTTTTCATAAAAATCATTCAATAGATTATCCACGGTTTGAATTCATTTATTTCTAAAGATTACAAATCACTTGTACAGAAATAAATACTTAATATTACTTGATTACATTTTTGCTATTCAGGAGTAGCAAGAGCTTAACTGATGATGATAACTCAGTAAAACCATATTTGTTAGTGTCACAAATCGTATTTTCATAAACATAAAACGTGGTACTGATCTGCAAAATGCAAAAAAAAATTAAGAATACCAAACGATTTTATTGTTTCAGAAGCTCTGAGAGATAAAATTGTCACTTAAACCTTAAGCGAACGCCGGCGTTCGCACTTGTATTCACGCCATCAAGCAATTGTCGGCGTCCGCATAGATTATAAAATATTGAGCGTTTTATTTATTTAAGGTATTTATCCAAGAACGTAAGTAAATACGTAATCCCTACTAATATTATAAATGCGAAAGTAACTCTGTCTGTCTGTCTGTTACGCTTTCACGCAAAAACTTCTGAACGGATTTAGATCAAATTTGGTAGGTAGGTAGAAGAGACACTGGAATAACACATAGGCTACCTATAATTCCACTGCTGAGCACGGGTCTCTGCCCGCGCGATATAAACTGTAGTCCACGCGGGCGAAGCCGCGGGCGGAAAGCTAGTTCTTCATAAAGTAGTCTGTAGATATCGAAAATAAGCAACCTTTTCCGTTATTGCTTGCTATGTATATTTAAAGATACCGACGAGTTAAAATTTCATACCTGTCTGTACCTATGTTGCAATTGGTATTCTTTTTCGGATGTAGGAACTAGGCTACAGTAACCTAATTCTCAAAGCAACGTATCCGCTTGCTGTGCGGTCTCTGGTTCTATTCCGGAGTCCACACTACTTGCATGACCCATTTCTTTTTAATATAGTTAGCTGTTTATATTTGTATGTATTGACAGCTCTGGCATATGGTACGGGTGATAAAGTATTGCCACACATTTCAATATAAATGTATTCGTCAGATTATATTCTGTACTGATTGATATGCAGCTTTATTTATTTACTATTTATTTATTATATTCTTTATTGTACACCACATAAACAAATATATAGGACAAACATTTTAAGAAAAAAATGTACAATGGGCGGTCTTATCGCACATTACCAATGACATTTAGGTTTAAAATGGGTAGAGCATAATAATTACCAATGGTATTCTTAATCATAGCTACATTGTCATCATCGCAACCGAAAGACGTCCACTGTTGAACATAGGCCTCCCCAAAATGTAGCCACGACAGGTCTTGTGCGATTTCCGCGACTTTCACCAGGTTGTCGGTCCCCCTTCTACCATCTATTTTGAGTGCAATGTGTGTGAAATTCTTCAGGATATGTCGGTAACTTGAGTTCTCCCGCCAATATTTCTGATTCGATCACGAAGGAAACTCCGAGCTACGAACTATCCTAATGAGCGTACAAAACGAATTATTTGTGACATTATAGCGTAGCATTTCTTTTGGCGTGGGTAATCATTTGATTAATTTCTTTCACTGTACGTACGAATAGAGTGACAGACTTTTACTGACAAAACTCCACAATGTATCTTCAGTCGCCCTTTATTGCGAGGGCTGCGGGCACTTCTTCGAATAATCCGCCGCCCTGATAGGCATCGGGTCTAATCAACCTATCAATTTGATCTGAACATGTTTTAATTAATTCTAAAACATGTTCAGATCAACTTTCTGCACTACCAATAGATTTATAGTTGACACGATTGAAACGTAACTGCACACTATTGAACAGTAAATTAACTGCTAGACTGACTGCAGTTACTCAACAATCAAGTAATGATATAATTGATAGGGGCTGTTCAGCTGATTGTGTAGGATCACTGGGCTGACTCAGTCAATCAGTATTGTGTAATAGGTGCGATTGATTAATTACTTCAGGATCTGATGACCAATTCCAGTCAAGCTGAAGAGAAAACCCCAATTTGTATAACGAGAGCGTCTCTTTAATTTAGACGTCAAGAAATGAATGGTTAATAAACACTTCACTCAAACAGCAAGCATTGTTTGTCAATCACACTAATATTGTAAAGGCAAAAATTTGTGAATCTGTTTGTCTGTTTCTTACTCCTCCTTGCTCAAATGTCTAAATAGATTCAGATGAAACTTCGCACTTGAGTAGACCTGGCCCTGGAATAGCACGTTGAATACTTATTATTGCGAGAAGCTGTAGAGCTGACTAAAAGATTCTTGAGTAAGATTTAAATAATATTTTTTAGAATTGTTTCTCCTACTTTTGATAAACGGTGTGACACTACTCAGTCACATTTATAGCTAAAAAACGTCCTCTTGTATATGTCCATAGGCATCCCTCAAGCGTTACCACAACGATCAATCATATGAGTCTCGCATCCATTTGATTCCCGCGACATTCACAAGGTCATCAGTCCACCTTATGGGAGGTCTGCCAACTCTGCGTTTTCTAGTTCGCGGTCACCACTCTTGAACTTTTAGACTCCTCATCAATCATCTGTTCTTTGAGCAATGCCCTGCCTACTACCACTTAATTTCTTCAGCATATGTCGGTAACTGTTTTCCATTAATCGCAACTTATCACCGTATAAACACAGGTCTTTGATAACTCCTATCAAGCCATACTCAGACAGTTCACTTTCCTTATTTAGACAGTTTGTTGACAAAAGTAATCAGCTATCTGCTGTCTGTGTTGGTCGATCAAGTGTTTAATGTTGTGTCAGTTGGAACATTAGTTACTTTGACATGTTCACATAAAGTTAGCCTTTATACAAGTTTTTTTTGAGTTAGTGCCATCAATTTTAACCTTTATTCAGTTATATCCATCTAAAATAATAATGATCCTGGGTAAAAATAACCTACGTGATGAATTGCGAGATTGTTTCAAAGAGTTACCGCTGTTAGAACACATACAGTGAACTGAAAGAACATGGCTGGGTTTTAGCAAGTAAAAGCTTGATAATTCCTCTTGCTTCGTTTAGAGCAGGCGGAATTCAGTTTGGTTTTTCGCTGTTTTGTTTGTAGGAGGTAATCTCTGAAAATGTTGGTCCGATTACTAAAATTTTTTTACCGATAGAAAGCTGCTTTGTAAGTGATATAGGCTATATTTAAGAACGCGGGCGATGCCGCGGGCAAAAACTAGTTATAAAAACTTGAATAATTAGGTGCATGATATTGCATTGACCTACTTAAGACGAATTCAGAAAGCGTAACGAATATGCCAACTAATTTCGATGGCACCCCAACCCTTTAAACGCAGCTGTTATACTCGTAACTATGATCAAGTAATATGTAGCTACTTCAAGGTATCCATCACACTTTAGAATTTATTTATTTATTTTATTTATTTAATCTTCATGCAACACAACGTACATAGGCGGACTTAATGCCTTAGGCATTCTCTGCCAGTCAACCTAGGGTGGTGCAGAGACATTATGGTAGGCGCATATACAGAAAAAAATATTTAAGAAAGAGCAAAAAAAGAATACATATATTTAAAATAAACATACATATATATTTAATATAATATATTATACTACATATATATTAATTTAAAGTAAGGACAGAAGTTTTGAGACGATTCTGCTATTGGTGAAGAAAATGATTCCGCAACTTCCGCTTAAATGCATACCGACTTTTGGCCGTCCTGATATCGAGAGGAAGCGCATTCCACAGAAGGATGGACTGTATATAGAAGGAAGAATGAACCAAATCAGAAGTATGAGAAGGACAGAGCAGTAGGAGATTATTAGAAGAACGCAGATTTCTTGCGTGTGAAGAACAAAGATATTGAAAATGAGATATGAGATAGGAAGGAGGCGTGGGAGAGTTAAGCAGAGAGAAAAGTGTAGTCAGGGCGCGCAAAGATCTTCTCTGGCGTATAGGCAACCAATTGAGCTCAGACCTGAAGTTTGACACATGATCATATTTTCTCAGGTTAAATATGAACCGGATGCAGTTGTTAAGGAGTCTATCAAGTTTATTCAGCAAGACCGCGTTCAGGTCAAAGTAACACACGTCACCATAGTCGACAATAGGAAAAATCAAAGTCTGCACAAGCATTGTCTTCGTCCTTGCAGGTAAAAAGTTTCTCAGACGATACAGACACCGCAAAGTTCCGTTGACTTTTTGACAAACACTAGAAACTTGACTTTGCCAGCTAAGCGTCGAGTCAAGATGCAAACCAAGATCCTTTACACTAGGGCTGATAGGAATGACGGTACCATTGAAAACAATAGGAGGTAGAGAGCTTACCGCCACCCTACCCATCATGCGTGAGCTACCAATAACTATGGCCTGACATTTTGAGGGGTTTACAGACACCCCAAACCTATCAGACCAGCTGCTGATAGCAT
This sequence comes from Mythimna lalbum, assembly GCA_949319445.1. Classification (NCBI taxonomy): domain Eukaryota; kingdom Metazoa; phylum Arthropoda; class Insecta; order Lepidoptera; family Noctuidae; genus Mythimna; species Mythimna lalbum. The sequence goes on from OX439365.1 coordinate 904,054, forward strand.
CCAGATCCCGGTTTACATCCTCTATAGCGTCTGACAAACCTTCCACCCGCACAGACGTATATAACTGAAGATCATCGGCGTAAAGATGATACGAACACCGAAGACAGTGAGTAATAAAATTAATGAAGATGGAAAATAACAATGGAGATAGAATACCGCCTTGTGGAACTCCAGCATCCAGATCACGCCAACTCGACGAGCTCTCATCAACGCGAACCGACTGCCGGCGTCCCCGAAGATAAGATGAGAACCATTCCAGCGACTCGGGAGAAACCATAAGATGGGAAAGGATCGATAGGAGTATGTCGTGACTGACAGCGTTAAAGGCATTGGAGAAATCAATCAATACCAACACAGTAACCTTTGTATCCTCCATTGCTTCTCTAACGTCGCCAGTCACTTTAAGAAGAGCGGAGGTAGTACTGTGCCCAGGTCTAAATCCAGACTGGAACGAGCTTACGAGGCTGTGTCGGTGCACAAACCCCGAAAGCTGTTTGTGTACGCAGGCTTCGAGCACTTTAGACAGGAAAGGAAGAATGGAAATAGGACGAAAATGATTAGGCAGGGAGGGATTTGAGATTTTAGGAAGTGGACGGACATAGGCCATGCGCCATAGGGATGGGAATTGTCCAGAGTCAAGGGAAAAGTTTATTATGTGAGTAATCGGTGGGAGAAGATAGTCAAGGATCTGGGTGACCATATAACGACTAATGTCGTCATGGCCCACAGCCTTGGATTTAATAGACAGGATAATCTTTTTGATTTCATCCAGAGTGGCTGGAGAAAAGCAAAACGGTTCTATGTTTGGACTAGGTAGGCCAGCAATGAAATCCACCGTCTGAGACAACGTTTGTGTATCCAAATGGCAAGTGGTTGTGAAGTGACGGTTGATATCATCTAGGCCAATGGTCTTGGGGAAATCCACATGACGTGCCCTACCGATACCAAGAGTTCCTAAGAATTTCCAGGTATCAGCAGGAGAAGAAGATGAAATGTTATCAAGAATGTGGCGGCGTTTGGCATTACGTATCACCTGATTACACCGATTTCTTGCAGTTTTGAAGAGGTTTTTATTTACTTCGCAGCGATCCGTTCTAAACTTTCGAAAGGCCCGATCTCGATGCTTCATCGCTATGCGAACCGCAGACGACATCCAAGGAGCAGGAGGACGCCTAAGTTTAACCTTCTTTACAGGCGCGTGTCTGTCATAGAGAGCTAGGACAGTTTGGTTGAAAATGCTTAGTTTGTCATCTACGGTCCTTGCCTCAGCAAGGTCTCCCCAGTCCAGTTTCGACGCATCCTGACGAAGCCTTTCAACATCCATCCGAGCAAAACAACGCATGTGCAGAATTCTAGGGAGAGGTTTTGGTGGTTTTAGGACATATGAAAGGAAAATGAGGTCATGGTGGGAAAAACCAGGGGCGGGATACTGACCGTGAGAGGAAACAAGGGAGGGATTGGACGTTAGGATCAAATCGAGCCACGTGTCATCACCAGAAGCATTAAAATGAGTGGGCTGCAGTGGAAGAACATGAAGACTTACGGACTCAATTATGTGAAGGAGTTTACGGGAACGAGGGGTTGGGAGAGTAAGGTCGGTGTTGAAATCGCCCATGATGACGCAATGTGCATACTCTGACCCGATAGACTCAAGTGCCAGTTCAAGGTTGCTAAAGTAGTCCACTGTAGGCGGACAGTAAACAACACCGAGTAGGGTCTTGACTCCTTTTATATAGATCTCCAGAAAAAGGTATTCAGCGGAAGCACCGTAAGGTGAGGGTGAAGAGGCAACGATTTTGAACGGGAAGTCCCTACGTAGATAGATGGCGACACCGCCACCTCCCTTTCCAGTTCTATCGTTACGAATTAGGATGAACCCAGGAAGTGAATAGGAAGTAGATAGCAGATGGGGCTTAAGCCAACTCTCAGAAATCAGAACGGCGTGGACATCGGCATCCGAGAAGGTGTCGAACAGTTCACTATAGTGACTTGGCACACTCTGGGCGTTAATGTGGCAAACATTAAACACATGTTTTCCTTGCTGACTAAAACTTTGACGCACAGAATCACCAAGGGTGCCGGGCAAAGAAATAAAACTAGCATCAGCGGAAGAACAGACAGAATCAATAGCTGAATGAAACGAATCATTATCACATAACATAAATAAAATAATAAATTAAAAAAAAAAAATATAGATAAATATCAATATACTAATTGACTAAGCTCAATACTCAGTCTTTTGGTGCAACACCATAACTGTGCACCACCCGCCAGTACCACCAGTAGAACACAACAATTAAAAGATACAACATTACAGACAAAAAGAAAACAAATAAAAGAAAGCAAATACTCAACAAGCGAGAAGCAAAACAAAAAGTTACGTTAGCAAAAACGAAACGCAATTTTCGTGGGAGCGATTAAACGTCACACTAACATTTATGACATTGACAGTTGACAGTGACATTGTTAAAATTTTAGAAAAAAGTAACAAACAAATCATAGTATACCATCAAAATCACTAATTTATAAAACATTGAAAAAGGAAATTATGAAGCGGGTATATAACAACAACAATTACACAATATTTAGTAGAAGTATGACGAGCACAAGCACAAAAAGAAACATTGAAATTATGCCATAAGTTATAAAAGCAAGATTGCAACTAAGAAAAGCAATTACTTAATGTTTAATTCTTCCGGACTCCAATACCTGGCCTGCCTCCAGTAGCCGCAGCTGATGCCCCTGCCTTCTTAGGGTGTTTAGCCACCAAGAGATTGAGTTCCTCCAAGGTGGTGACCCTATGCCGCATTCCATCTGGAGATCTGACCACAATAACCCCATCCTGAGTCCAGCAAGCCTGCATGCCGTAGTGCAATCGTGCCCTGCTGAAGATACTCTGCCTAGTTCTGGTTAGGAACTCCTTGATTGTAACTGTGGAGCCCTTCAATGAAGATTTTGCCTTCCAAATGGCAGACTTACAGTCAACACTGGAGAACCTCACCAATATTGGTCTGCTGCGTGTGTGATCCTTGCTCGGCGCCCCCAGCCTGTGACACATTTTTATAGAAGCTGGTACTATATCCGGAAGAGCCAGTTTATTGTGCAGTATATCTAAAACTAGAGCCCTGCAATCTTCATTGTTCGTCTCAGGAAACCCAGTGAAAATAAGGGCTTTCCGTCGAGTGTGTGTCTCCAATCTGTCGACCACTTTGGAGCACTCCATGATCTGCTTCCTGAGAACTCCTAGCATCCCGAACATAAGCTCCCTGAATGCTCGGAACTCCTCTGCAATCCTGGCTACGGTGTCCTTTGCAGGTCCAGCACATTGGATCTGTGCCTCAAGTTCATTCATCTTCTTCAGGAAACACTGCTCTAGGTCTTTCTGTGCCGATTGGATGTCATCTAATTGAGACATTGTGCAGGAAAAGTGAATAATTGTGTAATGACTAATTAGTACTAGTGAACAGCTGGCAGGTGGTGTAATTTTTATGTGTAAACTTACATGGACTGTTTCACCAATGCAAGTAGCACTTTTATTCTTAATAACTTATCCAAAATGAATAATTTAATTATAAAAAGACACTTTATTATATTTTTAAATTTCAAATTAAAATTAGCTGATGAAAACACGTCTTGACTTATTTACACCTACCGCCTTTTTTTTTTCTTTTTATTATTTTATTTAATTTAATTAGTAAACAGAAAATAAAAACAGTGGTTCTCCTCCCAGAATAAACTGTTTTAAGGACTTGCTTGTTTACTATTAAACGTGCTCGTGGCTAATAACAAGATTAAGAACGCTTCCAAAGCTCTCCTGTAGATGGGTGATCTTACTTTATATTGAGCATGTTTAGCTTCGAAGTACGTGGTCCCGGCTGTCATTTGTAGACCTTTGACAGTCGTTCCAGATAGTCAGAAGCCAAGAAGTTAACACCAGTCATGTCGTGGGGTATCGTCATACCCAATTACTGGGTTGTGGAGGTCAGTCATCAATATGAAATGCTGTATTACAGCTGAAACTGGGTTTGACTTAAAGACACCTCCAACGTTGTCAGAAAAGGGCTAGGTGGTCATATTATTACGCTTAATCTTACTATTAAAACAATAAGGCACTTCATATAGCATACACTTCAGAAGCATCTTAACAGCACAAGTTACTGACGGACACCAAATTAAACGGGAGAGTTATATTAAGTTACTATAATACTACTAATCGTACAGTTAAATACACAAAGCCACTTTATCCACCCGTATTGTTCTAAAGGCCAAGGAATCAAGGATATATAAATAGTCATATACGCGGAAAAGGAATATCTTCCGCCTGACCGATTCGAGAATCCGATCCTAAAGCGCCGTTCCACGAACCGTCTTCCAACTTGGTGCCAAAAACAACTCTATACCAACTCGTTTCATAAAACGAGTAGTTTAATTTAGTTTTAGTGATTTCTGCAACAAACTATTTGGAGTGGTTTGTAATAATGAAATCTTGGAGTTGGCTATTAAGTTGAATGTCTTGGAATACATAGTTTTCATGAGAAAATTTGTTTGTATGAAATTTAAGCTTCCATTTATGATAGTTCAAGAAATTTATTGTATAACTAGCCAGCGGCTTCACTTTTATGAATGTAGGTTTCTCTTTAGAAAATTTAGGACCTCGTTTCACACACTCAGGGGATGAATTCTAGAAAATTCTCTCTTTGCACATGCCTACGTCATAATAAATATCGGCGTGCTAAATTTCAGCGCCATCCATTCAGTGGTTTGAGCTGTGTATTGATAGATCAGTTAGTAACTAACAGTTGCCTTCTACATTATAGTTTTTTTTTAATATGACTTAAATTTTTAGGTTTAGGTGGCTTCTATTGCTGATACTTCTGTCTACAATCCCAATCTCAATGAAGAGTGTGACTCAACTTTATCAACATGCTTGGCAAACAACATGGATCGGTTTGTTAAGTCATTACTATCTTTGACAAAGATGCGGTTGCAGAAATTCTTTTCTGTATCCTTTGTATACCGCTAGCAGTTTTATTGAAGATTTTATTGGATCACTGTTTTATGACGTTGGGGAATCATTGTCTTTTTCTTCCATAAATCTTCACAGAATGTAAGTAAAAAACGTGAGCCGAACCCAAGTAATATGGGACAAGGGTAGGAGGATGATGAGATGAAGTTGACATCTTCACAAGCTGTCATCTGAATATACAATTTGGAGACGATAATACAGTAAGTGAAATTACTGGCAATACTGATAACTATAAACAACTTTTACTACGAGACTAACCAAGAAATCGCGATACAAAGTCAGCTTTTCAATCAATTTTGAATGAAGTAGTTGAATTTTATTTTCTGGAGGTTTTAGTGCTGGACCCATACTTATGTTCATAATAATTTATCATTTATTGTGCAAAAAAATAGGGAGTGAATTTTGATAAATCCTCTTTTAGTGCTTGCCTACGACATAAAAGATAACCTTATGCAAACTTCTCAGCGCTTCTAATCCCAGTTTAGTTTTAGCTGTGCGTTGACATGTCAGTCAGTCCAATTCTCTTTTTATATCTATATATACAAAAATGAAACCCGTTTTCCGTTGTCACGACATAGCATGACCGTTTTGGCTGTTTTTTTTTTTGTTGTGATTGTTATTGTAAGAAGATTCTTATGGAAAAAAAAATTAGGGTAGTGTAGGGTAGAGTAGGGTAGAGTAGGGTAGAGTAGGGTAGAGTAGGGTAGAGTAGGGTAGAGTAGGGTAGAGTAGGGTAGAGTAGGGTAGAGTAGGGTAGAGTAGGGTAGAGTAGGGTAGAGTAGGGTAGAGTAGGGTAGAGTAGGGTAGAGTAGGGTAGAGTAGGGTAGAGTAGGGTAGAGTAGGGTAGAGTAGGGTAGAGTAGGGTAGAGTAGGGTAGAGTAGGGTGGAGTAGGGTAGAGTAGGGTAGGGTAGGGTAGAGTAGTAGGGTATAGTAGGGTGGAGTAGGGAAGAGCGGGAGCGATGCCTCGCGGGCAAAAGCTAGTAATAGATAAAATCTTTAGAATGTGCAAAATAACTAAACTAAAAGAAAAGTTCTTTGCTACATCTGTCTGTTTATCTGCTAACTTCTTCTAAACTATTCAACGGATTTCAATGTGATTTTTTCCCAATTTAAAGAGCAGTAACCGAGGAAGTTTTATGGTTATAATTTACGCCCATGCAATGTCAGGACGGGTTACTAGTTGATATAAATCCATTTATCCATCGTCCCTTTGGTCTTCCATCACTTTTATCATATCATGCTTGACTAGTTTTTTAATTGGAACACATTCAATAACTTTTTCAGTGCGTGAAACTTTAATGAACAATAAATGAATTGCGCAAGCACTGGTCAGTGACCCGAGGTGTGGGCAGGATGTTGCTAAATGGCTCACAATGCCTCCCGCGGGTAATGTGTTCGGTTCCGGGTTGATGATGAAAGTTATAAGCGTGCTTAGGTACTTTAGTCTTGATTGTATTCTGAGACATTTGTGTGATGTTTTTTTTTGATACTGAATTCCCTTTTTTACTTCATCCTAATTGTAAGCAGTGTCTATCTATATTCTATTTACACCTTTTTTCTTACAAACAGGCTATTAGTTGATCTATTAAATGTATATCAGTCTAAAACTTAGCAATATCAGTAAACAAGCAAAACATAATCAGCCTTTTTATTGTTCCCACTACTGGGACTCCGGCTTCCTCTCTAGGAGAGCGAATGGACCGTAATCCACCACGCGGGCCCAGTGCGGTTTGCTGAATATCACTTGTCTTCGATTTTTTGGATCTAGGACATGCCGGTTTCCTAACGATGTTTTCCTTCACCATTTTGACAGCAGTAGTGATAAAATAAATTACACAAAATAATGTACCTGGCTGGGTTCGGACCCGCGATCTATAAATCATAGATCGTCGCCGTTACCACTCAGCCACCACAGCTCTTTAAAAGTAAATGCTAAATTTTGCATAGTCTTCTAACTCAGCACAAAACATTTCTAGGCCTATGATCTGGAATTAACTTATGCTCTTCAGCTATCAAATTCCTGACCAGTTTTCTTCTATGTGTAGAGATTCTTTGGTTTAACCACAAAATAAAAAGTTGTGTAAAACCCTTACTCTGCGGTTTTTATTCAAGCGAATAAAATTCTATGATCTCCACATTCTTTAAGGCGCCCTGATTCTGTTGAAAGTTGATCCTTTTATAACATTTGCCTTTTCGAAACTAGACTTTAAAATATCTAGATTTTCAACAAATTTTGACAGTCACCACAACCACATCCAACGCAAAATTAAGTAAAGCAACACCCAGATCATAAACTTCTAAAGCTGTACAATTCCTTCGAAAGTTTTCTCACAACGAAATAAATTGCGCGATCATTATTCCCTCATTCGCTCCAATCACAGGCGCGGTAGCTTTAGCGCAGGACCTAGCATAATAATAAATATGTAAATTGTTGGCGTGTTGCGCGCACGCAAGCCAGTGTCATGGCGCCGGCACGCCAGGCGCACGCGCATGCTGCGCCGTAAAAACCGTTCGAAATTCAAAAGCTTTTTCTTCCGCGCAATATTTTTTTCTTTCTACTTTGTTTAGTTTTTTTTTCTTGTGCCTGTGTGAAAAGTGATGTGTGTTTATTTTCTAATAGGATTATAGTGTTCTGTTATCTTATGATGGGTTTCGAGTGTCATGTCTCATACTCGTATTTCTGGACTAAGTGCATACGACGGATTCGCTTGAATTGGTTTTGAGTTCGTAATTAATGCCCTTACACATTGAACCTTCACCTAATAAAGAGGACTGGCTTGTCGTCGTTGAGAGGTTTTGCAATTATTGGCTTGGCAGTTTTAAATCTGTTTGCAAACAAACTGCTGTATCCAAAATTTAAATTGCAGCTGCCCTTGTTTTTATTCATGATTCTGCAAAATAACTGAGGCGGCAAAACAAAACATTACATTAACGTTAGTCACGGCAATAGTTTCCTTACTCAAGACAATGCTCAGCTGATCAACATAATTTACATTTCAAATTATATTTATAAAATGTAGGTAAGAACTTCATCAATCAAATCAAGGAACTGTATTGCAGTGCATTGTGATGTAAACATAGACTTCACACTACCACGATTTTTTTAATCACATTTTACGTGACCTTATTCTTATTATTATTCGGGTTCACAGTTCAAAATAGTATTTGGCAAGGAATTGCCTGAATCAAGTTTTTCTAGAACTAGAGATTTTTCTTAAGGGATCTTTATAAACCTCACAACTTCTTCATCCAAAATAATATCAACATCAATTATCCATCTCTCTAAATGAATCACTAACACTAGGTCTTTTTTATTATCATATAGACGAAAGATCTGTATTTTTGTTTCTTATATAGATTTATTCAACCTATAAACTATTGAACTGATTGCAAAAATAATTTACCAGAATGCTACTTTATCACTGATAACATAGGCAAAATTATGTATATACTAATAACATGTTCATCTATATAATATATCGATATATGAATTTCCAACCGTACTCTAATTAATTATAATTTAAAGTATTGTACTCTATTTTGCACAGGAGTATTTTTTAATCAACGAACATATTCCAGTAAGCTAAAATTATCGACTAAGTTTGATTCTAATTTTAAATGAAACTCCATTCCTACTAATACTATATTTACTGAAATAATCAATCAATTTCTGACAGAATTATCAAAGTACTATAAAAGCAATGGAAATAAAATAACGAAGTGTTTGCTTGGAAAAAAATAAATATTAGATCAGCTTATATCAATATCAGTTTAACTCTATTTCTTCTTTTATTTTTGTATATCCGTCATACAGCAATCTACATTTCTCTAATATCTCCATATCAAGTTGATATTCAGGGTATTCTGTAACGGGACTGGTTTCCTTGGCCGGTTGCGAAGTGACGTCATCTACTGCCCGCACATATACAGACATATATACAGTTATATATATGTTCATGCAACCTTATGCAAGGAGAGCATGTTATATTTCTTGGTCCTGCGCTGGATATGGTGGTGTAGTTGTTAGCTTTAAGGCTATTTTGTTAAAGATCTGTATGTTCTACGTGTCTTCAGTCTTCTATTAAAAAGCAAGTGAATCAATTAAAGCTAGTAATTCATTAATGACGATAATAGTCTTTTTTTGACGCTGAAAAATCATCACGTAACTCCTCCCGGTCTGAGTGAAATAAGAGGGACTATTAAAACTGAATTTAACTGACTAATACCAACCCTGTTAATTAGTCAGTTGGTATTCTACAGCCCTTGCAGGCATCTAGCAGTCTGTCTCAATCCTGCTAAAACTATGTCATAATGGGAAGAATCTGATATAAATAACATTGTCTTGCCCTTGCCCGAGTAGTCACTCTCTATCTAGACTTTACTTAGACACAGTCTATCAAGACTTGTTCCTTCGGAAATTTACGATATTCCCTAAGAAAGGTTTATTCTATATATAATTCAACATTCTATTTATAACTCATATAAACCATCCATAGTTTAATCATAAATCGAAATAGAAACAAGCACAACACATAGACTATCTATTACTACATCCATTTCTGGACAGACCGTTGATAAGCCAAGCATAGATAGTGCATGTACAATATTGTTAATATCAGGTACGAAACGTGTTCTCGTTATTATTTTGATGAATGTAATAGATCTGGCACACGCAAGTCTTGAAATTACTCGACATTTTTTGCTTGTAATGGTGCAAGTTACTACAACGTCTTGTAGGTACGACGGTAATAATAGGTCCACAATTTTCTGTGCGACTGTAGGTAAGGACCAAAATGGACCTTTGATTGTCTAGATGAGTGTTATGACGACCGTTTGCTCTCACGTCTGCGTTGTCACCTTTTGTTACTTGCTTTTTACTCATCTTAGAAAAAAAGAAAGGTAAATTGTTTATTTGTCCATCACAAAACTTCTAATCTAATGTAATAAGCGTATGTCCCAGTGCTGAGTAAAGGTTTTCTTCTCCCTTTCCTACCTAGGTCCTTTTTCTGCAATTGCGAACCAGTTCCTCTGGTAAGAGTCCAGTTCAAGTCTCCTCCTCACACAAATGGTTAAAACCAAACAACACATACGAAATAATAATTAAGAAAAACGAAAAAAAAGAAAATACCCGGTACATTAAAAATCTGTGCGAGGCAAGATGTGCCTATCTCAGCATATGCTACGATATTTAAACCAATCACGCAGTGCTGCAATCTTCTCCACTTTACCAAACTATTAAGAAAGAAAAACCGTTTATTATTAACTAGCTGCTCCCAGCGGCTTCGCCCGTGTGATAGCAGAAAATTATCCTAAGGGAACATATTTCCGGGATAAAAAGTATCCTACGTCCTATTCCAGGACATGGTTGTTGGTGTACCAAGTTTCATCAAAATCGGTCTTGCCATTTAGGCGTGAAGACGTACCAAACAAACAAACTCACTTTCGCTTTTATAATATTAGTAAGGAGAAGGATTCACGTAAGATTAATAATATTATTATCTTATCATTTACGAGATCAAAAAGCATAGTAGGCTTTTCTCAGCATATACTGCGATACTTACAAAAAAACTTGCAGTGCTGACATTCACAAATCACAATATCAAATTTTACTTTTAGAATATGATGGTGATGATAATGTGGAAAATCAAATCAAGGCTATGAAAACCACAAACACATGAGCTACTATCAAACTACCCCGTCATCAAAGTAGTACACATGGAAATAGAAACGCAATATTCAAAGTAATTAATGGCAAACTAGCCGCCGCAGAGCCCGCAGTCGCACCAGGGGCAGTGTAAAATACTCAGGTGCTGCTAATTATCACGATTTGACACTATTGTATAGCCTTTGGGCAGCATTGTTTTGTCCTATCTATGATTGTAATGCCTGGTTGGGTTCTGCTTGCTGTTAATGATATTCATTTACAAGATAATTACCGTACCGGTTACCTGTAGTACTATATCCATTAAACTGGCATAAAACCAGAATCTAGTGAATATTTTCGAAGTGCATATTGTTAGTTTTTAAGTGAAGTACTATTATAATATAATATAATAATATTCCACAACTATCACACAACGCCGTCTAGTCCCAAGCTAAGCAGAGCTTGTGTTATGAGGACTAGACAGCTGATAAACATAACTACTTATATATTTCTAAATACATACATATTATACATAAATTACACCCAGACACAGAGCAAATGATCATGCTCATCACATAAGCATTTGTCCTGGGTGGGAATCGAACCCACGACCTCCGGCATAGAAGTCAGGGCCACTAACCACTAGACCAACAGGTCAGTCTGGATCGTTTTAGGAAGTTATAAGAATGTAGTGAATGATGCGGGTAGTTTTATACTTAGTGCTTGTAAACTAGCATCCTGGATCCACTTTTCTCAAGGATCTATGGCGTAGGTCTCTTCTATCTTTAAGTTAGCTCTTCCGTGAAGATTCTATTATGGAAAAGGGGTTGTATAAACTTCGATATCATAAGCATATGCTCTCATATCGATACATGGTTGACTAACAATTGTTTTTTTTATTTTTTACAAAGCTTTTAGTGGCAGTATCTAAATCTAAAATCCAATTGCCATTTTGTGGAATATTCAAAGCTAGCTAAATCATCTAAGTATTAGCATAGTACACTGACCTATGTAAAGTCATAATGTTGGAAATAATGATGAAGCGGCAATACAATACCACAATACCGACCAGCTGACTCACGATTTTGTTACTTCCGTTATACATAATACCTATATCACACACATAGATAACTTTATAAAATCGTTTAGTTCAGAACAATGTAAAACAAATGACGAGATGTCTGCAGTGGTTAAACAATTGGCTGCTGCGCTGCATGTTGCGGGTTCAATTCCCGTATGAAACAAATATTTGCATGAGCTACAGATAGTGGTTTCGGGTCTGGGTGTTTTGAGCATTTGAGTTTAAAGCTTTATGAACCAAGATTTCGGAGTACTTTCTGGTTTAGAACAAAGTTTAAAAATAAAATGTTAGAATTGGAGCGATTCTTTGTATAATTTATAGCTACTTATGGTGTCATGAGTTTATGATTTTATGCTATCGATTTTTTAGATAAAAACAGAACAAATAAGTCAAAAAAAATATAGGGAGAGTTGGAATCTATTTTCTCTTTCTCTATTTAAGATTTCATCGTAGGAACTTACATCAGTAAACACGTTTGTGAATGCTAAACAAAAAAAAAGCAGATTTTTAATTCCACTAAAACAAGGAAGAAACCATAACAACGAAGAAAAAGCAATGAAAACGTGAATAAAAACTCCTAAAAGCCCACAAATTAATTTTATGGCCTTATTATTTTATGACAAGGATGTTTGACATTTAATTTAATCAGTGTTGCCAGCCCGCATACGAAATACGCTACTTTAACGCCATCTATATTCAGGGCGCGTAGGATTCAATACTGAATGCGATTTTCACTAGTTTCGAGAGAAATTCACTTTCTGCGCCATTTATCCGGAATTCGTCCTGTTTAACAGACTCTGACCGAAAAAGTGTTATTTCGAGTTGAAAATGGAGCTCGTAATTTTTAGGGTTCGTTCAAGTGTGGAAGAAAGATTAGGGATTTTGGTAAATGTATGCTTGTTGTTGCTTAGCCTAAGTGAGAAAAGTAGGCCTTTTAGAGATCAATATAATTTCAATGGTATGCCAGAAAGATTAGTCAAAAGAGAAAATTGTAAAATTTTCGTCTTCTTTCTTTTGTGTTTGCGCCTCCAAAGCAATTCTTATAATTTAACTTTAATATTTTTTTAATTACTATTAATACTTGCCAAATATTGTCCAGCGTTTGATAGTCTATTAATAGTTCGTGTATTGGCAACATTGTGGTGTCTTTTCCACAAACGCCATGAATGAAAAGTTATGTTATATTTTGATCTTGCTATTGATATAATTTACTTGTTACACTATTACGTTATAATATTTATTAGAGTGCACCTAATTCACATGATCCTTATATTTTTAACTTCAACAAAAAGTTTTACTTAAACACGAACAGAATATCTTTACCAGATCACGAACGAAGCATAATAATGAATATTAATATTTAACATTCCACATTTAAAAATTGTAGCCAGAGCAAAAATAATCCTAAAATTGCCACCCTCCATGCCCTTAATTGTACGGTATCTTTTTTTTAGTGGCAGGAGATCGTCGACCTCAATAAAAAAGTCGTTAAGAGCCTCGGCTGTATCTTTTAAAAGCAGATTTTGTGAGGATAACTTGCATCTTGTATGAAAAGAATCACCTTTTGGTGTGCTAGAACTGTTTTAGTATTCAGAAGATAGGTTTTCTTCGTTTTGGGAGCGATATCTTGAGTTTTTTAGTCTTTTATAGTCTTTTAGTTGTATGTTGTGTCAGAAACCCGTTTTGTCACAGCCTATTTTATATCCTAGTGTATCTGAAAATGATAGTACGATTTCTAGTTGTGTACCGGTTACTATAAGTCCTATAATTTCCCGAAAATAGCTATATTGTTCCTTACTAAATAAACGAAGCTACTAGCTAGTCAAAAGAGCTTTAAATAATTCTGTTGCTAACTACAGTCCCATATTTGTCGTCCAACAAGCACTCCATCGATATCGATCTAGTTCTTTCCATCCCACACAAGTTGGGTTTAACTGGCAGGAATGTAGCCTCTGAAGCCGATGGGCTAACGACCTGGCACTACTTGTGCTCAATTGTGGTCTTTTAAACTATCATTTGTCTGATATACTGCTTGAACTGTATTTAAACTTAAGTTGGTTGTAGGAGCAATTGCTGCGAGATGGGTGGGCTTTCTTTTATAAACTTATTACTCGTATTATGTGCTGGAGCGGCTGCTGTAGGTGCAGAAAACCTCAAACGGCGTAAATATAATAACCTCATTGGAAGTTATATATTTGAGCCGTTTGGGGTTGAAACACTAGGGCCATGGGGTCCGAGCGCTCATCGAGTTTTTAAGGATATCAGCAAACGTTTGGTCGACTCTTCGCGTGACCAGAGGGCTGGCCTTTTCTTCGGTCAACGAATCAGCATTGCCATCCAGCGTGGCAATGCTGCCAGCGTTCTGGGCACTTTTCCCATTGACATCGATGTGGACGAATTTTTTGATGCCCTTTGACTTTTCCCCGTTTTTGTGCCTTTTTTACTCGTTTGTACATATTATTATTTTAAGTTTGTATATACCTATTAACTTATAATATTTAATAGTTAAGATGTACATAATTATAAAATAAAAATCCTTACTCGTATTATTATCATTATAAGGTCACCCCTTATTTTTGATAGAAGTGGTCGTTAAATACTAAGCTCCAACGTATTCTTCTTCTGTTTTATTTCTATCGCAATCATAACATCTTATATTGTTTATTGGCATACTACTTAGTATTATTTATTAGCAAACACAACGATGGAGCTCATTTCAAGTATAAATAGTGATTTGCATAACATGTTGTTTTTAATGGGGAATCATTAAATAACGTAGCTGTAAGTGGAGCAAAAGAAAGTGTAAGACTTGTATTGATGTTCTTTAACTTACCCTTTACGTCTCAGGGTCAAATATTCTCACAGCTGCCCTGGTAAGCAGTTGACCAAATCTTTCGGAGGATATAGGCGTTGTGTTGTATCGTGACATCTTTTTGCGATAACATGTTTTCATAACATGACTCTACCAAAATTCTAAAATATTTCCAAAGTAGCTAAATCCGGGTTTTAGTTCTCGAACCATAGCAAGTCCATAGCAAGTTCCGCAAATTGTGACCCAAGTTAGAACGGAAGGCGACCAGCCCGATATTGTTTAGTCAAGTGCATGATCTGAAAATAGCAGGCCTACCTGGAAACGTGTCTAGAGTCCATTCAGCGACATTTTAGCTAATTCTAGGACATTGTGCAGTTCAATTGTGTTGGCTGATATTCCTGGATATGGTCTCAGACTGGTTCTCAATATAATGATAGCCTAAGGTGCTAAAAACATAGAACTGAAAAGGAATTTTACAATCTCGTCGTGAATCTGCTAAAACAGAGTTCATAATCGTTTTATTTTCATCACTTTATGTGGTAGATTGAAACTATCTTTATTTTGTAGTATGACTACAGTCATTGTTCTATGCAAATTATAATGTTTACTAGATACAATCTCCTTCTAATTACTCATTCAATGTTTTTTTTTTCCATGTCACTTTCTTGTCATTTTTTCTCGTAATGTTCAAGAAAATCATCTTTTATCATCTTACAATTCTAACAATAGATGTTTTAAAATAACCAGCAAACTTAGATGACCCAACCAGAGATAAGCATACAACATAAAAGATACTCAGAAACACGATAGGCAACGTATTATTCTTATCGTCCCTTAGCATATGTTCTATCTCTTCTGTAATCTATCTCTGATTGGAGATTGAAGTGATAACCTTAGGGTTGAAAGCAACTAAGACAGACGCTTACAAGATCAAAATTTATTCAAGGATTTCAGTGCCTAATGATACTAGCGAATTATAGACTGGAAACATTTGAAAGGAACCAATTCATCTAACAAAAGAAATTGAATTCAAGATTATCCTTGTGACTACGACTGTACGATCAATTTCTCACAATTATTATTTATATTATGTTTATAATGAAGTATTATAATAGTTATTGTTGTTAGTTTAGCTATATTTATCTCCATTACCGTCTATATCTGTTTTAAATATCATGTATCTTTATTTTCTTTTTATGGTGGGTAATCATCAAATCATTTCATTTTTTTTCCGCGAGAAAAAGTGTTTAACTAAAACCTATTCGTGTTTTTTTAGTTGCTTTTTGTGTTCCAGGGTCGCGGTGACTCTTTCAAATAATCCTACAAGCTGTAAGTCTCCTAATAAGCAAAAAATCTCCAAAATGTTTCTCAACTATTGACTCTCTGTCAAGTCTATGAACACTGGGCACGCCACGATTATGGCGGTAAGTCCCCTCTTTGAGGCGTGGCTGGAAAGACCTCACGGCGTCCTTACCTTCCGCATGACGCAGGTCCTCACCGGACATGGCAAGTTCGGGAGGTACCTGCATCGGATTCAAGCGGAAGAGACGCCCGGGTGTCGCCACTGTGCGCAACGCCCGGAGGACACGGTGGAGCACACCGTCGAGGTGTGCCCTGCCTGGGCGGAGCATCGCCGTGCCCTCGTGGGGGCGATCGGCGGCGGAGACCTCTCGCGCCGGGCCCTGGTCGAGGCCATGGTCCGGAGTGAGGAGGAATGGCAGGCGGTCGCCTCCTTCTGCGAAGCAGTAATGCTTGCAAAGGAGGAGGCCGACCGTATCAGGCAACGGCGCCCTCGCCGCCGTCGCCGGGATTCCGATCCCGATTTCCGGCCACCGTAGACGCGGGCTCGCGGACGGCGAGCCATGGGTAGCTCGCTGTCCGATCGTCCGGTAATGGACCGAGTCCAAGACGTCGACGGCGCGCACTGTTCCCGCGCGCCTCAAGGAGTTGTCAGCAGCAGGAGGGGCCCAGCTGGGTCGAAGCCTACTGGGGACAGGGTTGTCCGAAAGGGAGCTCGTGCCCCGGTATGAAGGCTAGAAGGAACGGCGCGGGGTTTTTAGTCAGTAAGAGTCTGACACTGTCTCCCGCTCCACCCAAGAGCGGGTTTCGTCAAAGATGATTTTCCCCAACACAAACCATAATAAACTTACTGGCTTAAAACGCCAATACGTAACGAAGTTAACTGTCACTTCGGACAAGTATTGGAAAACTGCCAAACGTTCATCACGGTTTGATTCGATAGAGGACTGAGGCTACCAATCGATTCCTGATTCAACGGCAGCTTTGTCAATGGTTTTAAATGCTTCAATTGATTCTTGTTATATCGATTCATTTCATCGATCTTACTATTCTGATGTCGTTTTGTTTATTAATGTTTTATTTAAAATGCTCACTTATTGAACGTTTCTTCCGGGATAGTAGCTTGAGGTTTATTGGAATGCCATTCAGCGTTTATATCAGATTGTTTTCTCTTCAGATCAATAATTTCAAAACTTCCTACAAACAAACAAAAACATAATTAGTTTAAATTTTAGTTTTGTGGTTGGATTTTTGTTATTTTATAAATTTTGTCTTGGATATAAAACACCAGATTTAAAAAATCTTTTAACCTTTTTGTTAGCAAAACCCAATTCGCAAATATACCCGCCAACAAATCATTAAGCTTGCACTGAATGCAGCGGTTCTTTCACCCGCATTCACGCGAAACGGCGTTAGACAACATACCTCCACCATAACGTTGGTCTAATCCTTTACCATCGCTTAAATCACGCCCAACGTATTTATTGCCTTCAAATGCTTTTACCACATACTTCAAAGGATCTGAAGTTTACCTTCCAACATGTATTTCGTGTGTATGTTCATATATGTCGGCATTCCTCGAGTCTAAATCAGTACCGTCTCGGGCTGTAAGAGCTATGCAAAAAGGACAGAAGTGTCTTTAGTCTTAGCTCACGGCTTAGAACGGGCCGTCTTTATTTGTATGTGATTGTTACCTTATGCAGTGAGCTTTTAAACACTACTAATAATATAGTTGGTTTATCTTAAAGTATTTTTAAATTAAGTACAGACATTAGATCTAACAAATCGATGTATAAAATTCAATTAATCAGAGCCGTATTCTGCTCATTACTTTTATAAACATCTAAAATTTTTTTCGAATGGATTTAGTCCCAAATCTTAAACAAATCAATCTATCACTTCTTTTTATCATCAGCAGGTGACTTTCCTTCCAAATACTCATCACCATATCTTCGACAAATCTCAAAATCCTCAAGGATTTTCACATTCCTCTTTAATCTAAGGATCAGTATCCATCGCCAGGATGCCAAGAATAGCCAAGTGGATCCGGCGTCGACTTACTGAAGCAGAACGAATTATGATATTTATGAACTGTCCTGAAGTCCTGGGCCCTTTAAGCACAGGATGGAGTCGAGACAGAATTAATTATTACTGTACATGCTTCTTGATTTGATTGATGATGGTCTTATGAAGTCTTATTGCCAATTTTTGGAGAGCATTGCACTGCATTTCTGTCTGAAAGTTCAAAAGTTTTCGCATCTGGTTTTAAAACTATTAAAATTCTTGGTCGTAAAATGAACATAGGTCCATGACCTGTTCGTGATGTTTAATTAATATGTATAAGGTGACTAATCTGAATCAACGCATTAATCCGTCTGGGGGTCAAAATTATAAGTCGATGACATTGAATTTAACCTTGAATTGTCTTGAGCTTGCAATTAATTTTATATTAATTTTATCAACCAGATAAAAACCTATTAGAAAGTAATCAACTAACCCACCAAAGAATCAGTGAGTGACCATAATGGACCACAAATGATCACATGAAGAATTTATTGATAGTGTAGTGTTTTTTGTGAGTGTTTGTAAAATAAATAATGAAGATGCATCTGCAAACGGATCTGTCCTGCGAGATCCCGTACAAGGGATGCGAGGAGAAGGTGCAGATCTCCCAAGAAGCGGAGATGCTGTACTATGAACTCATCAGGGCATTGGAGGAAGAAGAAACGGTGAGGATTATGTATTGTTTTCCCATAAACATAAAGGAAACATGACTAAGTGGGCTGGCCTTATGTTGTTGTACAAAACAAATCTTATCATTCTAATAGCAAATAATAATAATAAATTAAAAGCGCTACTTTATAACAGTAACTTGTGTACAGTGTGTGAACAGTGTCTATAAAAAAATCAAGTACCTATTAATGATATCAACTTAAAATTAAGAATTATCTAGTTATGTTTACCCAAATGGCTATCAATTAAAGTTAAGTATAAGTAAGCAATACCTAAGTTATAGATACGACTTTTATTAAGATGATAGTCATATCTTTCCATAAGATAAGTTATACACAAAACGTTAGACAAATCTATATTGACGCAGTAACCTAGTCGGGTACAAAAAATTACCAAAATTCTCCAGTAAATATTAAATCAAGAATTAACAAACAGATGTTTTTCAATCAGTCTGGCTAATTTATCCCAATCCGTCTACATCATAAATCAGTATAAGATCGTATGTGGCAATAAATTCAAAAGTCACTACGTAATTTATACAGCAGACCGTTAAGTGTTAAATGTAGTCCTTTTTCTTTTTGGTCCAAAAGAGGATTAATATCTCGCCGAAAATATCCGAAACATTTATATGAAACCTGTTGATAATTAGGTTATTCGACATAGTCTGATAAAAGTTTAGTCTCAAATTTGATGGCGACCACAAAAATTATGTGGTCAAATTTTTTGCAATTATATGAACCGTTTGTTGGGTCTATTGTAAAATTTATTGTTATAGCTCTTATAGATTATTGTAAATATTGTTTTATAATTGTGGTTAGGATTATCTTATATTGCCGTTTCTCATTTTATAAAACTAATAATGGATATACAGTTATATTTTGTTCTAGTCTCTTGTTTTCAATTTTAAACGTAACTACAATAAAGTTTTAAACTACTAAACATTGTTAAAAATCTTAGCTAAGCAAAACAAAAGCTCTT
Organism: Mythimna lalbum; assembly: GCA_949319445.1. NCBI lineage: Eukaryota > Metazoa > Arthropoda > Insecta > Lepidoptera > Noctuidae > Mythimna > Mythimna lalbum. Next base: position 923,628 of record OX439365.1, read on the forward strand.
AACTAAACTATGGCATAAAAAATCCTCTACATTGACAGCAATGTCAATGACGACTGGAAGTGTGTCAAAAAGACTGGCAGTATTGCCACGTTATATAGCAGTTAATAGCACAAAATTTCTGGCCGAGATAAAATCCAGGCGGGTCACACCAATATCAGCTAGGCGTTTGGGTAAATCTTTTGAACATAGTTCTATTCTTCTGTCAAAAGTATGAACATTATCTAATATTCAATCTGAAACAATTCCATAGCCTCTGACCCTTTGACCGCATTACATTTTGTCCTATGAGTAATTGGAAATGATGATACATCTCTGTGTAGAAACTCCCATGAGTTCAAGCATTATGATTCATATCAGCTCTGTATGACCACATTACGGCGCTGTAATCTTGTATTTGCAGCCACGACATGTGCCATACTTGTAATTAGGAATGTATTCATCAATTCGTTTTATTCGATTCTAATTAATTGATGGGGGGAAATAATTTTACATGCAATGCTTGCAGTGTTGTTTGATTGTTAAGTTGTTTTGTTTGACTTGATTATAAGTATAGCGAATGTTAGAAATAGTTTGATGCGTACATTAGATATATCGAAGCTCCGTCAACAACGGACGTGGGTTGTTGGTCGTTATAAATATCTACATTATACATATTTTATTAGCACCTGATCTTTGACAAATTTTCTTTTTCACTCCTTTGCCAGAATTTTTTGATCAGCTTACAACAATCCAGTGGTTTTTTTTTGGGTGTAAAATTTATCAAATAACTCCTCTCATTCTGGGTGGAGTAGAGTATGAGGCATTAGACTTTTACTGACTAAAATAGACTTGTGTTCCTTTAGTTGACATTTGCGTTCTTGGGCCACGATGACCAAGTTTGTTCTTCATTTCTGTCTTTATAGGTATTTTCAGTGATGCTTTTTATTTAGTGATCTTTAATAATATTCTTAGACATAGGATTCATAGCAGGTAATGCGTGATTATCTACTTGTGTTTCATAGACAATGCCAATACTTAGGTTACATTCTACATGGCTTAGTATCTATTCCACTACTGCCTTGTTGTTGATCAACATGTTGCCCACCAGTTAGTTACTTAAGTCAATGTTTATCAACATAACCACCAGCTTCTGTTCCTTGTGAACCACAAATGTGTGGTTACCCATCTATGGTGGTCATGGTGGCGGTGGCAGGTCATCCATGTGAGTCGGGCATTACCTCGCGAATTCGTTCCGCAAGTGTACGGAGGTCATTCACACCAAAATTATGCATACATTACGAGATCTGTCAGTGGGTTTAGCCACTGTAAAGGAAAACAGTTAAGTAGTCCTGCTTCTAACAAAACGTCATGAGGCTTTTTTTTGGGAGGTGGGAAATCATTTAATGATTTCTCTCGCTTTAAAGGAACTAGAGTGTGTGTCAAATTTTTCGACAGGTAGACTGACCAGATCGAATAAAAAATGTTATTTTATCACAAACAGAGACTTCAATTTTATTCATATGTGTAGCAAATTTCAAAATTTTTGTCAGACAATTTTTGGTCTACATTATCAGCAATACCTATCACTTATTACTATGTTAGTTCAGACCCTTGACGACGTTAGATTAACAGCTAACAATTTCTTCTTATTTTTGTCCACCTCTTATCTCTGTTTACAAACTAACACTTTTGTTACTTCTGTATCTACTTGTTCAGTGGTCTGAACAGTATATTTATTTAGTTTTATCTTAACTTTATGTTTGCTGAGCTTAGTCCGGAGTTCGATCTTGTCTAAATATTATCGATACAGTGTTCAAGTGTTTGTATGTTTGACGATATACAGTTTGATTTGATGAGTTCTGTGCATGTTAGTTATGTTAATTAGTGTGTATGATGTTGAGTGGGTGTATTTATATATGTGGTTAAAGTAGTTGCATATTGATTTTTAAAAAAGGAGAGGCAAAAAGTTGTAGACTAGATTTTATAATGGCGATAAGGAAAATGGATCTCTAAATAAAGTTATATGCGATACAAGCATACAAACAGACAAACCTTTTTTATTATTACATTATGTTGTTTTCTGGCTTCATCTAGTTTAAATTTATGAAAATCTATTTGCAAAATAAATATCATTGTCTGGTTTCAAAACAGACAGTCGCGGGCATAAGCTGGGTAATTAATTGATCAGTTAAATACCTGCAATTAATTGGAGTATTTCGCTAAACTTAAACTCTTTGAAAATCTAGACATTGTGACGGTAATAATAAGCACTTTGGTAAGCTTATTTACTAACAATAATGAGTCTTATAGAAACGAATTAAAATGAGTAAAGTTTCATTTTCATTATTTAAAAAAATGCTTTAAATTGGTATTTATTCAAAATTTAAAACAATATAATTTAACTAACCCGTGTCACCATAGCTTCCTAAAACAATTACAGATATGTAAACATACATACCTTACCCACACTAAAGTATGATTTAACCAGTTTTTTGTGCCGACCAGTCTTGATACTATATTGATATGCAGATTGCTACCTGCCGATAATAAAGTGATTACATCGACTTATATAGACAAGCACGTTCATAGAACTATTTGTCAAAATACTGAAAAGTTAAAACAAAAGTTCGCTGCAGCGCTACTTTGGCATTATTGGTCATTTAACAGAATTACAGAATTATTAAAACATACAGCGCTAAGATGGCTCATACAGGATACTTTTTTCCAAACCAAAATGTCTTAAGCGCCATGAATTTCGTGGCGCTAGGTTTCGTTAAACACATTGTATAATAATAATATTATATTGCTTTCTCACTTGCAACTTACTAATCTAATCAGCCCATTATATCCCACTACTGGGCAAAGGGCTTCTGTTTTGGCCGAAAGTAGAAATAGACGTATGTGGAAAAGGTAGAGCCCTTTACCACAAATGGTCTTCGGCCATTGCGACCCAGTCCTTCCAGTAAGACTCAAGCTCTCCACCATCACCATCATCTCAGACTGCTGCAATGTCGCCTTGTACTTAACTATACTCAATAAGTAGCTCTTTTAGCCCACAGTTTATATGTCCGGCCAAGAGTAACAGCTTTAAAAAAAAAAGCAATTTACTAATTAAAATTTAAATAATCTCCATCAGAAATCGTAATGGTTTTCGCTTTCAATCGCAAAAAAGACATAAAAAATAAATGTCCAATTATATTTCTTACAAGAGTTCACGTAACAGTCAAAATGGACAGTCATATTATACCGAATCGTGGACAAACTGTCCACGACTTATAATTATCTTTTTTTTTCTCGTAATATTGTGCTGAAAGTTATGATAGTCAAGTGTGTCTTGTAACAAGGTTGGAATAAGATGTTATCGATGTAAAAGTGCGGATCATGCAACAGACATAATATCTTAATGATCTCTTGCAAAACTTGTCCGGAGATTTGGTACTACCTACATATGGGTTTTAATAATATTAAAACTAATTAAAAAGAGCTTTCATATTTAAAAAAAAAAAACTGTACGCTCATAATAAAGTTGCATATTTAATAAAGCTGACAGGCGACAAGTGACATGTGTCAGATCTGACAATCCGACAATTTAAAATGTTTTTTTTTTTATCATAGACCCACTATCGCAAAACTATGTTGCTTTATCAATAAATAGAATTTATTTAAACACATAGAGACATATTAAAGAGGCGACTTAAAAATGTAAAAAAAAAAATTATAATGCGTTTTGTATCAATCGCACTGTTGTATAATCTGAACAAAAATAAAAAAAGAAACAACATATTCAGGCATTTTTGATAAGTACATAGTACACTTATCAAAAAATATATACCGATTGAAACTAAAATTGCACATGATCCCTACTCTACAGACAAAAAAAAACTTTAATTAAAAAAATACCCCGAAAAAATAACATATTTTATTATTTTAGTTCTCTACTAATATTCATTCGAATTTTAAATTGAAATTCGGTACTATATCCGCAAACGCGCAGATATTTAAATAACATATTTGGAACAGTTAACTATCTCACGCTGTGATTGGTTGAATCGCAGTTTGATACAAAGGCTTGGCACACGCGATGTTTTCCTCTGATGCACGGTTCGGGATTTGATTTTTTTAATGACTGTATCGCGTGTCGGTTGAGAAAGGGCAGTGGGTTGTTTGTATTTTGTAACTTGGAGCAAAATGTCGAGATGGAATGGAAGAGGCTACATCTGAAGTGCATATCTAACTATAAAATGTATTATTAAAGGAAGTACGTAAATAGAAGTTTAATTTTAGTGGTCCTTAGTTATTAGTGGTCAAGCTATTTTGTGCTAAAACGGTGACTGTAAAATGTTATACAGATACCTACAAATTAAAAGTAAGTATCGTAAAAAATTAACACTTTTGTTATATCTATATTTTTTCCCTGAGATATTTATTTATTTATTATATACTTCTTTTACACCTCATAATGTGGACAGGTGGTTGGGATGGACACTTAGGTTTTTCAAATGTTTTGAAAAACTAAATGTATAATGGGCGTTATTATCGCACGGGCAATTTCTTTCATATAACCTTAGGATGGACTGAACGAAAGAAGATATATTCGGGGCAGTCTTTGTACAAAAATCATGAATAATATTAATAAGATATAATAATAAAATATTAAATATAAAAATTGTGAACGGAGAAAGAATAAAGAAATATTATAGTGAAAGGTAATGCTGATATTAGTATTTGTAGGACTTGCAACTCCACTTAACCATTAATCTACTCTCTTCTTTTTCGGTACTTACTACTTTCAAGAATTCCTGTTGATAAAAACATAAGAAAACAGACACACACAATCAATTGAGAGACGTCGGCGCTTTAAAGCGACTGTTAGAGCCCTCACCCACAGTGAATTTTTGTAGCGATGCTGTCGCGTGTTTACGAAACGCGCGTTAGTTGCATTTGCAAGCGCTATCGAAAACATGCTAACGCGCTACATCATCGCGACTGTATCGATACGAACGCGCTACAGCATCGCTACAAAAAGTCGCCTTGTGGCCTTATTCTAAACTGATATATTTACAGCTTGTACAATGTGCGGTATTGTTATTGATATTAATGATTATGAACGAATTGAAAGATACATTGCTTGTTCATAAAGTGTAGGTTTTAATTTGAAATTGCCCTAAGTAGCAATTGATATAAATATCATCATCGTTGTTATTTCAGCCGAAAACGTCCACTGCTGGACCAACCAAATGCCAACAGAGTTTTCAGGCGATATAGATCTCTCTTTTTTTGCATTGCGTCTTCATCAAACATCGCGTTAGATTGCGTTAGATGAAGTAACAAGCTTTTAAACCATGTTCGATGTTACGATAGGTGAGTGGAAAAGCAGCCTTTTAATACCCCTAGCCTTGTTTCCAACTAGCTTGGGATCGGACTAGAAGCTAGTCTTACTTGATGTGGCTGAACATCTATGTTTTACATGGAGCAACCACCTATCAGAACCTCGACAACCCAGTTTTTGCAACATGGATACTTCTTGAATATAGATTGATGATCAGACTTTAGTTTTTATTTAGTTGCATAGACGGCCTTATAATGTTCCCACTGCTGGGACCCAAGCCTTCTCTCTAGGAGAGGGAACGGGCCGTAATCCACCACGCGGGCCCAATGCGGGTTGGTGGATGTCACGTCTTCGAATTTTTGGTTCTAGGACATGTCGGTTTTCTCACGATGTTTTCCTTCACCTCCTGTAAGTCAGGGTCGTTTCCACTCGGCCACCACTGCTCTCAAAATATTTATTTAATAGCGGCAGATTATTTTCCAAATAGTTGCTTTGCTGCTTACGAGGAATGTTGATGAAAGTCATATTATTATGCACAGTAAACCTTCACAGTTCACAGTCTTTCACAATCCTTCACGTTCGAAAAGGTTTCGAAACAATAAGGATTGTAAGTCCCCCGCTGCGAGAGTGACGAAATATTCAAATTATTAAAACACTGATGCGTTTCGCAAGATCCTTGAATATGTGGCTGAAGACAAATGTGTAAACATATGTGTTTTGCGTTATTTGCGTTTACGAGGAGATCAAGGGAATTTACTTAACCTGGTCATCCAATCCGACTTTGGAGGGCTATTTGCCTGATATAGGTATCGATATGGATCTTCGGTGTCAGAGTGGGGTTCGCTTTGCGCATATATTGGCGAGCCAATCATCGTTGTTGTTAGATACATGCAGCAAGCGCAGGGAAGAGTGCCCTCTATGACGCGATGGCACAGCGAACCAATCAACTGACGCTCCCTGCCCCCGCGTCTCACTTCATACCACTAAATAGGCCCGATATTTCACTGCTGCGCAACTTAAAGCCAGCGCTCATGATCCGTGCCGGTATCTATACCTACACGAAAAAAGTTTATGAATAAATAAACCTCTCGAATACGGTAATAAGAGACACAATAGAAAGACAATGAGTGAGCGAAAGCCATGAATTAAATAGTTTAAATAATAAAACCTATGTTAGTTTTACTTCTGCAGCAAAGGAGAAATACTGAAAAGAAATTTTAATGATGGCAAAACTTTTTTTATGTATTTATATCTGTGATTTATATAGTGCGTTGGGGTAAGATCGGCATGGGGATAAGAACGTATAAATATAAATTATACCACTTATTTAGCTTTATTTTTAATGCTAGTCATATTGCGTGCCACGTCATTATGTCCCACCTTGCTCAGCAATGTGGCTGGCATTAAAAATAAAGCGAAATTAGTGGTATAATTTATTTATACGTTCTTACCCCAATGTCGATCTAACCCCAAATCTTTGTTCTTTTTTCAAGTGAGAAATCACCAAATAACATCTCCCAGGGTGAGACAAAACTAGGGACTGTCAGATTTTTACAGACTAAAACCCATAGTGTTTGCCCTTTGCACGAGGCTTGGCAACTCTTTCAAAAAAATCCGAGCCTTAATTCATGAATCCCCAAGCGACACCCGGTGGCCGCGCATCTATTGTCTTACTATTGTGTCTCTAATTGACGGTATCTGAAGGGTTAAGATTGTAACAAATTATCAATTTACCCAGTAACCACTGTATTTTATTCATAGTTAACCACAACTCATCATAAACAATCCTACAGAATACCGATGACATCACATCTCAACGCTACAAAAATAAGTGAAATGTCAAAACATTCCCGCGACTGACTCACGCGCACGCGACGACCGCACCGCATTGTTCTCACTCACATTCGAAATTCAAATTTGACATTTCCTGAGCACACGGCCGCACTGACAAGTGACAAATAGACAGCCATCTTCTTTTTAAGCTCCTTCGAGATGACAGGTGTGAAAAATTGATTCGAGGATAAAGTTGAAATATTAGACTGTTGTGATTTAAAAGCTGGATATTATGTTTCTTGAACTTGTTAATTAGTGTGGGTGATTAATTAGTTGTTTTCTGAGCTGGTATTTACTAACTGTTACTTCCATTTTTGGACTGTTTAACAGTTAGATTTCATGCTATATAAGCAAACAGGTTGCAGTCATTAAAGGTTTTATTATTAACTGTTGTTTACATTTCTTTATACCAATACCATTATTTTTGCTATGTTTCTTCCTATGGTTCTTTAGGACGAATCTTGCAAAGGAATTTTGAAACAGTTGTCCCTAACTGATTGAGCTGCAATTTGGTATACCTATGTAATTTGGATAACAATCCTTACTAATATTATAAAAGCGAAAGTTAGTTTGTTTGTTTGTTACGTCTTCACGCTTAAATGGCAAAACCAATTTTGATGAAACTTGGTACACAGATAGACCATGTCCTGGAATAGGACAGAGGATACTTGTTTTATCCCGGAAGTATGTTCCCTTGGGATAATTTTCTGCTAACACGCGGGCGAAGCCGCTGAGAGCAGCTAGTTTATTAATATGGTACCAAAAAGCAATTCAGGCAATGATTAAAGGAACTACTAAGCGTAGTAACATAACCCCACCGTGTTTGAGGTCTTTGGAATGATTTTGATTATTACTGAATTGCGCAATGAAATCTTGTTATAAAAAAATGATTGTCACATAAAACTTATTTAATTCATGAATTCCCCAAGCGACCACCGGTGGCCGCGCATCTATTGTCTTACTATTGTGTCTCTAATTGACGGTATCTGAAGGGTTAACATTAGAGTTGGAGGTGATCAATATTTGGGCAATACCTAACCTTCTTTTTTCAAAGTTAGTTAAAAGGCTTGACAATATGTTCAGTCATCAATAAATTTATTGAAACTGTTTAGTACATTAAGATATGAAAATCATTTAAATGTGCCATTTTCGGATCCTATGTCCGAACATTCTGTCCGAATCATCAGTCATCCGGTTAAAAAAATTGTCAAAAATCCATAAAATATGAAGTCTTGTTTATTGTCGTTGTCTGTTTCATCGAAGTTAACACCGACTAAATACCTAGTTATTCAGTAAATCCACTTCTCGTTCTCATAGCACTGAACGTGTTTCGAATACATAAACGATTTTATTTTACATATTGGTCAATGGTAAACGCATTACCATACAAGATGGTAATAAAAGACTTTGTATTAATATTGTATTTTTATCCTCACGGGAAATGCAAACTGGCTGTCGCATTTTTGGCTCACAATACTGGGAACAAACTTTGAGCGAAAATACTATTATATTCTGCTATTTATACTTTTGACAGTTTTTGATAAATTATATTCATTTTGCAAATAGGTTTTTAAAAAACACTTATACACGTCAATCTAAACTAGATAGAGCTGGTGTTTTTTAGCTGACGACCCTGAGACGAAACATCGAAACAAATTCAGAGGTTACCTTTAAAGTCCATAGAGCAAACATGTAATGTTCAAATCATGAGAACGGTGCAGATTAGTGAAAGAACAACAGATTTGACTGAACCTGAGCAGTCAATGCAATTTTTGCTATCGGTACCTACATCTTTTTGCACATCACTGTAAAATTTGAACTTGCATGCTTGCGGCAACTGAATACGGGTGTGTTTTAGGCAGTAAAAGTCTGACACTCCCTCTTGCTCTATACAGAACCCACTCAAACAAACACTTATTTGTACTTGAATTTTCTTAGCAATTAATTATTATAAAAATATTCCCGTGATTAAGTTTTTTTATTAATTTCCAAGTCTTGCTTTTGCAAAATCTCAACTATTTCGTCTATCGAGGTATAAGATCAACAAAGGTCAGATAATATTAACATAGGTACTTACTTATACAGGAATTTATGCAGATGTTGTACATTAGAGGCACAGAAACACTTACTTCGTTGAAACCCTCTACGCCACCAGACCAGGTCTGATTTGTACGTAGAACGATGTCGCGTGGTGTGGATCAAGTGTAGCTCTACAAGTCTAGTTTCCATATAAAATGTATGGAGACCGAGACGCGCCCAGATCGGCGTGTGTGGCACACGTGTGCGCAGTGTAGTTCTAGCTTTAGCGTTTCGTCGTTTATACCACGTACATCGAAGGACCGCAACAATTTGCCTGCTGCGGTCGTCCCGTCCGATTATAATGTAGGTGTCATCATGGCTAGAGTGAATAGGCTCTTAAACTAGTGCGCTTCACCATCAATGATTGCATCACTGCTTACCATCAGGTGGGATCGCAGTCAAGCAGCTGTTTAAATCAATTAAAAAAAAAATACATACCGAGATTTTTACTAAAAGTAACTAAAACTCCTTTTAGAAAAGTTCCCGAGTAACTGTATCAGTGCAATGTTCTGATAAAACAGAAATAACTGCAAGTCAGTGTAGTCTGCAGTGCAAACTTATCAGTAGATTGTAGATAAACAGGCAGGATCACTGGCTCTTACCTACAGGTTTCAAGATTAACCAGGCAGCGTGGGGGGAGGGTCGTTTGCACCATTGTTTAAACTGCCGATAAACCTTTTGTTTTGGTGAGAAATCATCAAATTAATTCTTCCACCAATAAAGTTACAGAAAGAGAGAGAACGAGTCAAACTTTTACTGACTAAGACCCACCTGTGTTCCTTCCGTTAAACTTTGCATTCCAAGGCCGTGGAAGATAACTCTTACATAAAATCCTGCAGCCCTAAAAACTGACCTTTTTTTTTGAGGTGAGAAATCGTCATATGACTTTTCCTGCTTTGAGATGGATCGAAAAGGCTAATGTATATCTTACTAGCTTTCCGCCCGCGGCTTCGCCCGCGTGGCCTACAGTTTATATCGCGCGGGCAGAGAACCGTGCTCAGCAGTGGAATTATAGGTAGCCAAATTTGATCTAAATCCGTTCAGTAGTTTTTGCGTGAAAGCGTAACAGACAGACAGAGTTACTTTCGCATTTATAATATTAGTAGGGATTTTGCTTTCTAGAGCCACGGTTATCCTTTCAAATATACATACCTACCCATAGTCCTAGCAAAAACTGGCGTTAACCTACAATGGCGATTAATGTTCTTTAAAATGGAAAGTGCTATTTTTATTATAGATAAAAATCGTTTAACAATTTAATAAAAACCTTATTACCACAAAGCACGTAGCACCAAGTGTGCAATAATATTATGTAGATTAATACCTAGTAAAAGTAATGATATGCATTGAAATTTCACCATGACCTCTATTGCATATTATAATGAATAAATTGTTAAAATGAAATGCAATTTAGAACTGTCATAACCTCGCCAATATTAGTTGTAATAAATATTTAAATTATCACAAGGCTATTTCGAGTATTAACAGTATCCAGTTTTGCTGAAATGGAGACCATCATAAAAAACTTCATCAGTAGTTGCTTGCACAACTTTAGCCGTGGTTAAATTAAACCCACGTTAACAACAGTGTAACTGAGCTAGCCTGTGGGGGTGACAGTAATCGCAGTATGCAATCGACAGTTGGGACCAGTCTCAAACTGTTATTTATCGACTTTATATTCTACTAGTTGTTACCTGCCATTTCTCTTGCATTATTATAATAATAGTAGAATGAATAATATTTTTTATCGATGTATATTACTAATTATGTTCAGGCAGGACATAGAATCTTTACATAGTTCTTGGTAACCCGTCCGCTTAGACTCTCAAAACCATAGCCCTGTATATTATCTTTGTTTTCCATAAGTCGCAATAGTTTCCCACCAACCGAAGGTTGTCCTTGGGTGTACTAACATAGAGAGTACAGAGGCCTCTGCGAGTTGACTTCGACCCCTCGTGGGCCTTCCAAAAGTCCAGGACCCCAAGTGTTAATAAATTTCTTATATGCAAGCTTTCTTCATCATTAACCACATCGTCGCTTACCATCGGTCGAGATAGTGGTCAAACGAGAGCCTATCAATAATAAATAAATATTTACCTACAAAGTAGACAAAACTACACTACACTAGACAAAGACAAAAATCGTCACCTTGTATTTTCAAGCAAGTCCAATAAAAAATAAATTATTGCTAAAGCATAAAAATCTCCCAAGCTTTTAAAGCATTTCAAAATCAATCCTCTTCCCCAGAAGCATATGACTGGTGTAACAAAACACTGGCTAACAATAAATAGTTAATGCTTGTATATAATAAACTATGTAAAGTAATACCTTTTGGTTCAACGTGAAGTGCTTCACATGGTTCTTGTCAAGTCGTTAAAGTCAGAGTTAGTAGGGTTATTTTGGAATAGTTAGGTACTACTGAAACAATTAAACTGGCGCTAATTTTGAGAACACGGAAACAAACTTGATGTGTCTACTGATTTTTGGAATAGTAATTTCATTACACCTTCCTGAAACTTTTCAACAAATTAATCTAGAGCAATGTTCATAATTTTTTTCACACTAAGGAATGGACCAGTGGTAACGGTCCCGACTTACGAGTTGTAGGTCGTGGGTTCAAACCCAGACAGACGCATTACTTTGTGTAATTTATTTCATCACCACTGCTCTTAAAATGGTGAAGAAAAACGTCGTGAGGAAATCGGCATGTCCTAGAACCAAAATTCGAAGACATGTGACATCTACCAACTCGCACTGGGCTCGCGTGGTGGATTACAGCCCATTCCCTCTTCCAGAGAGGAGGCCTGAGTGAGTCCCAACAGTGGGAACATTATAAGGCCGATTATGCTAAGGCATGGAACACACGCATACAATCAAGTGTCCCAACAGAGGTGATTTTACTTGTTGCTGATATAATGCAAATTTTTATAGAACCTTCAACGTCCTTTGATGATAGGCGCAGTTTTGCGTGATTTTTGACGCATGGATTAGATCCGGTCACAATAAATGGCACTATTTTTTTACAGTTTATCTACACTAATATAATAAAGAGGTAAAGTTTGTATTTTATTTTTTTGGTTGTAGGAGGTAATTTCTGGAACTACTGGTCCGATTGCTAAAATGTTTTCACCGATCGAAAGCTGCTTTATTCCTGAGTGACATAGGCTATATTTTATACGCGTACGAGGGCGAAGCTGCGGGTAATGGAATTCCTTGCCGGAGTCTGTGTTTCCTGATAACTACAACCTGGGAATCTTTAAATCGAGAGTGAATAGGTTTCTTCTAGGTAAGCGCGTTCCATCGTCGACCGCATCGTCGCTTTCCATCAGGTGAGATAGCGGTCAAGCGCAAACCTATCAATAATAAAAAAAAAAAAAAATATCACAATATTCATTGACTATTAGGCGGTACGAAGTTCGTCGAGCCAGTTAGTTACTTAAAATTTCAAAATCACATTTGTACTTTTACGATTTCAAACCCGCATCAGAGGACGTGGAGGATTATTGATTTAGTTGAAATATCCTTGACACCAATTTCTCTGTACCTCAGATCAAATGAGAGTCACCATAACTTCAGTGTTACCACACCGCATAAAAGATTTCAATCTTTAGAGTTGCCATGTACGGTGCTTTTCAAAATGTCGCGTTTATCGTTGTAATTTTAAACTGGTCTGTCTGTGTGTCCTGTTATTGCGTAATAATCGTGTTAATGGGACATACGACATCATTGTTACTAAAATGGACATTGTATTGATAAATCTTGGCTGTTTTTATTCATATCTTTAACTAGCTGCCACCAGTTGCTTCGATCGCGTTTTAATAGAAAATTATCCCAAAAGAATATATTCCTGAGATAAAAGTATCCTGTGTGCTATTTCAGGATATGGTCTACCTGTGTACCAAGTTTCATTGAAATCCGGTCAGCCATTTGGGCTTGAAGAAGTAATATACATACAAATAACACACGCACAAGTTTCGCCTTTATAATATTAGTGTGACTTCTTACTGCCAGCGACTTCGCCTGCCTGATAGTAGAAACACTATCCCAAGGGAACATACTCCCAGGATAAAAAGTATGCTTTGTGGTATTCCAGGACATGGCTTACCCTTGTACCAAGGTTATTTGAGCGGTTTGGTGGCCTTGCATAAGAATATGCTGTTTAATAAAACTCTATTTGTACGAAACCATTTCAGCAATAGACGTTTATGACCATGAAACTTTTGGAAAAAAACAAACATGTTTTTTTTTACGATGGGGAAAATCATCCAATGACAACTCCCGCTCTTGGGCGGAGCGGGAGATAGTGTCAGACTTATACTGACTAAAAACCCACCCCGTTTCTTTGTGTTCATAAAAACTAACAAGCCAGTCTTAGTCACTGTAAAAAAAAGTTAACAGGACTTGCCTTATGTGTAAAATATGGCAAAGACAACCCGTAATCACCATTTAAATCAGAACAAAGTTCTAACAAAAACATTTAAAAAAAACCTTTTGTTCCTCATTCAATAACTCAGTTCTACACTCCTACAATAAAAAACCAACTTCATCTTTTCCCCATAAGGTCCACTTTTAAACGTAACGAAAATCTATTTTTAGTCCAGAATTTCTAAGAAAATTTTGCCGTATAAGGATTCCTATTAATATCGTGGCATATAAATTTGGACTTTACGAGTTCTAAAGTAAGGTGCGTTTTCTATTGTGTGCTGGTAGCTGGTGGTTTCCATTCACGACATATGGCTGCAGTGAGTCACCTCTGTTCTGATGGTGTTTCATAGGTCTCTTTTTACATTTTGACCTCAAATCGTCGCCCTTTGTCAATAGTCTTAGGGCTTCATCAAGATTTTTTGTGTAAAAAAGGTAGATTTGTGTTCTGTGTTGTCTTTAAGTATGAAAGAGACGCAAATTGAAGCCAAACCTGTTTGTCGGCATTTGCAGACGTTTGCTGTATAATATGGGAAACTATCCCACGACTCACGACCTTGAGTGTTCAAGGTAACTTTCAATGCATCAGGTTTTTTCAATATTCAGTGTCTGGGATCTTACCATGACGCGAAAGAGAGATGTAGATCTATACACACAGATGGAGATCTATACGCCCTATATAGCTCCTAGTTGTTTTAACAATTCAGTGTAAGTCATAAAATGGATCACGTTAAGAGGTCGTAGTAAGGTCAGAGACCCTACTACTAACGTCACAGACTATATCTATCCCTGTTTTATTTAAAACCTACAGATTTTTTTGGTCAGTAAATGTTGATTTCAGTGGTCATTCATAGATCTTTGAAAGTCGTTACAGGTTCCAAGGAGTACCGTGTGGCCCAGTAAGTGGGTTGTTTAGGTCTGGGAGGCTGTCGCTCCATGTAAAACACGGGTGTCAGCAGCATCCCGTTAGACTGGAAACCAATCCCGAACTTGTTGGCAAAAGTTAAGGAGAGGATGAAGTCACCAGCATACCTGCAACCTAACAATAACAATGACAGCCCTAAAACAAAAATACACATAATCGATCAAAATTACTCCTTACCACCATACCTAACCAAAAAGAATCCGTCAATCCAGATCCATTATTTATCTAATATACCGATATACGACGAAATCCCCCCGATCCTGACGTCATAAACCGGATACCGGCTGCCGGCGCCGGTATAAAACCGGGTAACTGTCGGTAGCCGGATTTCTCCGTGTAATGAAACTGGGATCTTTGGCCGGTCCGGGAAAATGTGGAATTATCTGGAGACGGGCAATATTGCGTTCTGTCTGGGTATTGTTGCCTGAAAATATAGTGTTAAATTCATGGTCTAGCTGCGGCAAAAGCAGTGGAGATAATTCTCGCATTCCATGAGAGAAATGTTTCATACTTCCTAAACTACTAAACCGAGTTTGGCCAGTGAGGTATCATTGGATTTTTCTTGATAAACATTACCCTGAAATAATTTCAGTTCATTTTGAATTTCCAGTTATGTTAATCCAAAGAGAGCAGTGATGGCTCAGTCTTATCGCCCCTTAATTACGAATCGCACATGGGTTCAAACTCAATCAGGCACATTACTTTGTGTAGGTTATTTATTTTATCACCATTGCTTTCAAAATAGTATAGGACATTGAGAGGAAACCGGCGTGTCCTACAATTAAAAAAAAACTTCAACGTGTCATCTACCAAATCTCCCTTCACCTAGAGAGGAGGCCTATATGGCCGCAGTGTGAACAGTATAAGGCTGATTATACAATGTAATCAAAAGTTCCATCAAGATGTTCCATATAGGCAAGGATGTCTAATTTGTCCACATTATGTTTTGGTCACATTTCTATTTTGCTATATAGTAAAAATACTAAACTAAAAACTATTACCTTACTAAAGATTAAAGCCTGATTTCAACTAGAGAAAGCAGTTAACATTACAGCACTAGTATAGGCTGTACTTAAACAACTTCGACCAAAGATTTCTTATCTTGTTCTGGTATACCTAGCCCACTAATCCTGCTTATCCCCAACAATAGCCAAGCAACAAGCTAGTACAAGCCCCGCATGACTCCAACCCACGCTGCATCCACTTCTAAACACCCACTCACTAGTGATGTGCCTGTATTCGGTGTAATTGGCACTACGCAAATGGTACCAGCCGATCGATTTGCAATCATGTTCGGTACCAAAATGGTAGTGGGTAATTTTGTGGGAATTAAGTTTGCAGGGTTTCCCATTCTCTATTCGTATGTATCATGTATTGTACACATGCAAATTATAGGTTTGTAATCTTTATAAGTAGTGAAGATTCAATTGTATGGTAAAAATGGATCTGGATCCAACCTTTTATCAAGTACTGACAATCATCAGCTAGCTAGCTTAGGGTCGGTTTCCAGACTAACTGAATGCGGCTGGATACTCTGAAGCAACTACCCTTTTAACCTCCACTACCCATTTACTGGCCAACACCATACTCCTTGGATTGACTGATGGTCAGACTTTCTGGCGTCTAACTACCTGTGATGACTGTCAAAGATCTACGAATGACAACCAAGCCAGACTTTACGTATCTCTGAGGCACAGGGTGTCAATAAAGTCTTAGATAAACTTAGAAAACATACGAATATGAATTAAAAATTCACACTGGTACTTGCTGGGTTTCGAATCTACAACCACATGCTTTAGTGGCGGATGTCTCAACCATCAATCAAAACAGATCGTATTATGATTTTTCTATCGATATTTTGTGGAAATCAAGAGACACAGATCCGTTATTGTGGCGACACTTGGGGAACCTATGCCCAATAGTGGATGTCTTTCGGATAAAATGATAGTGATGAAGATCGATATTTTAAAGTAAAAGCTCAGTTAATGTAGTATTTCTATTACATTGTCTACATAGACGATATCATTAGTGATAACTTGAGACTTTGGGAGGTCTGTGAATGGGCCGTAGTAAGCCGTGTTGATTGATTGATTGATTTTCCTATCTGTACAGAAGTAACTGTGTCAGTGTATGAAGCAATAATTATGAATGAAACAAAACATAAACTAAGCAGCCACATTCCAAGAAAACTAATACAAAGATATGTAAGACATGGGACAGAATTCGGGATATCTTAAAGGTCATTCGTATCGGACATATGAATGTCAGATATCCGAAAAATCTCGGTTTTCTTGTATCACAGTAATACTTACTTAATATATTTATTAGTAATTGGTATTGTATTTATGTATTTTATATTATTACGACTTAGAAGTCATATTACTTATGAATTTTGTACACTAACCGCCTCAAATCCATCTCCTTTCGTTCAGTTTATCCTAAGGTTGTCTGTAAGAGATTCCTTTGTACTATAAGACCGCCCATTGTACACTTAGTTTTTGAAAATGTTTATAAAGTATATAATCTACACTAATATTATGAAGATGTAAAGTTTGTTTCCGTGTTTTTTTGTTCGTAGGAGGTAATCTGATTGCTAAACATTTTTCACCGATAGAAAGCTACTTTATTCCTAAGTGACATATTTTAAGTAAAGTGAAGCTGCGAGCAAAAGCTAGAAATAAATAAATGATACCCAGAATTTGTGCATATATACGTTCTAATATCGCAAGCTATACTCACGCTAATAATTATAATGTTCACACTGAAGTGTCGACACTTATTGGCACTTCGATACTAATAGGCGAGCACTAGTGGTAGTGAAAACTGGCCCTATGCCAATTAGTGAGTCAACCAGTTGGCGCGGGTTCGATTCCCCGTCGTGATATGTTTCTCTTATTAACAGTACCACCTAGAGATAGGTACACAAATGGTACTTTAGGTACCACAATCTCCGATTTGTTCCTGGATGTAGTACTTAGTAGTTAAGTACGGATTAGTAGATTTACAGGAAATATAAATTGGCTTAGACGGAGGAAATGATACAGGAAATATTGTATTTGTAGGAATATTTAGCTCTGTCTTGGTATTGGCGCCGGTTAACGTAAACTTGGTAAATAAGAGGATGTATGAATGTATATAAGGCTTAGAAAGTGTGGGAAGGATTAGAATAGAATTAAACTTTATTGTACGCCAAAATACGGCCTTTAAAAATACAGCTTAATCTAAATATAGTGAAGCACTGTTGCTAAAAGAGTTATGAATTTACATGTGGATGGATAGAGAGGGAGAGGGAGGCCAAAGAAAAGATGCATGGATTGTGTGAGAAGTGATATGAACGAAAAGGAAGTTAGTAATAGCATGACAGGTGACAGGATAGAATGGAAGAAAAAATCGTGTTACGCCGACCCCAAATAAAACGGGATAATTGCAGGAAGATGATGACTGTCCCAGATATTAATCTGACATAAAATGTATATCCTTACTAATATTATAAATAGGAAAGTGCGTCTGTTTGTCCGTCTGTCACAACAAAACGGAGTGACGAATTGACGTGATTTTTTTAAGTGGAGATACTTGAAGAGATGGAGTGACGTAGGCTACTTTTTTTCTCTTTCTAACCCCCCACTTTCCAGGGAAACCGTGTTACCTCGTATTTAACGCGAGTGAATCCGCAGGCAAAAGCTAGTTATTTAATTAATTGCCTTAAGATTTAAAGAGCGCTGTATAATCTACCTCTTTTAAAAAACAACTCAAAAGATTCCTATTGAATAAATGTCTATTTACTATTGACGATCTTTGAAGTAATTTCAATATTATATTCATTTTATGTTTATGCGTTGTTGTCATATTTAACGTGTTTACAATTTCAGATAAGTACAATTTATTGTTCATGAATAAACGACTGTGATCAAAAAGGTAGCACAATTTATAAATAGACTTTTTATGGGTACAATGGTGGTCTTATCGCTGCCAGTGATATCTACGAAACACCTGAGGATGGATCATAATTATAAGAACTTGAAATAATACAGTGGGTAGTCTGCAGTGTACTGCTAGCAAATTGTGCGTACAGCCAAGGAGTGGAATTCTCTGCTGGAGTCTGTGTTTCCTGATAGCTACAACTTGGGGGTCTTTAAGTCAAGAGTGAATAGGTTACTTCTAGGCAACCGTGCTCCATCGTTGACCACATCATCACTTACCATCAGGTCAGATGGTGGTCAAACGCGAGCCTATCAATAATAAAAAAAAAACTTAACGTTACTGGCACTTCTTTAAATAAACAAAATTGCAGTAACAACAGTATTGTTCATAGAGACACCACAGCTCGGGAACGCATAGAGAGATTGATGGAAAAGTTTGACATTCCTTCTCACTCCATAAAGAGTGAGGGAATGTATTTGATACGTTCCTAACCTTGTGTGTGGACATCATTATTTATTTAATTATTTAAAAATAAATGATGCAGTAGGCAAAGTTTTATGCCATAGAGTTGCCTCTAAGTAGAGGTACCAAAAATAAAAAGTTGATCTGTCACTGGCGAAAGTTTGTGAGTATGTGTATGTTTTTTATTTCTTACCGCTCAAAAGGCTGTACGGATTTCGATGAATCTTGCCACACGGATTGACCATTTTTATCCTGAAAGCATCTATTTTCTCTTGGGACAATTTTCTACTGTTGTGTCCTATTTGCCAGAGTCGTGTGTTTGCGACTGGGTACTCTATCTCGTTTAGCTCTTCAATCCCCATAGGTGACAGAAGAGCTGACGAGATGTGAGTATTTGTTCGTGGATTTGCAACCCTGGCGGAATAAACACAAGAGTGTTTGTCAGATATATCCGTAATAACGTAAGTTATAAGATTAATGTTGATTTAACATTTGGAAGATTTAACTGTATCAGTGACACCTTACCATTCAACTGCATCCAACCAGTCTCCGTACACAACAAACTACTCAACAAATTCAGGTTAATCTCCCATTAACATACGGTTTTAGTCTCATCCACTTTTCCATACATGTCCAGTGGTCGCGTAACGGCTAGACGTGAACTGGACTGGTTTTTATGCTGATCCCACTTAGTACTACAGTTATGTCGTGAAGGACGTTGAGAATGTCCTTCGGTGGGGTCAGGTGCGCACGCGCAGCGGTCGGAACTTGCTTGTATGTGGAAGAGAATTATTCAAAGACTTTAGTTTATTTCGTTTTGTGGCAATGAGCTAGGAAGTTGTTTATTTGACGTGAAGTAAAAAAAAAAACGTAATATGTGGCTGCATTTGTGGTCTTCTGTCGATTTGTTCTTTTTTTTTTCTTTGTTTGTGTGTACATAAATAAATACATTTTTTTAATTTGGCGATACTGCTTGAAGTAATAGGTTTTTAAAAAGAATCGTCTAGATGCGCAGTGTGAAACAGTGGTTGTTGGTTGGCTTGAAATTTTGGAAACACTCCATGAGATATTTTTTCTGAGAAAGGTCCTGTTTTCGAGAGAAGGAGAAAGTCTTTAATAGAAAACTTTCCTTCTACTTTTTGTCTTTCTTCTATAATTATTAGGTACTAATTTCATAAAAAGGAGTGATTTGTATTTAGTTTGTAATTAATAGACTCTAAAAAGTTACTGGACTGATTTTAAAGCTTGTTTTACCAGTAGAAACACAGACATAAACCTATTGTCAAAAGCTAGCCTTTCATAAATAGAGAATTTATTGTATTAACAAGTGAAACCCAGCAGACTGAGTGAAAAAAGCATGTTTTAGCTGTAAATGAATGAATATACTAGCTTTTACCTGCGGCTTCGCCCGCGTTTGTTAATATACTTTACTTTTTCTCTCCCTTTTCTCACTTTTTACAAAAAAAAATTAGCCTATGTCCGTCTCCAGAGTCCCAACTATCTCTGTACCAAAATTTATCAAAATCGGTTTTGCCATTTAGGCCTGAAAACGTAACAAACAAATAAACAAACTCACTTTCGCTTTTATAATATTAGTAAGGATTCCTTACAGTATGTTAATCCTAAGTATGTCCTATTGAAGTCAGCTCACAGTCATATGCTTAACTATGTCACATAGAAACCTACGCCACCTAGCTACCACACGGAAGCGGTAATCAGCAGATAAGCGCTATCGGGAAGCAATAACCTCAATCAGTGCAGTACATCTGTACACTAACACTGTACACGACTAGTGTTGCCATGCGTCTGGATAAAGTCGGACACGGTCAGGACTTTTAGTTGCGTGTCCGGCCCAATTGGGCAGATTCCGGCCTGTCCGGGTTTTTTAGGCTTTTTTAAATTAGTCAATAGTGTTTAGTATTTTTTTAGAATTGTCATGTCTTCTACTTTATCGACCATCTGTTCTGCGTGCAATTTGCCCAGCCCATTGCCACTTAGTTTGATGATTCTTCGAGTTATGTCGGTAACCTAGGCTCTCCTGCGGATATCTTTATATCTGATGTCAAATATAACACGGTGGAAACTATTGGAATCCATTCAGTTACTTATTCTGATCAAACTATATTCAGGTTTCGCATAAACTAAAAATATTGTTGTACTAGCTTTTGCCCACGGCTTCAGCCGCGTACATAAAATATAGCCTATGTCACTCACTCAGGAGTAAAGCAGCTTTCTATCGGTGAATTTTAGCAATCAGTACTTCTAGAGATTACCTCCTACAAACAAAAAAACAAACTTTACCTCTTTACAATTATTAATCGGAATAATAAATGTTTGTCCGGCTAAATTGGCTGGTCTGTCCGGCTTTCCAGTTTGAAGCCCTGGCGACCCTACACACGACTTATATAGGGGCTACCGCTCATGTTCCTATTAATGGCTACAGATTAGTGAGTTAGTTGTGTGTTGTGTTGTTTGTATTAACAGTTATGTTTTCTTATGAAAGTCAATTAGTAAAATGTTTTGTTTTCATATTGGATTCCTTTCACATTCCAATCATTTATAATATGTACTACGGCGCATAATGTTCTACGCGCGCCTCACGGAGAGGTCAGCAAAATCGCAGGGGTCCATCACAGTAAGAGCCATGGGTTCGCTTCTGAAAGGAAAACCGGGGGCCCTGGAATGCAAGGCAACGAAGGGACATAGGAGTGGGTATTAGTCAGTAAAAGTCTGACACGCTCTCCCGCTCCGCCCAAGGGCGGGAGATGCAATTGGATGATTTCCCACTTAAAACAATTTTATAAATTCAAATTTAAACTTTGAAGTTAATCATTATGTTAAGTTTAAATTCTCTGAGTTACTATTTTGAGTTCCGCGTGAAAATACTCGTAAAAATTCAAAATAAATCTCGTACTCTCGAGATTACAAATATCAAAACAGTTAATGAGTGATTAAATAACAAAAAAATTTAACACCTAAGCATTTAGACTTTCACATTTTATTTGAATAAACAGAAGACCGGTCAAGTGCGAGTCGGACTCGCACAAAGGGTTCCGTCTGTAGCAAAAAATGGAAAAAGTCACGTCTCTGTATAGGAGCCCCGCATAAATATTAATTTTATTCTGTTTTTAGAATTTTTCGTTATTGCGGCAAAAGACTCTTCGATTTTATCTGTCTAGCTATCATGGTTTATGAATACAGCCTGGTAACAGACGGACGGGCATCAGAACCTTAGCAGTAGGGTCCCGTTTTTAACCAACTTCTGAAAAAGGAGGAAGTTCTCAATTCGGATGTTTGTATTTTTTTTTATTTTTGTTCGCACATTATTTGGTCGCTTGCTAACCGATTTGAAAAAAGTTTTTTTTTGTTCCCAAATGGTCCTATATTCACCAAGTTGGGACCCGATGATGGAATCATGGCGCAATCGAGGGAACTCCAAATTCAATAAATTTTTTTACCGAAGTCAGTTATTTTTTTTACAAAAAGGTTTTTTGCCATCGAGTACGAAACCCTTAAAATGACAAACTAATCATCAAATTAACCAAATTGACGTGAACTTAGACACGCCACAAATCTCTCACTCACATATCAAAACCTCACCCAGTTCGTTCACCCATTGCGTTTGATATGGGCGCCTCTCACTGCGCACGCGCATGCAGCCATGAATCACTCACTGTGCGGTGACCTTGCTGCTCTATTTAACTGTTTGTTTGTTTACGTTTTCGGAAACTTCCGGTTTAAATGCACTTTAACTGTCTCTGAGTTTAAAATTGTTTTGGTCTGATAGTTTGAAGGGATGTGCGTTTTTAGGTGGAATTCTTTTAAGTTGGGCGTGTTTGTAATTAAAATAATGAGAGCGTAAATAATTATTTTAAATACCAGAGTAATTGATAACCGCAATACAAAGTGAGAGTTACGGGAATCCGATGGATGTGAGACGCACAGGAGACTAGAGATGTGCCGTTGCCGGCAATATTGCCGAAAAGTGGGAATATTAGTGGCGAAATTGCCCCAAGTATGAATATTGGTGGTAATATTGCCAGCATAATTCCTACTTAGGGCAATATTGCCGGCAACGTCATATCTCTGCACAGGACTGATCGTTGTGGTTTTGACAGAATGTTTGTCATTGCGATCGAATCGGAATTCTTTTTAATGGCTGTAGTGACAAATTTGCACGTGTATCAAACGACTTTTTTCAATACACTTACGAAGAAATGAATTTAAACAGGGGTTGACGACTCGTGGGGGTCGCGCCCCTATTTACACAATAAATGTGTGATATCTAAAGATGTGGTGGGGAGCACGTGCCCTTTTCTGCACTAGTGCGAAAAACAGTCAATTGCGTGCCTAAAAGCGGTGGAACAAGAGTGGGTTTTTTGAAAAAATGGAATTGAAAAATAATTTAAGAACAAATTTTCAAGATACCAAAATGCAAACAGGATTTCCACTTTTACTTTGGTATATGGTCTATAAAATCTAAATTATATCTAAATTGAACATTAGCAAGCATAACAGCCTCCATAAAGCAAATACTAGAAAAGGCAGTAGGTAAATATTTCTAGTTCTATTTCTCTAATTGACTTACTTACAAAGATTTATACGCTAGACAATCGTGCCTTGTGTTGCAGGATAAAATGCTAAAACAACGGTACTGCAATTACGAAATGTGCATAATAAAACAATTTAACTAATTTATTGAGTCCGGGTGTGGAGCTTGACTTAGGTATTTCTTACTTACACTGCAAAATAATAGGGCTCTGCTAAATTTTGAATTAAAAACCTTATAATCGTTCATCGTCCAAAATGGCAGAAACTTTGGCACAACTACATTCACTTGCTTATTTATTGATGAGTGCTGCTATCTTCACATTGAGGTCGGAAATTTTTCTGACCACACATAATCTACGTCTACACTAATAGAAATAAAAAAGAGGTAAAGTTTGTCTGAATAAAATCTCTGAAAGTACTAATCCGATTGCTAAAATTTTTTCACCAATAGAAAGCTGCTTTATTCCTGAGTGAAGCGAGCGAAGCTACGAATAAAAGCTAGTATGTGATACAAGTCAAAACATTGAACAGGGTCACATAGGAACGTGGGGATCAGCATGAGAAAAAAAGGCCTATGCTCAGCAGTGGGCGAAGCCGGTCCGTGGTTAACGATGATAGTGGCAATCCATCACTTGCATCATCTCAAATTGAAATCTGTAACAGAACCTTATCTCTCCAAACCTCTCACTCAAACCAGCTTCATTTATCACAGGAGAATTAACTGAAATAACGTAAGTCCCATAATAAATGATTGTGGTACACATTACCCTACATCTCTGGCGCACCCATTGTGTGGTGTTGCAACTCTCCGTCCAGCCACATCGACACGTGCGCAGGAGTTGATAGCCGATTGTGTATGTTTTATTATGGTCATGTTCGAGTTATTATGAACTTAGTTATATGGTTAAGTGGGGCGGTTATTAAAATTGTAATGAACGATATGATTAAATGCATTACAGTGAATGGGATCTCCATTAGATGGAATCAATTATAAAATTTATTTATATTTTTTTTCCACAACCATCACACAACGCCGTCTACTCCCAAGCTTTTCTTCTTGACAATGTTAGCTTTATTCTTTCGAATGATTTTGCTTTGTGGCTTATTTTTACTAGTATTTTCCCTCGAGTTCACTTTGAGTAGCTTTTTCTACAACAAACTTACATTTTACCTAATAAAAAGTATCTAATGATACTTAGTATGTTACCATTATACGAACTGAACGTTTACAAACAAACGATTTTACTTTTAAATACTTTAGTTAGATAGATAAGAGAGTGATAAGAGCAGTGGTGGCAGAGTGGTAATGGCTCCGAGTTATAAGTCGTGGGTTCAAACCCAGCCAGGCGCATTACCACTGCTCTCAAAATCGTAAAGAAAACATCGTCAGGAAACCGGCATGTCCTAGAACCAAAAATTCGAAGAGATGTGACATTCACCAACCCGCACTGGACCCGCGTGGTGGATTACGGCCCATTCCATCTCCTAGAGAGGAGGACTGAGTCCCAGCAGCGGGAACATTAAAAAGGCTGATGATGATGATGAGTTAGATATGTGGCAACTCACCAAGACTCACAACTCAGCCTCAGCCTACTGGGGCCAGGGTAATCCGAAAGGGAGCCCGAGCCCGGGTATGAGGGCTGGAACGGGGTGGGTTTTTAGTCAGTAAGAGTCTGACACTATCTTCCGCTCCGTCCAAGAGCGGGGGTTGTCATTGGATGATTTTCCCCACCATAAAAAAGGGACTCGGAACTCACTTTTGAGATTCACGACAAAAAAAGTAACTTATTCAATTATTACCAACCAAGAAATTTCTTTTTAAAAATAAAAAATAAAGAAATGACGACAGTACACACCAGTCTCTCATAAAATTTTACGCGGTACTCCAATTCCGGCATTTTTTGCGGAGTTCCCGAGATAAGGGGTGACATAAAACAAACCATACCTCATGTGCTATCAGCCTTACAATCTCTTGGAGTCCCGATGGAGCTGTAGCCAGAATTGGAAGGAACTGCCTCCCTTGTTAGGAATTCTAGGTATTCCGTATTTGTACAATGTAGCTTGACATTTTAGAGGACCAAAATTGCTTGAAGACTAAATTGTTTTGGTGTTGTTTAAGTAGTTTGCGAGTAATTTAATAAGCACAACCGCCATTTAAAATCGTAAGGCAATGTTTCTGATGCTGCATATTTATGAATTTATTTTAATCGAATGTACTTACAATTATTATTTTTTAAGTGATATAGTAAACTAGTGCTTGACAGCGCTGGTGCTTAGAAGTGCTAGTGCTTGACAACGTTAGTGCTAGCCAGCACTGCTTACCATCAAGCGCTCAACTCAACTCGCATCAAGTTATGGTAAGCAGTTATGTAATCGTTGACAGTGAATTGCATTAGTTTATTAAAAGCCTATTCACTCTTGCCTTGAAGACACCTAAATTCAGAGATTGCATCGCTGCTTACCATCAGTTGGGATCGCAGTCAAGCACTAATTTATATCAAAAAAAAAAAAATTTTTTTTTTTTTAAAAACTTCCTGCCCTTGTCCCGCTTTATTTGGGGTTGGTGCAACATGTTTTTTTTCTTCCATTCTATCTTCTCCCTCGCCACGCTATCACTAACCGCTAGTCTTAAATAAAGTGAAAAAAAAAACATAGAATTTCTAGAAGGTGCTTCTCTCAGACAAACGACCAATAGGAACCGTGCACTAGCTTCTGATGATATATGCCAGGCCTATGTGAAATAAGAACCATTTTGAATCAACCCTTAACTTTGCCTTCGTGTATTTTTGTCAACAGTCAGAAATATATGATCTGACCTAAGACCTTATCTATCTGCTGGACCTACCCTTTTAAGTTACCGTGAAGATATTGTAGTGACCTACATATTGTTAATATTATATTAAATTAATTAATTATATAAAATCAAAATAAAATAATTAATTTACATATGTACAGACACTAACAACTAGTATTATATAGAATCAGGAATAAAATAAACAACCAATGTCCTAACATCCACAAACAAACCGACCGAGACAATTTTGTGTTATTAGATAATTTCTTATTAGTTGACCGGCCGTAGTTATACGATACATCTATCGTATAGCGCCCGGCGGGTCAGTCGCGCTACCTGAACCGCGCGCGCAAGCGAGACAGCGCTATCAGTGTTGCACTCGCGCCCGCGCATCGGTCAGCCGGTATGCATGACCGGGCAGTACGTTTTGCCGAGTCTACCGCCTAACGTATATCTGTTCCGCGATATCTCGCCGCGCATAATTTTATATTGTATGTCCGCCTAGTTTCGTCTCTCTATCTTTCTACCACTCCTTCTATCTCTTCTTAGTGGAACTCTTGTGTGTACGTGATCTATAACCTGTGACTGTATCAAATAAACTTTCTTCTTCTTCTTGTGTACTTCGGACTTTCACTCATCTCTTCACACTATCTTCCTCTTTAATCATTCACACACTCATTCTACATTGGTGACCCCGACGTGATAAGGGTATCCTGACCACCAGTATGTCTACCTGGTCATACCTGGTCACCACCTCAGCCGCATCAGCGACCTTGGCACACCGCACCTTCGGCCAGTCATATGAAGAGCCATGAAGAACCTCTCCTGGTCGACGCCAGCAATCAAGCCCTACGTCGCACAAGCACCGCTCCGACTCACTGGAGCCAGCAGCACTACTCCGACTCACTGGAGACTGCAGCATCATCCCGACTCACTGGGACATCATCACCCCGACTCACTGGGGCATTATCCCGACTCACTGGGATAGCAACACCCCGACTCACTGGGGCATCACCGCAGACAGTTCCGACTCACCGAGAACTATGCGGCATCGGTTCCGACTCACTGGAACCAACCTACCGCTGGCCTGGCACACATCAAGAAGCATCAAGAACCATCGATCTCCGATCTCCGGAGGGGAGTGATGTAGCGACATCTATGACGCCACATAAGAACTACGAAGAAAGACACGAAATCCTGCATCGCGAAATCAGAGTTCTCCGCGCGATTTGAACATATACGACAGCCCGACATCAACTATCGGGCAGGCGCCCACCAGACTATAACACCCTGTCTGGACGGAGGATCCTCCCTTTTCAAAAGAGGTATGTGGGACTTTACTCTCTGTTCCGCCTACCCTCCAAAATATAAACACAATACACCCTTACCCTTCTTCGTAGTCGGTTAAATGCGGGCGATTATCGCGGCTTGCCATCTAAACCCGGGTCTAACGATACCGCTGTACCTACCCGGATAGTCCGAGTAGTACCCGGTTATCCGGAGGAAATCTCGTAAACTGCACACGATGAACAAGGGAACTATGTAGTTGAGTTGTTACATTTTGCCCATTTTTCCTCACAGTTTGATGGTCAGTAGTTTTTGATAAGAAGTTATGATAAGTATTATTATAAGTATTGCGTTTTTTTTGCTGAAAGGGAATATTTTCTGGAATATTATATTTGTGAGACGGATAAATAGACAAATATGGCTCATACGAGTATACATTAGACAATGAGACAGCGCGTTCCATCGTCGACCGTATGGTCGCTTTCCATCAAGTGAGATAGCGGTCAAGCGCGAACCTATCCACAATTAAAAAAAAACTCTGCGACACAATTTTTTTTTATATAAAATAGTTCTACGGGTAGGGAAATTAGGTATTTGTCATACTATCATATCGTTTTGTCCGATTCAACGTAACTTTCATTTGAGCAGGGCAACTGTTTCTCAGTAATGTTCAGCCCCGACTACAAGTTCTACATCGTAGGTTTAAACCCAGCCAGGTGCTTTATTTTGTGTAATTTATTTCATCACCACTACTCTCAGAATAGTGTAAAAATAAACATCGTGAGAAAACCAGCATGTCCTAGAACCATAAAAACCTTTTTTTTTAAACTGACTTCACAAAAAAATATAATTGAATTTGAGGAGTTCCTTCGATTCCGCCAAGATTCCATCGTCAGATCCCAACTTGGTGACTATGGGACCATTTGGGAAGTATACCTTTTCCAATAAAACAAGAATTTTTCAAATCGGTTTGCAAGCGACGAACTTAAGCGCGAACACAGATAAAAAAATAGCAAACATCCAAATTGAGAACCTCCTCCTTTTTTAGAAGTCGCTTATAAATAAACATCGTGAAAAAACCAGCATGTCCTAGAACCAAAACTTCGAAGACATGTGACATCCATCAACCCGCACTAGTTACGCGTGGTGGATTACTGCACATTCCCTCTCCTAGAGAGTAGCCCTGAGTCCCAGCAGTGGGAACATTATAAGGGTGATTGTTATACGCTTAAGCTTCTTTCATCACCATCATTTCAGCCGACAGACGTCCACTGTTGGACATAGGCCTCCCCAAACCGTCGCCACAATGATCGATCCTGTGCGTCCCGCATCCATCGGATTCCCGCAACCTTCACCAGATCATCGGTCCACCTTGTAGGACCAAGAGAGAGGAGAACCAAGGCCGACATAGCACGAAGAATTGCCAAACTTAAGCGGATGGCCGTTGGGGCTAAAAGGTTCGGTTGCGACGGCGTACTGGAAGACACGGCGTACTGGAAGACGCAGCGTCGGAAGGCCTCCTAAGCTTCTTTAACTTGACCTGATCCCATTAGTTTGTACCCTCCTTCGGAAGTCGTCTTGCGTACAATCATTCTATCAGCTCAATTGTCTGTCTGTGTGTCAGTTAAGTACTTAAACGTTGGTTAACAAGACACAGTAGCAGCTTTGTTTGGGTTTTAATTACTTAATTTATTTCTTGAGTGCACGTGTTTTTGTTTTTGTTAAATAATTCTGGACGTTCAGTACAATTTCATTAGTTTTGAAGTACAATTTACGCAATAGGTTTTATACTAAAATTATCTATATTAACAAACAAAGCTATAAAAAAACAACCTAAGAGTTATTTTTAACTAGCTGCTCCCAGTGGCTTCGCCCGCATGATAGCAGAAAATTATCCCAAGAGAACATATTTGCGGGATAAAAAGTATCCTATGTTTTATTCCAGGACATGGTCTATCCGTGTACCAAGTTTCATCAAAATCGGTTTTGCTATTTAGGCGTGAAGAGTTAACAAAAAAACTCACTTTATAATATTATTAGTAAGGATTCCACCATCATTCGTCAAAAGTCAAAGTCAAAACATTTATTGCGAACTAAGTGTACAATGTTGTTGTCATAAATCATGTCAGTACTTTTGTATTAGCAGCCTTTTAATTCATCCTAATTAACATGCAATAAACATTATTATTACTTAATTATTATTATCAATTCATAACCCTCCTTTTGTTTTCGCTGTTGTCGGGTAAAAAGCCAGTATAAACACCGTCTTTTAAGTGGAAAATCATCAAATGCTTGAGCAGGAGAAAGTGTCTGACTTTTACTGACTAAGACCCACCTGTCTTTTCTGTTGCGCTTTGCAAAAAACAGTAACTATTCTAAACAATCCTTCAGAGCCGATACATTCCTGGTGGCCTGATTCAAACTACAAGGTATAATATTCTCTATCTTACAACAAGCAACATTACATTAAAAAAAGATTAAATTTGACACATCGACATTTTAAGTTACGAATGTCCATTTTTCACTACGCGAACATTCCACTATATAACATTGGGAGTTGCGGTCGACGGTCAGGTAACTCTATCGCGGTTGCAAGGTTGCTGGCAAGGTCACTGCCGGCGACCGGTCTCAAGATGGCGTGAAGATAAAGATGCTGGCTTTGTTCAGATTAAGTATTTAGAAAAAGGGATCTTATTACAGCACTTAGGCACGCTACAGCCGGTTTCCAGTTTGAGATGCAACTGAAGAAATGTAATGTAACAAAATAAAACATCTTTGTTTTGGATTTTTTACACTACACAGCTCACACGTGTACCACCCACGCTGATCTGGTCACGCCGGTCTCCATACATTTTATATGGGAACTAGACTTGTAGAGCTACACTTGATCTACGCCACGCGACGTCGTTCTACGTACAAGGCAGGCGTGTTACACATGTGCTTCGGTCTAATGTAATTCTAGCTTAAGTAATCTAAATCACTTTTTACAAGGCATTTTTTTTTTGGTGTATTTATAGCATCGTGTTTGACCACTATCTCACCTGATGATAAGCGATAATGTGTCAAAGTCAAAATATTTTATTTCACATAGGCCTACATGGGCACTTATAAAACGTGTGGCTTGAGCACCCTTATCTAGAAGTACTTAACCAATGCACTCTTGACTTTAAGACCCCTAGGTTATGGCTATCAGGAAACACTCCAGCAGGGAATTCCACTGCTTAGCTGTACTTGTTTATCACCTAAATTTTTTTCATCATCAGCTTATCTTTAGGAGTATCGTTATCCAATAACTGGTTTGTGGAGGTCTGATAGGCAGTTACTCCATGTAAAACACGGGTATTCAGCCACATCTGGTTAGACTTGTTTCTCAAGCTAGTTGGGAGCTAGGGAGATGATGATATATCTTTGATCTCTCTATTTACACCATACCTGATTTGCATGGGTCTCACATAATTACACGTTTGCTGTATGGACTTTAAAAGAGACTTTGACCCCTGACTTTGATTCGGTGTTTCTTCTCAGGGATAGTCACTCAGAAAACACCGGCCGCATCTAGTTTAAATTGACGAAAAAATTTATGAATAAAAGTGTTCTCTATAGCTTATTTTTAAAATATAATTTACCTCTCTAATTAGAATAAGAACAGTAGGAGCCTGTAGGCTGCATAAAAGTATAGAGCCTAAAACTGACCTATAAACCGATTTGCCAGTCTTTTTATAGAGACCTTTCATTACCTTCAATTCTTTATTTTACCGAATCACCCTCTGTGCACCGTCCCCTTACATAGAGGCCCCGAGTTATCATCAAACAGTATCTAATAACGTATCTTTTATCTCTTTCCAGCGCGTCCGAACCTTCACAACCTCACTAGACGAGCTCGCCGGGCGCGTGCAGGCCGCCGAGGCCGCGCGCTCATCATGGCGCGGGCCCGGCGACGCTCGCGATGCTCGTGCGCAGCTCGACGCGGTGTCGCGCGCGCGTGCACAGCTGCCCCCCCTCAGGAGGCTGGCGGATGAACTGCACGCGCAGGCTCAGCAGCTGGCGAGGGACAAGATTCAGCTGCCTGACCATTTGCTGGCGAGGCTTGATGACTTGAATACCAGGTAATTTATGAATTGGCGGTTACAAATACAACCTACAGATGTCTGACCCATACAGTGACTAGAGAAAGATTCATCTACTTCTGGAGTGAGGTGGGCTGGTCAGAGCGAAGGCCGCCATGGCTAGCCATGATCCACTCAATAGATAGATCTGATGACTAGAGAAACAGAGCTAGCCTAAGACCTTCGAAGTTCTGCTATCTCTAAAGATAGCAGAAATTCGGAGGTCTTAGGTTGTTGGTTAGGTTTTAACTCCTAAGAGTTCAATATTTCTTTGTGTAAACTAAAATGGAGTATCGTCATAGCAGCTAAAGAATCAACAGTAACTTGACGTCCTTCATTTCCTGCCTACCCCAAAAGATAGCATCTCATGAATAGCCATGAGTCTTTAAGAATGTAGGTTGGCACGTCATGCAGCTCTCAGCACGAATGTAAACAGCCATTTCATTGACTTTCAATCATCGTCGCACCGCACACGCGTCAACATTCCTTACATACTAATATTTACGTCAAGTAGTTGTCGTGAGACATTCCCTTCGTGACTTATCTGTTCCTTTTCAGAATTCAATTTCAGTTTTTTTTAAGCTATTGCATAGCTTCTATCGCGGGCCTTGAGCGTGGAGACCTAATCCAGAAATTCCGTAACGAAAAAAACCTAACACGGGGGGTGTTATAGAACGAGGGTTCTATACTATACCTATAGTTCAATGTTTATTATTTTTTATTTTAAAAAAAACGTTGCCTCCAAGTAGAAATTACCTACTCCTGTATCGTGGGTGCGTTCACATACACAAGACATCCAGACCCGGAACAACTGTGAAGGTCACACAAATATTTGATACTTAGCGCAGCAGCCTATAACTCAACCACTGCGCCAACAGTACTATCTCGGCGTCCGTTAGCTTAAAGCTCGCTTTTATCACCAACAAAACATTTCAAATAACTTACTGTAACCCAAATCCATGATAACATATCTCATCATCCACTTCACGTTCCAGGGTATCAGGCCTGGTGTCCGGCGGCGAGGAGCGTGTGCGCCAGCTAGCCGGTGTGGCGAGAGACGGCGGCGCAGGCGCTGCGCAGGGCTTCCTGGCAGGTTCGGTGGAGCCTCCCTGGGAGAGGGCCGTCACTCCTGCTAATGTACCATATTATATCAAGTAAGTGACCTAATTATATGCAGGTCAAGTCAGTCAAGGTAGTGTCAGACTAAGACCTAACCGATTGCCTTCAGTTGCCTTTTGTGATCCGCGGAGACTCTTTCAATATGAAAAAAGCTGCTGAAGGGAAATCTTCAAATTGTCACGAACTATGAAATAGTGAAGGAAAACATTGGGAGCAATGCGCCTTGTACTAGAACCAAAAATTCAAAGACATGTGAATATACTCCCGGGAAGAACAGTATCATTATGTGCTATTCCAGGACATGTTCTGGACCAAGGTCTACGTTCGGTAGCCGTTCGGAGTATGAAGAAGTAATAAACATACACATTCACTCAAAAGCTTTCGTCTTTATAAAATTATTTGTGATTGCAACATTTCTTTTTTTTAAATTATCCCTGTGCAGTAAAATAAAACTGTAACCCTTACTGAAACTCTTCCTCCGCAGCCACGAGCTGGAGACAACCCACTGGGACCACCCGAAAATGATCGACCTGATGAACTCGCTGGCAGACCTGAACGAGGTGCGCTTCTCTGCGTACCGGACCGCGCTCAAACTTAGGACGGTGCAGAAGGCGTTATGCAGTAAGTAGACACTTACATTTTCTGTTAATGGAAAGTATGGAACAATGAAAAATGATTAGTTTTGAAGAGTTCAGCGATATCTTCGTCAAATGTTAACTGATTTCGATGTTTCTTTTTGTTTCGAAGAATGTTTCTGCCAGGTAGACCCATTCAAACTTGGTGAAGATCTGAATAAGAACTTTTGAGATTGCCATGGAATCATTCAATAAATGATGGCAAAACTTTCGGAACTGCTGCAATTGCACGTCTGTTGACAATACCATGTCGTAACATAACATCAAGCCAATACACTCTAAAGGAGTACGGGTTTTGAAGTTACTTTTGGTGTTCGTTCGGAACCGGTATCCGAACCGGTATTAGAACTGGTATCGAAGTCGTTTGGTATCGGCATCTGTATCAGCGTCGGTATCGGTATCGGCATCGGTATCGGTATAGGGGTCGGAATTGGTGTCGGAATCAGTAGCGGAATTGGTATTTGTTTCGAAATCAATTTCGGTATCGGTATCGAAATCGGTACAGTAATCGGAACCGGTATAAAAAACGATGACGGAATCGGAATCGGAATCGGAATCGGTATCGGAATCGGTACCGAAATCGGCATCGGCACTAGTATCGGAAACGGTTTTAGAAATGGTATCGAAATTGTTTGGTTTAGGCATCTGTATCAGCGTCGGTATCGGTGTCGGAATCGGTTGCGGAATTGGTGTCTGTTTTGAAATCAATTTCGGTATCGGAATCGGTATCGGAATCGGTATCGGAATCGGTATCGGAATCGGAATCGGTATCGGAATCGGTATCGGAATCGGTATCGGAAACGGTATCGGAATCGGTATCGGGATCGGTATCGGAATCGGTATCGGAATCGGTATCGGTATCGGTATCGGAATCGGTATCGGAATCGGTATCGGAATCGGTATCGGAATCGGTATCGGAATCGGTATCGGAATCGGTATCGAAATCGGTTTCGGAATCGGTATCGGAATCGGTTTCGGAATCGGTATCGGAATCGGAATCGGAATCGGAATCGGAATCGGAATCGGTATCGGAATCGGTATCGGTATCGGTATCGGTACCGGAATCGGAATCGGTATCGTAATCTGCATCGGAATCGGTATCGGCATCTGCATCGGTGTTAGTGTCGATATCGGAATCGGTGTTGGTGTCGGTATCTGAATCGGTATCGGTATCAAAGTCAGTATTGGAACCGGTATTAGAAACAGTATGGGCACCGGCATAGAACTCGATATCGGAATCGGAATTGGAACTGGTATGAAAATCGGAATTAGAACCGGCATCAGAACCGATAACGAAATTGGAACTGGTAATGGAATAAGAATTGGCATCGGAACCAGAACTGGTTTTGGAACTGGTATCGCAACCGGTATAGGAATCGATTTCGGAATCGGTATCGGAACCGGTATCGAAACCGATATAGAAACCAGTACCAGAATCGGAACCGGAAATAAATTACACCCAGAGATAGAACAAATATAATCATTTGTGCTCATCACACAAACATTTGTCCTGGGTGGGAATCAAACCCACGACCTCCGGCATAGCAGTCAAGGTCACTAACCAAAAGACCAACAGGCCAGTCGATTTTGGAACTACTCAATACTTTATTGCATTCCAGTACATGATGGTATAAAAAATTGTCAAAGATCAATATGGACCCTGTCGGGCAGAGCAAAATTAGGACAGAGGAAGGCTAAGTAGCAATTTACGGAGTTCATTATTATTGTAGACCTAATAGATGTATAATTATGTATGTATATTCTTATGTCTGTGTAACTGATGAATAACTGTAATTTTTCGTCATTCTCACAACATGTACTTGTTCCCAGTGCACATGCTGCAGCTGCCGGCGGCGCTGGAAGCGTTCGACTCGCACGGGCTGCGCGCGCAGAACGACCGGCTCATCGACATACCGGACATGATCACTGTTCTTACTTCGTTGTATGAGGTAAGTACCCACGAGGTAAAGATACCACCACGGATCTTGAGCACTGGCTTCAAGCTGCGCAGAAGTCAAATATTCAGCCTCTTTAGTGGTACGAATTGAGACGCAGGGGCGTCCAGCGTCAATGATTGGCTCACCGCGCCATCGCGTCATAGACGTCACTCGTGATTTTTTCCCTGCGCTTGCTGCATGTATCTAACAATGCGTTTGTATATAACATGACGATTGGCTCGCCAATGTATGGAATGCGCAATGCAATCCCCACTCTGACGCCAAACGCTCAAGATTCGGGCCGATATCTATACCTATTATGTGTCTAGTTTTAGAATATTCTAAGCTAGATAATTCCAGCCAAATTATATCATCTTCACAAGAGGTTAATTTTAAGAGAGTGATAGTTTTTATGAAGAATCGAAGGCTCCAAGCATACCTCAAAAAAATGTCACTATAAGGGCCCAGTTTGGCCGATACCTGCTAGGGCTAACGACTCACTCTTTCAAACGTTCCCTCGAAATGCAATTTAGGGCATCTGAAGGACATAGGTGCGATTTAGTCAGTAAAAGTCTGAAACACCCTCTCGCTCCATCTGAGTGGGAAAAATCATTGGGTTTTTGAAATTGAACATCCAACGTCGGTGACCTAGAATAAAGACCTAGATTATCGTAGCGTGCAATTACGATAATTATACTTTAATATTTAATTAATCTACAGTTTTTTATACTTGTAAAGTGTAGTGATTTAAAAGAGTGTCAATGGAGTCTCTTGCACGTTCTGGTCCATAGAGCACTACGCTTTGGAACGTGCAATTTAGCTTCACTTTTCTTGGACTGACCGACATTTGCCTATTCAAAAGTGCCTGCAAATGGTCTATTTGAAATAAATGATTTGATTTTGATTTTGTTCTTAATTAAAAGTGTTTTGTGGGGAAATTAGGTCGAGACTCCAAGTCTATGTGGTCCTTAGTGCAAAGACTGGCTATCGCTATTCAGCGAGGCAATGCGGCGAGTGTTATGAGAATCTTTGTACCGGGAACGATCAGGGGCGGGTTATTTGGAGTTAAGGGTAAATAAATTTAAAACTGGCTTAGTAAAACAATATAAAGCAAAAACACACCCCAGTTAGCAGTTTAAAGTCTTATTAATGAACTATTTTTCTCTCACCAGGTAATAGCAGCGGAGAACCCCAGCCTGGTGAACGTGCCACTCTGCCTGGACCTGTCCATCAACTGGTTGCTCAACGTGTACGACAGCCAGCGCACCGGACAGATCCGCGTGCTCAGCTTCAAGGTGGGGCTCGTGCTGCTCTGCAAGGGACACCTCGAGGAAAAGTATAGGTAAGCAAACATTTTAAACATGATGTTGAGTTACTTAGAAGTACTATGTTGAACTCATTAGTAGTACTAAGTTGAGTTCCTTAGTAGGACTTAGTTGAGGTCCTTAGTAGTACTAGTTAATAGTACTAGTATCTAGTTTTAATTACATATTTATAATATCAATCTGTTCAACACAATTTATGTTGTTATGAATAAAGATACTACTACTACTACTAAATTGAGCTCCTTAGTAGTACTAAGTTGAGGTCCTCAGCAATACTAAATTGAGCTCCTTAGTAGTAATAAATTGAGCTCCTTAATAGTATTAAGTTGACCTATACGAATACTGACAAATTCAGGCACTGACTGGACAGGTCCAATCAAATCTGTGTGGTACATTCCTCAAAAGACCATCTCAGACACTAATCTCCATGGTTCTCATATGATTTACGTAATAACGTAAAAGTTACCTAATTGTCAAATCTCTTGTTAAGTATCAATTGAATTGCTCAAAGCATGATCAGTTACTTTGATTTGATCATCTGACTGATCTCATTCTTGACTTGATTTGACAACGCTGTCAAATGGCAGTCTCGCTGTCGAATATAAATGATTGGTTGAAATGTCTCGTAGCAAACGAATTAACTTATTTAGTGGAAAAATTAAAGAATGTACGAACTTCGGGACTCTCTTGATGATAAAATTTGTGTTTCAGGTATCTGTTCCGACTGATAGCAGACCCATCGTGCAGAGCTGATCAAAGAAAACTTGGACTATTGCTACATGACTGCATACAGGTATCTAATCATTATATTCTTTTTAACTACCCTCAGTTGTATCACTGTACTACATAAGTCATAAATACGAGTAGCAATAATATAAGGCAAAATATGAACTAAAACAATTATTGTTCATACGTATTTTAGTTTTATTTATTTATTGGGGAACACAAACAATAATACATTGAGTATTACGAAAAAGAAGAATTAACAAAAACTTTACTACGTCATATCAATATCTATCGTTCTCTACAGGTAAAAAAAACTATATAGACATTTTGGTTTTTAAATTTGGAAATAGGAAAGCGAAGATTTTTTTCTAAAGCTCATAAAATAATCTTGTTCTGTTCAGGTGCCAAGACAACTGGGTGAAGTGGCAGCCTTCGGAGGGTCTAACATCGAGCCGTCAGTGAGGAGCTGCTTCGAGCAGGCTTCGGCTGCCACCAAAGAGGGCAACAGGGGAGGCACTCTCGACAGGAAAGTTGGTAAGCGGTCTATTTCGAGTCTACATTGATTGTAGCACCTATGATTTAGACTACAGGCAAAACAATTTAACAACAACATCATAATAATATCATCGAACAGAACATCAGTTTAGTCGATCGATTCTGTTAAAATGTCATATTAACTTACCCTTTTAAAAGCCTGTAAAAGTCAGACACGCTCTCTCGCTTTACCCTAAACTGCATGGGGAATAAGATTACACATTTAAACAAGCCTTTGTTTACTATCCGTTCGACCGATTTTGAATTCTATTCCGTAGGCATTAAAAGCAAAACGTGGTTACAATACCAACTATTTACTGCAGCAGCCATTTATCTTGCTACCTAATGCAATAAAAGTCAAAATCGGTATGGTTTCCCACCCAAAACTTTATATGCCCAGCTAAGGTTTTATGGTAATCTTTTTTACAGAATAACACTACAAACACAAATAATAGTAAAAAAAAACAAAAAATTAGAAACTAAAAACAAAACAAAATTTTTTTGTTCTTGTACTCACATTTTCGTTCATTTCCAGTCAACCTTCCCGAAAAAGAAAAGGAAAAAGAGGAGACTCTAAACAAGGAGAAGACACTAGAGCGCGACGCGGACGGCCAGCTGCAGTTCATCGAGGCGTTCCACTTCCTGCAGTGGCTGCAGAAGGAGCCGCAGTCCATGGTGTGGCTGCCAGTGCTGCACCGCCTGGCGGCTGCCGAGACCGCCAAGCACCAGGCCAAGTGCAACATCTGCAAAGAGTACCCGATTATTGGGTTCAGGTAATACAATTCACTATAGCTCACACCTGATGATAACGGCCTCGACTTACGAGTCACGCTTTCAAACCCAGCCAGGCTTATAACTTTGTGTAATTTTATGTCATTACCACTGCTCTCAAAACGGTGAAGAAAATCATTGCCAAGAAGCATGTTCTAGGACTAACATTACCGACATAGCTCTAAGAATCGCCAAAGGCAGCGCACATTGCTCGCTGAACAGATGGCCGATGAGGCCGAAAGGTTCTGGAGTAGCGATCACGTACCTGAAGACACAGCGCTCTCCCACAAGCTGGACCGTGTACCTGGTGAAAATCGGATGCGACACGCACAGGACTGGTTGTTATAGCGACACACGCGGTGCCCCGTTCCTGTGTCTAAAATTGGACTTCTCTCGGCTGAAATGATGATAATGATGAATGATGCTTATACTCTCGAAGTTTCCTTTCCGAACCAACTGATAAAATGATCGGTAATATTCGTTATGTCTCTTTCAGATACCGTTGCCTGAAATGCTTCAACTTCGACATGTGCCAGAAGTGCTTCTTCAGCGGCCGCAAAGCCAAGAACCACAAGTTGACGCATCCCATGCAGGAGTACTGCACTGCTGTGAGTCTTCTTTCTTCATTATAACTTTCTTTAAGTTCTATTGTACTTTTAGCTCATGATCCTTGATTGATTTACCTCAACAGGTCAAAAAATGTGTCAGTATTATCTTCGCTTCCAGAAGCTAGTGTGTATTCCAACTAGCATTTATGTGATTATTTGTAGCAAAAAGGTACTAGAAAAAGTATGAGTTACAATTGAATTTAAACTTTGTCTTATACAACATAGAGTTTATTGTTCTAAAATATGATAATTTAAATTTCAAAATCTTCGAGGTTGGGTTTTAAAATTTTTTTACGTTTATTGTTCACTACTTTGTTTTAATTTGAAGGTGTTAAAACAAAAATACGTATTGCTATTTGCAGACAACATCAGGTGAAGATGTCCGCGACTTCACCCGTGCTTTGCGCAACAAGTTCAAGTCAGCGCGCTACTTCAAGAAGCACCCTCGAGTCGGCTACCTGCCGGTGCAGACTGTGCTTGAAGGTATGACACCTTTATCTTAAGAAAATGAAGCTTCATGATGGTTCTCATCTTTTCTCGTTAAGTGAACTGAGAGAGTGAGTGAGTGAGAGACAGTCGCAACAGCATCTTGAAAACAGTAGCAGAGATCTATCTCTCCCTTGTGCAAAGGGTAATTAGTACTAGAACTAATTAATAAGTTTTTTGTTGAGTTACTAACGCTGCACGGATCTTTAAATGTCCAAAATAAAAGAAATTGTTTTCTGCGTTCTGCTTCTCATTGTTTCTGGGACTTAGAGAATAATATATCTTAAAGACGTCTTACGTATAATTAAAAATATTGTTTACTTTCTAGGTGATGCCTTGGAGTCTCCAGCACCATCACCCCAGCACGGCAGCGCGTCGGGCTCGGCGCTGGGCGGCGACGACATGCACTCGCGCCTCGAGCTGTACGCCACGCGCCTGGCGCAGGTGGAGCTGGGCGCCAAGCCGGGAGACACGCCTGACAGGTTTGTACTTACTGGAGTCTCCAGCGCCATCACCCCAGCACGGCAGCGCGTCGGGCTCGGCGCTGGGCGGCGACGACATGCACTCGCGCCTCGAGCTGTACGCCACGCGCCTGGCGCAGGTGGAGCTGGGCGCCAAGCCGGGAGACACGCCTGACAGG
The DNA here is from genome assembly GCA_949319445.1 of Mythimna lalbum. Lineage (NCBI taxonomy): Eukaryota > Metazoa > Arthropoda > Insecta > Lepidoptera > Noctuidae > Mythimna > Mythimna lalbum. Next base: position 964,097 of record OX439365.1, read on the forward strand.
TTTGTACTTACTGGAGTCTCCAGCGCCATCACCCCAGCACGGCAGCGCGTCGGGCTCGGCGCTGGGCGGCGACGACATGCACTCGCGCCTCGAGCTGTACGCCACGCGCCTGGCGCAGGTGGAGCTGGGCGCCAAGCCGGGAGACACGCCTGACAGGTTTGTACTTACTGGAGTCTCCAGCGCCATCACCCCAGCACGGCAGCGCGTCGGGCTCGGCGCTGGGCGGCGACGACATGCACTCGCGCCTCGAGCTGTACGCCACGCGCCTGGCGCAGGTGGAGCTGGGCGCCAAGCCGGGAGACACGCCTGACAGGTTTGTACTTACTGGAGTCTCCAGCGCCATCACCCCAGCACGGCAGCGCGTCGGGCTCGGCGCTGGGCGGCGACGACATGCACTCGCGCCTCGAGCTGTACGCCACGCGCCTGGCGCAGGTGGAGCTGGGCGCCAAGCCGGGAGACACGCCTGACAGGTTTGTACTTACTGGAGTCTCCAGCGCCATCACCCCAGCACGGCAGCGCGTCGTTCTCGGCGCTGGGCAGCGATGAGTTTAGCTATCAATCTTCTTCATTATTACAAAGTATTTTTCCTCACCCATTTTTGCCTAAATTCTGTCTTTATCAGGCTTTATATCTCCACTGGTGTCCACTACTCCTCATCCATCCTCTCCAACCTTAAACATAACTAGCTCCAAAATAAAATAACTTTTTTTTTTAATAATCTTGATAACTGCCTCTAAAATTAGCATTACCATCTTCTCCACAGTGACGAAGAACATCAACTGATTGCCCAATACTGCGCATCACTGAACGGTGGGGGTGAGGCTGATGACGCCCCACGTTCGCCCGTGCAGGTGGTGTCCATCATCCATCGTGAGCAGAGACACGAGCTGGAGGCTATGATCAGGTATGACGTCGAAGTAAACAATATAATATTATTAAACTGCAAATAATAATGGAAACGAAATAATCACGACCACTCAGCTAAGAGTAGTTGCTAATACTGCAAATGAACTCACACAAGCAAAGAGAGCAGTGGCGTGCCAGGTGCCTTTAAAGGGGGCAAGCTAAGGAATCTTGACTCATCTACCTACCCACCTAATATCCCGAAAAAATTTGCGGTATAGGTAATGCTGATTTTAATAGGTACATTTTTTTTTACTGATAGATATTATTTAATTCATGAATCCCCAAGCGACCACCGGTGGCCGCGCATCTATTGTCTTACTATTGTGTCTCTAATTGACGGTATCTGAAGGGTTAAATATAAATTGGTACTTAAAAAAATGAAAAAGAGCCACCTATTGATATTTTTGGCAACTAGCTCATAACAATCTAGTTGACTTCAGAAAAATCCACTAGATGGCGCACAAAAGATTGTATTAATCCGTCCGTAGCATTTAATAAAAATTCATCATTAAATAAAATTGTTAACGATATGTAATATTATTGGAAAATACTCACAATTTAAACAGCTAGCTTTTAGTTCTTCTTTATCACACACATAACACTTAACTTTCGAGAAAGAGAATCAAGTTTCTATTTTCGGTTTACCAAAACAGAATCAATGAAATAGCATTCAACAGCTATTGAGAATTCTGATGCATTTTCATGGCACCAGCGAAGTTATTTGAGTCATACCTGATGTATTCCAAGCATTGTTATCGTTTGAGAAAAAATAACTGCCTATTATGTGATTTACTTTTCAGAGAAATATTCTAATTAGTAAAGTTACAAGATTATTCTCTAAAACTCAAACTCTACCTAAACAATATCGATTCCGCACATAATACGCTACACACAACCAAGTTAAATGACAGAAAACAAAAAAATAACTATCAAAACAATTACGTGTTGCACACAGCAAATTTAAACTAATTTGTAGTTTGTACTTTAAGCGTCATAGAGGGCGCCTCCATGCGTAAAAATGGAGGTCTCTCGTAATATTCATTCATAACTTTTCCAAAGCCCAGCTTTATTTTAATACAAAAATGTTCGATGAATCTGTCATATTTTACCCACACAGACACAAAATTTGATGTTTTTATAGCAAAAAGAGAAAGAGACAGAAAAGCAAGCCTTATATGAAGCATTTGTGGTAGAAAGAGACAGGAATACATTAGTCTTCATCTCTTTCTTTTGTTAAGTGTTAGAGTGAGATCGGAGAGATTGCGGTCAGACTGGCAACCTCGTATCTTATTAATGAATTTTTGAATTTCGCACTAAGTGGCAACTGAGCGTAACAGCGTTGGCGCGCGAAGTTTAAAGTTTAGATTTTTGTTTTATTTAATTGATTAGCCGTGATCTATGATTTAGGTGTGTGGTAGTGGTAGGTCAAGCCGGGCTTTTTGGCTTGTATTGCTCGCACGTCCCTGAAAGAGAGGTTTATGCCCAGAAGGGCATAAAACTTGTCTTGAAATAAAACAATTACATGTTTTCAAAGATAAACAGCCGTCTTAAAAAAATACCTTTGAAAATTTCAGAGAACTGGAAGAAGAGAATGCCAGTCTCCAAGCTGAATACGAACGTCTGAAGGCTAAGCAGACCCCAGGATCCACTCCTGAGGAGCAGCACGGTGTTACTGATAACAGAAACGCACCTGTAGATCAGGTAACTAAAAGTATATTTTATTATAGAACTTTAAAGTTTAAAATACTTTACACAAGTCACAGATATAATGGTAACTATGACGTTTAAGGTATTGCTGAAACTGGAGAAGAAATTGAAAATTGCAAAACCGATTACTGATGTGCCTCTTGAGTTTTAAGTCTTCAACTTTTAGAAGAACTCTTCAATGTGTACAGTAAAGTTCTGTGTTAGTAAATTGCCCCCAAATCTCATAAGCTAGCTACAGTTAATGTAGAGATTACAACTGAATGTTTAACAAAAAGTAAAAGCAAACATGCTTAAAGCACCAAACAATATATCAATAACTGTCCAGCCTTGTAATAACTTCAACTATATTGAAGCACTTATATCTTAAACCAACCCTTGTGGCTAAAACATAAAGCACAAACAGAAAAATGCCAAATTGCTTACCTAATATTAGAAACAAATAAGCAATGTGACACGCAGCTTTCATACTTAAAGTCAAAACTACACAACTTGAACGTATCGTCTTGCTTGCAGGACATGATGGCTGAAGCCCGTTTGCTGCGACAGCATAAGGGTCGCCTGGAAGCACGCATGCAGATCCTCGAGGAACATAATCGGCAGCTCGAGGCGCAGTTGCAGAGACTGAGGAGACTGCTTGATGAGGTAAGAATCTTGATTAAACATTAATGAAGAACAAGATAATCCAGTGATAAATATAACCATGTTACATCGAGTATAACCAGGGAGGAAAGTAATATAACCAGTAGTGATTAAATTAACAATTGGTACCAAGGAAATTGATTAGGTATTGACTGACAGAATGATGAGATTAATTAATCATCTAATTTATATTCTCCAAATCAAAACTGTAGAAATGTTTCACCACCATTAAAAAATGTTTTGCCATTTCTAGCCTGCCCAAGGATCTCCACCAGCACGTACTGGTACGCTCCAGACTCGCTCTGTAACAGCTTCGCAACTTGCTACTGATTCGCCGGCAAAAATGCATAATGGACTATACCACGAGTCGCAAACTAGTAAGTATCCAAATAATTTTGCCTTGGAACTGATTTAGCCCTTTGACAGAGTTGACATTATAGTTATCCATACTAAAAGTTTGATGTTCCACAAAATATAAGAATCCTATCAGAAATAGTCTTGTAAATGTGTTAAGACTAGTTTTATTCAGCAAAGAGGACCAACAAGGACAAAAAAGAAACATAGGTGTTCTTCATGGCACCATTTTGAGTCCCATCTTCTTTAGAAAAAAAAACTACCTACTCAGAAGAAATATCTCACGGAGTATACAGGTCCTCAAAACGTTAAAACTTTAGGTGTCCCTGATGGAACCATTCTATGTCCTATCAAAAAGTTGAAGTTAGTGAGTAAGGTTCCCATGTTCGCTCCCATACTTAACGTACCGTGTGCACGAAGACGGCGGGGGCCGCTGGGCGGGCGCGGAGCGCGAGGCGCTGGAGCGTCCGCCGCCGCCGCCGCACGCCGTGCACTCGCTCATGCACTGCGCAGGTACACACCAGTGTCGACGACCAGCGTACACAATTTCGTTTTCAATTGATATTATTTCGCAAAACAAACTTTGTTTTGTTATATTTAAAGTTCAATTTTTGACGCAATACCAAAATCTAGCCTAATTTACACAAATAAATATGTTATTTAATGAGTGACAATAACTTCAATTGGAAACTTAGGAATTTAGCTTTTGTAGCACTGTTGCCTCCAGATTTCAACGTTTGTAGCAGCTATTGGTTGATTGTGTTGCTATTTTTATACACGTAGTTGTGAATTTCGTGCAGCCATTACTTTAGCAATGCAAAATGGATTCTCTCCTCTTTCACTGAAGACGCTTTTTTGCTCGTTTTTAGGATTTCACAGATTTCTTTGATTAGTTTTGTTGTTTTGATTTTCTTTCGTCGTCGTTTGTCGGTTGTTGCATGGTTTTGAGTGATGCATGTTAACTATTGTCGTTTGACATTTAATATTCACGATGTTGTTTTTTTCTGTTTTCTGCAAACCTAACAGGACGTATACCTTGAGGTAAAAAAAATCAGTATTATATCCCATCTTTGAATAAAATCATCTACTTTGAAGAAGCAAAACTTTACTTCCCAACAGAAAATTTGTACAACAAAATACAATTGCGTACTCAATTCTCGAAACTTTTTAACGAAGTAACAAAAAAACAACTTTCAAAGATAGATTGCCATCATGATTCTAAAGGAATGTATCAATTTCCAGATGACCTCGGCCGTGCCGTCGAAGAACTAGTCTCAGTTATGACGGAGGACACACAAAACCAAGCATCGAACTCTCCTCCGCAGTACACCAACGGGAAACCCCCCACCAAAGAGTAGCCCTCATGTGACTTCACACGCGCGTATGGTGCTGCCACCCAGCGGAGCCGCCCGGCAACCGCCACCTTCTCTATGATACCTTCGAACTAGCAACACTGTCGAGTAATACCAAAGAGAATGCTTTAAATTTCTATCCCTGCTAAACATCGAAGTATTATACAAATTGTACAGATTTCTACTACTAATTTTCGACTCATCACTAACAATACCCTGCACATGCTATTCTACCTTATTATACATAAGCTCTAACATTCCACACATTTTTCTAATCGAGGCTTCCCGGGGAAAGATACTAAAAAGTAGAAGCCTGTAAGGAACCGGCTATATAGAACTAACGACGATTTTATCTAGATTTAGTTCCCTGTAGCGTCCTTTTCGAGACGATAGTCGTATGCAACGCTTATTGTATTAATAAGGGCATGCCATTGTTGCAGTACGTATCGTGATTGAGTCGCTTTCATTTTCTACAGTAAATTTTTAGAATTCTTGTAGGCAACCCTGACAGAATTTCTACTATTTTTGTTTTTCCCCTCCGTTACCCCGACAGTGTTGCTAGAACGAAACGATCCAACGAAAAAGACACTGTAACGAGCATTTATACATATATATTTAACAAAAAAAAAATGTACCAAATTTGTGGATACTTGATATTTTAATCGTTTAAGTACATATCTTGTTAGTACAATCTCCATTATATATCATATCACTTCTTGTATACTTCCATATCATTTTGCTGTGTAAAGAAACAGGCATATGTATTATATCACGTGAAACGAAACTGAGGCGACATGGTCACCGACTAATCGGTGGTCTATATTATTTGTGGTCTATAATATTATTTACAAGACAGCTCGATTGGTTTGACCACATTTTTACCATATCAACGAGTGAAATATTCTACTGAAACCATATCCATCTTTTTCTATTATTATACAACTAAAAACAAACAGATTTTAACGAACTACTACAATAGTAGGAATTTGAAATGTGGTCACACTGAACGTTATAAGCTGAAAGCTTTAATAGGATCACAATTAGCTTTAAAACCACAACTGTGACATATTTTGATAAATAATGCAACACAATGGATGCAAACCTCCATGTTTTTACCGCGCAACCACGGAAAGGGCCTAAGTTTTAGTGGAAAGTATTGTTATATAGATTGACCTCTCCGATTTTCAAAAATGTATGCCATATGTCTAGTATGGCCGTAGTTAAAATGGATTCGTTAACAATTTTGCGAGTAGTATTTAGATGTAGCCAAAATGATATCGAGCATGTTATTTATATGCATGTTTGTGTAAGTTAAACATTTATCGAGTTATCAAAAATGTATCGTTAGATGATGAAAATAATAATCGACGTGCTTCTATGCAGAGTAGCGGCCGTTTCCTTTCCTTCACTGTTAGATCTTGGCGGGCCGCGAGTCTTGAGTCGTGCGGTGGAAAAATCGCAACGAACAGATGAACTAAGTAACTACATAATAAACTTCACCTTGACGATAGTTCGTTTGATTAATTCGATCGCCTTCAACATTCGTGGCCCGCGCTAGATAGTACTGTCGGACTGTAGGGACTCTTCGTAGGAACTATAAACATGTATCCAAAACTTTTTCACTATTACAAAAGGCAAGATGACACGTTTTTCGATTAGGCTAATTTGGGATGCGACAATTTTTATGTCGCATGCCGATGTATCTCGATATGTACCGTGTGTCTACTAGTAAGATGCTGCCTACCTTTTTTAGATAAGGATATATTGGAGAGACTTTTATACGATCGTTAAATAATCCTGTTGAAGCTAACTTTAAATTAAGAACTTCGGATCTAACCATATCATGGTTTATTTTTTTTCTTTATTTCTGTCGCAACCATGCGTCAAAATTTCGAAGTCGCCACACTTTTTAACGCTGGCAACATTCTGAAATTTCGGCGCATCTGTGACTGTTACTTAAATTCTTATTAATTTCGCTAATATAGTATATAAGAAAAAAGCACAATCTTTATTATTATTTTTAACGAAAATAGAAAATAAAAATTTACACTAATATATTGTTAATAATTTTATTTTTTGTTTATTGTGTAGTACGGTAGTTTTCTGTTTACGAAAATTAATTATTATTTTAATATTGGCAACTTTACGAAATGTACTACTTCCGCATTTATTTCTATATTTTACTGTGTTTAAAATGTTTTTAGAAGTTAAACACAAATAAACATTCAACATAGTATTCTTTGGTTTTATTTATCTCGCATACCCGGACCCTTATAAAAAAAGTAGGTAATAAAAATAAAAATGGCAACACCCCTACTGAAAAGGTGCATACTAGCGGTGATAGCATCAAAGACGGTGGAAGGACAAAATGTCTGTAGCAGAGGGACGCCGGTCGCGAAGGGCGCGGTACCATATTCAAGTTCGACAGCCATAGAATGAGGATTGAATAATCACAGGCCCGCGACGACTGCGCGCCGTATTTCATGCCAACTTGCCAAGAAATAAAATGCACAGCGGTAGGCAAACAAGCTATTCCTAACGGCGGCGGGCAAACGGCGGGTTCGAATCCCACCCAATGCATATCCCACTTTACGCACAAGGCGCCGTTCCATAGTGACACAGCTAAGCTATGCAGCGAACAACACCATCTGTTCTGCTAACAAGGAGTTCACCCCAATGCTTCTTACAGGGTTATTTGTAAAACACTGACAACCCCTCAGGACTATGTTACCAACATCATAAACAACAACTTTTGTTCTATGGCTTTAAAAAATTGATCATATTTTAGTAAAAATATTTAAATTGAATGTTCCAAATATTGCAAAGTCTATCCGAAGCTAGCGATAGTACAATAGCGAAGGGGAGCGGGGATCAAGCGGCGGGGTTGCATGATGCTCTTACGCCGCTTCATACAGACGTAGGTAGGTAAAGCAAAATACAGGGTTGAAAATGTTAGATAGAACAACGAAATCTTAAAGGTTTGTTTTTGGTAAATGAATTACGTTTATTAATAAGTCATAGAACAAAAGTTGTTGTTTATAATGCAAGTAATAGTCCTGCAAGGTTGTCAGTGTTTTACAAATAACCCTGTATACTTCAAATCGAAGTACGTCGATAAAATTGTTTGGAGCCAAGGTCGCTGATGAAGCTTAGGGTGATGACCAGGTATGACCAGGTAGGCATGCCGGTGGTCAGGATACCCTTTATAGCCGTTGGTCCTGGCTGTATGGCTCGCTGCTCGAAACCAAAATGTATTTTCTGTGTGGTAGACAGAAACAGCTCACTAGAGTCTATCACTTGCGCACTACCGGACACTGCAGAAAAGGCCGTAATAAGTGGCTCATTAGAGTCCAACGCCTGCACTCGCGTTGAAGTAGACACAAGCGGCTCACTAGAGTCTAACACTTGGGCACTGAAGAAGACCCCGTAACAAGTAGCTCAATTTAGTCCAACACCTCTACACTCGATTCTTCTGGCAAAACAGTGGAATCCGAGCATTGATACTTCGAAGACGCCATGGTAGTCTCTTTTTTGCTCTAACAGGAGTACCTACGTAAAACAATCTCGATTGTAAGACAGACAAACGAAAAAGTGACTAACAATATGCATAACAGCTGATTGGCGCCAAAACCATTACGACGTTTCGTTTCTCGTAACAAAAAGAAGTTTTCTATATTTTTTTTTTTTCAGATAATATTATTTTAGCATTTAACTGCATTGGACAAGCTAAATTTACTTAATTATGTATAATATGTCATTTGGGTGACATTATTTCTTTATTTTTAATGTAAATTAAAGTAAATCCTTGTCATTCCGTGGTCATAGATACTACAAACAAGGTACAGTGCGTTTCACTTAAGAAGTTACATTGCTGTCATGTTGGTAGTATTGAAAATAATGTTGCCATATTTTTAGCAATTAAATTACTTGATATGAGGGATATTAATTCATGAATCCCCAAGCGACCACCGGTGGCCGCGCATCTATTGTCTTACTATTGTGTCTCTAATTGACGGTATCTGAAGGGTTAACTGATACTTCGTTACTTTAACAATTGCCTTTTTTATTGTTACTATTTTTGTATAAAGTATAGGGCGCTGGGCTCCATTCCGATTGTCTTACAATTCTTTCAAATAACGAAAACGCCACGCCATAGTGTAGTTCCTCTCTATTAACAACTTCCTTTGAGACCTACTTTTTTAAAATAAAATCCCATTCCTCTCATAATTTTCCAAAAAGTGTTGCAGCTACCGTTAAAATCGATTTCGATTCACATTTCGGGGAACAATTTTGGTAGAGTAGGCAACTCTTTCCTTTTTTCCCTTCTTTTTGTGTAGACAGACAGGGGAGCCAACATTACGCCGATGTAACTTCTTAAGTGAAACGCACTGTAAAAAGTGAATGACATCTGTGAAAATGGTGTCAGAAGTACGAAAAATAATAAATTGTCGATTTTAATTTTTTTTTTCTCAAAAACTATATGGGTTTCCTAACATTGATACTTTGCATAATTACTTTTTAGACACAAACCTCTTCAACAAAAAATTATGAGCTCAAAACTCGCTGTCCAGTATTGTACAGTTTAGCCCCGATTTGGCCCCGCTGTTGGCGTTTTGTTGATTATAGACGTCAATTTAGCAAACGCTATGCGCTATGAACAAATAGGGTGTTATAGTTTGACGCTATACGTTATATTAACCACCACTAATCTCGAACGCTGCCCACCCGGGCTGAATATAACGATTGACTTCTTTCTCGAAGGTGAACCTATCCAAAACCTATCTAGCCAGACCGGTTTAAATTAAATAGTGTACAACTTCACGTGTGGTGGCGCCTTACACCAGTTACTTTGGCGGGAATATAAATAAAAATGTTAAGTGGTGGTACTCTAGCGCTGAGTAGGCTAGTTCAAATGAAAATTGGATGGAAGTGGACTGTATTTTGATGAGGTGTGAGAAGGCGTAGCCATACGTCATATGACCTTGCGAACGCAGCTCTTGGACGACGAAAGTAGGTTGGGCTTAACTAGGCAAAATGGGTACTAGGAACGCGCACTAACCTTGACCTTGTCCGTCGAAACGAGGCTCGTTCAGTCTGGAACCACTGCACGTATACGGCACGCACTCCCCTTCAATGTTTTTTAACACCAGCCAGGCTACAACGCTTCTAACAGTTTCCAAATCGAGAATATAAGAAAAAATTTGGCACTAATTGATAGCGTGAGACTTCGCGCGGAGGAATTTTTAAGACTGAGGTGTGTCTATATAGAATGTTCGCGACCGACGTGTGACAGAGCAAAAGCATCAGTCAGCGCGCGCGTGGGAGTAAGATGGAACATAGGTAGGGAATGCGTTTTCGTTTACAAGCACGTATTTCTACCCTCCATTTGGAATTGTAAAAGTTACGAAACCCAACAACGTGGTCTCCTTTTCTTATAGAGTAGATGTTTTAATGGCTCTAGCATGACTGGTTTCGTCCACATTAAAAATAATGATTTTGTTCAACATCAAGAACGAATTGCTGTAGCAATTTTTTTTTAATAATCTAGGTACTATGCGTTACATCCGTGGTTCCAAATGAGAATAGAATCGATTGCGATGTTTCGATGCGACGTCGTAATGTCAAATCGAAGAAATTTTGACAAAATTGAAAAACTCGGAGATGAGTAAGTAAAATTGAAGAACTGGATTCTAACTTTTTTCTTTAAAAATTTGTAAATTAATTCAATTTATCGTAAATTAATTAAAGTTTAAACATTTCTTTTTCGATTTGACAGTAAATCGTGACGTCACAACATGGACGTCGATCGTATTCTCATTTGCAACGCATTGTACATCTTTGTGTTGTGTTGTTCATAGGGGGGGTTTCATAGGTAATGTACCTAATATTTGTTTACCAATAACTGGTGAAACTCAAATGTATTATTTTTATTCAACATCCTCAAAATGAACGACATTTAGCCCGTATAAACCTTTATTTAGTTAACAAACATTATAATTAAATTTCATACACTAGCTTACATTATTAGTCAATTGAAATTTGCACTATTATAATAATGAATAATAAAATATACATAGCTATATTGTTTAACATACTTATACATATTTTTTAAAGGCATATTGTGGTAAAAGGTATGTTTATACACCAAAACACAAATTGGACAAGGCCCTAGCATTAGACATTATTGGCAATCATGCCGATTTGAAAAAGATAACCTACATGCCAAAATAAAAGAATCAATCCAATATTTTTTCTACAAGTACACAGGCACGGATCTTGAGCGCTAGGCGTCAGAGCGGGGATCGCTTTGCGCATTCCATACATTGGCGAGCCAATCGTCGTCGTTGTTAGATACATGCACCAAGCGCAGGGAACGAATCGCGAGTGACGTCTATGACGCGATGGCTCGGCCAGCCAATCACTGACGCGTCCCGCCTCCGCGTCTCACTTCGTACCACTAATTAAAGAGACCGAATATTTGACTTCTGCGCAACTTGAAGCCAGCGCTCAACATCCGTGCCGATATCTATACTGAATACAAAATTCGTCTGAAAAAAATAAGTTCTTTATGAATTCATGCGCCATAAATATAATTATAATGTTTAAATTAAAGTTATATTGCAAACAGCTTAAAGGCACATTTACTTTTAATTATTATTATTAAACAATTTCACATAAATAAATCTTCAGTCATGAATAGGAACAACCTACAATCAATAATCTATTTCATTTTTAAACAATTGCATAAAATGCTATGCAGGTAAAATGCACCAAAACCTTTATTATGGTGGGTACATAATAATAACAGTATAATTTATCTTTGCTTGTTATCTAAAGTATAATAAATTATACTTCATAGATATTAGAATTTACAGTGTGCTAATTATCCAATAGATAAAATACCATGTAGTAGATAAACATTTTTATCTTTCTAGGTTAGCTGGGACAGTATAGTTATCTGGAAGATTTTATTAGCAACAGTTACATACCTTTCGATAACTACTGAATGAGATATCCAGACAAGTTACATGCGATGTAAACAAATTGTTTTATGGCCTTAAAGCCTCAGATACATTTGGGGACAAAATGTCCCTTAAGTCGCAAGATGACACAACACTCAATCTACTTGACACTACAATATTTTCCAATGTCCCGAAAATTGCTTTGACAGTGCATTCATGTGACGCGGGACAGGTTATTTGACAGCGTTGCGCGTCAAGTTGGGGGACATTTCGTCCCCAAATGTATATGAGTTTTAAGAAAACCAACAGTGCACAACGCATATGGATATTCAAATTAATGATACAATTCTATGTATTATATCTAAACACACAGCAACTATTTCAAAACAACCAATCACAGATGGCTTTTTTACCACTTGCGTCCGTCGGTTTGGTCCGACGAGTGTTTTCGTGGCCTATTCGCCAGGGTCGTGTATTTGTGACTGGGTACTCCATCTCGTTTAGCTCTTTAATCCCCATGGGTTTTTTCTCCCATGGGTGACATAAGAGCTGGCAAGATGGGTGTATGGTCGTGGATGTGTGACCCTGGCGGAAATTCGACATAGGTAGTTTTGTCAATACTTAAGGTGCATAATATATGATTACGGTAACTGAATATACAGGCATTTGGATATGCTTAGCTACATTTAATGCTGATGAAACTAAATATTAAAAAATAAATGTCTGTCCATCTATCTCAAGACCATGTTTGTCCTTAATTAACAGTTCTTATAAATAGCAATATTAGTCTTTTATAGTGAAAACAATAGTGTTATCATATTAATTGCATATAGGCTAACTACATTAATTTGTTTAAATATCATAACATTGTATATCTGTTTAGGATATATAGTTGGTAATAGAACGCAAAGAAAGAATTATATGTTCGTTTGATTTGAGTATTGTTATTGAGCAATGACTGTATTTCTCTGTTGTCAAGAGGATAGGTGCATACTGGTCGTCGGGAGTCGCAGGGCGATTCTCGGCGCAGGATTGGGTTTGCGGAAGAGCAATATGTATGTCACCGTCCGGTAACACGAGCCGACAGCGTGTTGTCTGCCTCAAAGATTTGTCAGGAATACTGAAGGTCTCAGTAGAGCCAATTCCTGCTACGGCTGGAATGCTCGGAAGAGTTATCGTGGCCCTAAAAAAATACAAAGTGCAACACACAGCTCAACCCAGAGCAAGAGAAGTTCGTTGATAATCCCCCACTTCAAAACAAAAAAGGTTTATACTAAAATTTCCTCCTTTTTTATGTTGGGAAAAAATCATCCAATGACAACCCTCGCTCTAGGGCGGAGCGGGAGATAGTGTCAGACTCTCATAGACTAAAAACCCACCCCATTCTTTCTAGCCTTCATAACGGGGCTGGAGCCCCCTTTCGGATTACCCTGGCCCCAGAAGGCTTTATCCCAGCTCGGACCCTGCTGTTGCTGACAACTCCTTGTGGCGAAAATTTTCTCCTTGAAGTCAGTCAACAAATCGTTTTTCTGATAAACATTCTACAGTCTTCATTATTCTATAAATTTCCTTACAGTTTTTACAAAGGAGTTTGGTAATAACGTCACTTTTCCTGTCATAAAAGCAACAATACAAGCATTATCATAATATTTCCTTGTATAAACAGTATTGTTCATTGTATAGCACCAAGAACTACATTCTCTTATGAATCAATCATGATTTGAGCAACATTTCTGGTAGTACCAACATTGTCGTATGAATATATCATGCTGTTTACTATCACTTACAAACCACACTGCTCAAGTAAGGAATAGGGTAGTAGTCCAGAGTCAAAATAACTACATTTTATTTTGTCCGTATTTTAGATTATAAAAAAAATATTAGACACATATTTTTTCTTTTTTCGATAAAACAAAAGATAACAAAGATATAGGCTATTAAATATACGTGTGACGTCACCCCGTGCGAAAAATGCAGCACGGTGTGACGTTACACCTAAATTTAATGAACTATTTCTTTGTCTGTTTTGGTTTAATTTGCAGAAAAAAAACATACGTGTCCCTTATTTTTGAATAATCTAAAAGACGGACTAATTACATTTTTTATGGCAACTAGGCTATTGGAACCTTTGCCACGGACCGAACTACATATTACACTTTACGCGATCATCCAAATATAGGCAGTAGTATTCAAATTGTCTCACTTTATTGTAAAGTTATACCTCTACAGAAAAAATGCTATACTCCATCTGTTTAAAAGTATGCAATCTAAAAATATCTTTTACCAAAAACAATATCTAAGAAAGTTTACAATTACCTAAACCGATGTTAGGTAATTAAATAAATTTAAATAATCTTTGTATGTCTTTTAAACGATTTATTTTAAACAAAAAGACATATCAAAATTGTTTACCTTTACCTACTTAAACCGATGGAGTATAGACAGCTTGAGCAGCACAGCATACTGACCCCAGTCCACGCAGCAATACATGCGTACGTTGTTAATCAATTCTAACATTAAATTCATCAAAACATCTCATGATTTTACCAATATCGTGGTCGGTTTGTAACATTGTTGTCAGACTGACGAAGATGTACCAGCCATTTTACAACAATAGCTTTCACTTGATGTACTCCATGAGGCGGCACGGTAGACATCATAAAGCCTGCATGCAACAACGCCAGCACGTGGCTGCTCTACGTGAGTCTTTCAGTTATGTACGTAAGCTGTGAGCAGGCATATAATGAAGAATACATATCTATGAAGCTACGTGTCCATGGAAAGTAGTCCTAAGTCATGATTACGTATACATTATTGTTGGATAAAGGACAGTAAGGAAATTACTACGCTTAGGACTTCAGCCTCAATGCTCTATCACCAACTACATAAATTATTAATTTAGGTACCTAGTTGCATCAGCCTCATACTCGGACTGTTGAGTTAGTATTACTATCAAGACCGTTCACAGGAGCCTGGTTATCAGTCCGGGGTCGTCGGAACAGCAAGACGTGTGGTTCAGGGTTATGTACCATGAAGTGCAACCAGCCAGGGCTCTGCTGAACTCCGAGGTTGCGCCATTCGGTCTCAGTCATCAGGTGGGACTTTGGTACAAGGCGGGCAATGTCTGGTGGAAGGATAACGTGCCTGGAATCAGAAATAAATGAAGGTAATATAATATAATATATTTTTTATTATTCAGAGTTAAAATTTAGTAAAATAGTTACATAAAATCTTAGGAATAATTACAATGATATGACTATGTTCTGTCTGTACTAGGATAAACCTGTATCACAGGTGTAGTTCTTAAGTTATGGTTTTGTAGAATAAAATACCTCCTCTATTTGTGAAGTCGGTAAATAAAAATGATAACAATATTTAACAATTAAAGTCTCAAAACAATGGAAAAAATATAATTTACTATGTTATATACCTAGTTTACTTAAAAACTAAAAGTTACAATAATTTATTTCATTTGTCACGATAATTATTGTTATCATGATAATATTCTATCATTAATACCTCCATGGTTTAAAACATAATAATAATACAACATTGCAGCAATAAGACATTTTTTTTTATTAAACATATATATTTTTATATATGTTTTTATATATCTTTATATTCTCTTATGCATTCACTAAGATGTGAACCCACTTACACTAGACACATATACCTGGAACCACTGTCTGTATGTTTTCTGAGCGGTAACTGAACTCGTGACAAACAGCATGTCCAAGTGTCGTGAGTGGTGGAGTGATTGGTGGTTTATCACTCCACCACTCACAACATTGCACCAATAGTACAGTCATTTTAATTATGTAGTCATAAAGACTCACGCACATTACTGTGCGTTCTAAATAAGAATAGCATCAATTGCCATGTTGTGACCTCACGTCGTACTGTCATATCGAAGAAATTAGGTAGGGTGAACAAAACAAAAAGAGTAACCAGTAACCTTGCCGGGTTTTCTCAAAACTTCGGAAACAACCAATTGCGAACCGTGCACTAGCTTCTGATGTTTTAAAAGTGGCCATGTAGGCCCATGTGCAATATAAAAATTTGAATTTTGAACAAGACATTTTTGCAATTTAATTTATTTACAAATCATGAATGAAAAAGCATAATTAGAATCAGTTTTAGACAACTGAAATTTTAAAATACTCTGAACCAAATTGACAGCCAACAACAGCATTATCTGTAACAGGTTCTAAATTTAATTTCTTAATAGATTATTATTTTATATTAGAACCTGCGATTCAGTAATTAATTCATGAAACCCCAAGCGAACGAACGCATTTTCAACGAACGCACAATTCGCACACCATTGTCTTTCTAAAGTGTCTCTAATTATCACGATTAAAGAGTTAAACTAATAACATGGTTAATGTTGTAAAAAAATCAAACATTCAAGTATGTTTAAGGGACTGCTGACCACAGAAAGACAGTATAGAACCAGTCTACACCTTTAAAAATGAGATGAATTGACCCCTGTGCCCAACTGAACTTAATATTTGATTGTGTATTAACGTACAATTTTGTAAGAATTAATTTTTCTTCAGAAAATGACGCAAAATGACTGACGGAAACTGCAACCATATTGTGCAACGAAATCATACAAATTACACACATAAAGTGCGAACGCGTTTCATATAGTATATAATAGGTCCAAAGGGAGCGTTTTCAACAATATTAGTGGAGTAAAAATTAAATAAAAGTGCGAAAATAATTGAAGAAAGCTCACCTGTACTCATAGACGTCATCAGTGTATCTTTCAGAGTATTGGATTTGATCCACGGGCATGTTGACCAATAGTTTATCAGCACTTTTTTAGTAATTAAGTAGTTGATAATTTAAATCCAATGTAAGTGGGATGACAACCAACAATTTCCTTTTTCTGGAAGATATTCCGTCCGGCACAATTTTCTAACGCAGAAAAATCAAATTGCAATTTGACACTGACATTTGTGTTCGAAACAGTGAAACTTCGTTTTTCGTCTACTCAAAGTAAATAATTTGAAACTTATTTTGGTATGAAAAAATACTGCAACAGGTTTTTTTTTAATATTTGCTTTATAGCGTTATTATATATTTTTTTTTGATACTAAACTATTTTTAGAAAAAAAAAATGCTTTACAATTTTATTGATCATAAAATTTTTAGAAATTCGAACGCTCGTTCCGGCGGGAATGTCATGTTTGTCAACTTGACAGAAACGTTTCGTTCTATGCAATCCACACAACCTCACAATTGAGTGTGAGATCAATGGGTTTTATAAAATTCAAACAATATGAAATGCTGCAATATCGTTTTAAACGTTAAGAGTAGATATCTCAGTATTCATACTTTCATAGCTCTAATTCTCAAATTCAGAGGAAAACTACTTGATAACTGGCACGTTTCCATCATCTATCTACATAATTGGTTCAGGAACAATCTTGCGCAAGAGGGAAGGGCAGAATATGATAGACACAGCTGATTGTACGTTAAGTACTGAAACAACCGGTGACATTATCCAATCACGGCGACCCCAGCCACTGTAACAATTCAATATGCGCCCCACACCAGTAGAGTGGCCACATCACCCGTTTGATTTACTATTTTTTATATGGAGATTTTACTAAGTATATTTATATAAATACTGGTATTGTCTAACCAGGCATTTAGACTATTATGGTCGAATATGGTTAGTAAAGAATAGACACAGTTACAATAAAATATTCAACAATAAAATCTAAGCATTTTAAATAAATCACAATCATTTAGAAGTGCCTACGTGAGACGTCGCCGTAAACGACACCTTCGCCCACCTCTTCTGGAAACACAAAATTGATAATATTTTTACATTACGCAAAAGTTAACCACATAACATGGCTCTATTTTTTTTGTATGGAGTCAAATTAATCAACTTCTTCCGTCAATTCTACCTACTTCTAGATACCTACTCAACTCAACCAATATCGGTAAATCACAAAATATGAGGGTATTTGCACGTCCCAAAATACAGATTTCTGTGGAGAGGAACGCATTAGAAACTCCAAGGGCACTGATTTTATTTAATCAATTAATAACAAAAAAAAATACAAAACCTTATTTAATGTTGATCTTTATAATTTTAAGTAGGTTCCTAATTGTGAGAGCAATGTGGAAAGACGTACGCAATAAAAAAGTACCTACTTAAAAAAAAACTTAAGAGAAACGGCCAGTCCTAATCAACGGCACAGACAAAAGTCATGCTTTAGCAGTATTTAACTCAACTGTGTCGATATACGATCAATATTGGTCCTAAACTGTCCTACAACGATGGTCATCCTAGGCTCACAACTAGATAATGATAGGAGCAGCTCTTCAGTTGAATTCAGTAGTCTATCCAGCCAGGAGGTCCTCTTGACTGATCGGTGTATCATCATGTCGGAGATCAGCCTCGATTTCCTGCAAAGCCTGCTCAAAGATGAGTATCCTGACGTCAGTATACTGCAGTATGAGGTAGGTATAATAAATAGGAGTAAAAAGAAGCTCTGCAAACTTCCTTTTTGCTTTTATAAACAGGAAGTTTTAACGCAATATATTGTATCTTTCTAGCAAATACATAGGCAGTTAATATTAATTTATTAACTACCTTTATATTTGCTAGAAAGATGATTTAATCATCCAATAATCAATCATCGTTCATCCATAGGGCGCGCCGGGCTCTAAACGAGGCGATAACTACTGCTCCATGGTATACCGGATAACCTTGAAGGGAATCCAAAGACACGCGGAACCCGACGGTTCCAGCGAAACTGATGAACCTTGGGAGAGCTCGATCATCTATAAGTGCCTTCCTGAGAGCATCCTTCGCAGAGAGGCCTTCAAAAGCGATGAACTCTTCTGTAACGAAGTCGCATTCTATAACAAGATTTGGCCAGCTCTGCAGAACTTCCAAAAGCAATGGGACGTCCACAATCCTTTCAAGTCGATTCCAAAGTGTTATCTGGCTCAAAACGACTGCGTGGTGCTAAAGGATCTGAAGAGGGAAGGGTATGTCATGCCTGACAGGCACCAGGGTCTGACTGTGGAGCAGTGCTACTTTGTCTTGAAGCATATGTCGCAGTTCCACGCTCTGTCACTGGCTATGAAGTGTCATAACCCTGAAGCGTTTTACGAGCTGCTGAATATTAAGGATGGGATTTCCGAGGGTGAGACTGTTATTTGGTTTTAATTAAGGGTCCATCTCTTTCTGCATACTTGATTAAATAAGTCTTATGCGAAAAAAAAATGGAGCTATAAAAGCGCGAACAGCCCTTTTTTTTCGTGACGGATCAGCAATTTAGCATTGGTTTTGCCTGTTTATTTACACATATATACAACCAGCGTCGTTGTTTATATGTCTCTGTAGTCGAATCACAGAATTGAAATTTATACTGGAGAAACCAAATCATGTAACACTGACATTTATTTACTTACCTTCTAGTGTTTTACGTCGAAGAAAACGTCGATTACTACAAGAACTACTACATGGAAGCCACAGCTAATGCTATAGGCATGGTGGAACAGGAGCTAGCTGACGCTGAAAACAAAGACCTCTACCTAGACAAGTTTCGGAGCTTCTGTAGTGAAGACACGTTCTTCCATGCTATGGTGGAGTTAGTTACACCTAAGGAACCGTTAGCAGTGATTGGACATGGAGACTGCTGGACTAATAACTTCTTGTTTAAGTACGTGGATGGGGATATTGCTGACGTAAGTTATATAGTACACAATTTCTCAAGTTTCAGCACTCGTACAAAAGTGCCATTCTATTTTTCTGATGGGCTCGAAAACATTTATGAAAAAGTTTTGAAGTTACGTTACGGGCTGGTGAAAACACTTTTGCAGTTGATTTAAGATTCGTCTAAAGCAGTACTTACTTCTTATTGCAATTCCTTCTATGATGTACACGCTTTTCCTAAAACCTTTTTTTTCCAGATGTACATAGTAGACTTCCAAGCGGTCCGCTACGCCTCCCCAGCTTTGGACCTGGCCTACATTATGTACATGTGCCTCGATCGTCAGCAGAGGGCGGAACACCTCTCCTCGCTGCTGGAGTACTACACGGATGAACTGCATCGAAGGCTGGTGCAAATGAGCGACGACGACTCTGTGTTTAACACCAGCTTAAACAGGGATTCATTGTATGAATTGTACGTTTTTTTTTTTTTTTATTATTGATAGGCTCGCGTTTGACCACCATCTCACCTGATGGTAAGCGATGATGTGGTCCACGATGGAGCACGCTTGCCTAAAAGTAACCTACCTAGTAATTAGATTTGGTGTTCAAGAACTCCTAATCTACTCTAACTGTCCTATATTGTTCCACTGTAAGGTGAGCTTGACTTATACTTACCTACCTACTGAAATGATCTGCCTCCACAAGCAGAATTGATTGAAGATTGGAGTGGGTCAACAATGGTGGTTATACCTACTTAAAGAAGTTAATATTATATATGGCTGTGTACTTACCAGTGTATGTTGGTACACAAAAACTCTGTCCCTGGGTTTGATCAGCCTCGACTACTTGCTTATTTCGTACTAGCTTCTGCCAGCGACTTCGTACGCGGATCCTGTTGCTTATGCCAGCGACAACGGAGTCGTCAAAATCAAAGAAACGTCTGGTGTCGAATTCTAAGAGCCTGGAAAACAACGTGATGCGCGAGACGATTCGAGACGTTCCAGATCTCTCCCTTCCACTTACGCGCGTGACAGTGTGCACACACCTTGGTGCCATAGACAAAAATAAACAGAAAGCTCCGAACTGCTAAGCTATCGGGAGTTACATGTGTTATTGTGAGTCAACCATAAAAGATAGACATATGATGTCTTGGGATATTTTTTATATAATTTTAAGGAGAATATTTCCGTTATACATGATTTCTGTGTACCTTTAACCATTAAGGCTGCAAACGCGACGGAAGCTTAAAAAATGGAGTAATTTTTCTCGTTTCCCCAACATTTCCCTTCACTGCTCTGCTCCCATTGATCGTAGCGTGATGAAAAGTATACTATAACCTGCCCAGGAGTATGAAGAATGATTGTACCAAGTTTCGTTAAAATCCATCGCGTAGTTTTTGTTTCTATAAAGAACATACAGACAGACAGACAGACAGACAGACAGACAGACAGGCAGACAAAAATTTTACTGTTTGCATTTTTGGCATCAGTATCGATCACTAATCACCCCCTGATAGTTATTTTGGAAATATATTTCATGTACAGAATTGACCTCTCTACAGATTTATTATAAGTATAGATATAAACGGCGCTTAGTGTTCCATGCGCGCCTCAAAGAGATGGCAGTAATAAAACCATAAGGGGCATTTACGGTTTGACGATGCCCGTTAGATCCGCGGGAATTATTGAAAGTGTTACCATGGTCCTGGAATGCAAAGAGCAACTATAGGGTACAAATGGGATAAAATCGGTAATAATCTGACAAGCTTCACACCACTGGCTCTACCCTATAGCCGGAGACGTCATTTGATGATTTTCCACTTCAAATAAGACACACTGGTGAGAGTGAACTACTAAATGTAATGACATAAATACCTATTGATCTTCTTTATCATCAACAGATTACAAGAAGAGTTCAAACGCGCCGGCCGATTCGGTCTCGGCATAGCGATTGATATGTACCCCATCATGACGTGTGAAAGCGATGAGGCACCCGACTTGTATCAACATGAGGTAAAGCTGTTTTATGTATTGAAACTTTTGAGACGCTAGGCACATCCTCCACTAATCCAGAAGATTTTTCGTCACGCGTTTCGTACAGCCTTTCTTTGCGGCAGCAAGTCTGATCAAATTAGCCTGTTCTGACAAAAACCTTTTTATAAAAAAAAAATAACCGACTTCACTGAAAAATTTAATTGAATTTGAGGAGTTCCCTCGATTTCGCCAAGATTCCATCATCAGATTCCAACTTGGTGACTATGGGACCATTTGGGAAAACCCTTTGCAACAAAAAAAAAAATTTTTCATTGCATTTGGTACTCATAGGTACTCTGAAAGTAGGTCTGAAGTTGCCTGAGGAGCGGGCTGAAAAGTATCACACTTTTCATCTCTAGGGAGTTTTACTTTCAACTAACAGCTGTCAAATTATTAAAAAAAAACTAGGTCTATCTTCTTGTATTCGTAATGAAAAGCACAATGCTTACCTCGGGGTTAAAGTTACTTATTTAGTCCCTCGAATTAGCGACCTCGCTGCGCTCGGCCGCCACCTCCTTCTCGGGACGAAATAAGTAACTTTCTCCCCTAGTGTAACAATGTACTATTTCAAATCGGTTGGCAAGCGGCGAAGTTATGCGCGAACAAACATAAAAAAAAAAACATACAAACATCCGAATTGAGAAAGCCTCTATCTAATTAAACTTGCGACTTCTGCCATTGCTAAGTCAAATGAATTGCTCTGCTTCTTAATTTTTACCCACCGCGATGAATTGGAAACTTCCGTTAAAACCTACTTCCAGTGTAATGTCAACTACTTGACTTCGAACATTGGATGACTGACTCGTTGGATTGACAGCATTGGATGGATCCAATGTACTCTTCAGAGGCCATTTGGCAGCCTAAACTGATATGTTAAAGGAATGGAGCTATACAGGGTGTAAAGCTACATCTCTCTATTCCGCTAACCTAAGTAAGGCCCATGTTCTTAAATAAATCTACTTCTGGCTTCTGGCATTCCAGAGTAAGTTCGTTTCACTTCTTCTTGGTCTTTACTTGCCGCGATGCTGACAATTCTAATTGGACACTTCATTTAGTAGTGCATAAGACCAGGATTGATATTCCGATCTACTACTACGACTGTTGACTATTTGGCATCAATATTAATCGTACAGACTGATTCGTTACATTCCATCCTATTTATACCTAATATGCCTTCTTTTTGCGTTCTCCCTTAACCTTCGTTACAAAAAACGTGCAGGTAAACATTTTGGTTTACAATAACGTCAATTTAATCTATTCATCCATTATTGCAGAATCAGGACAGCGAGTCATCGTCGACATCGCGCGTCCAACCGGTGCAGACTAGCAGTGCAGCTTGTAGCAAGAAGATGACAGAGTTGGTCGTAGAACTGGTGGAGGCTGGAATCCTATGATGATGATGTAGAGCAGGATGAAGAAGGGGGAGGGGGTAAATAAAGAAAATGGAGAGTAATATGGGCGGGTGTAAATGGAGAATGCATGACGATAGAGTGAAAGACTGTGGAGGAAAGGAAGATGTGTGGATTATAGGGAGAGAATATGTGATAACCAATTGGGTGATTATAGGAGGTATATATAAACAAGAATAATAGAATCAGAAATTGAATTGTAATCGGGGTTTCATAAGACTGCATGGAGAATGTATTTTATAGTAGATAATTAATTAAATCGTTGTAGGAAGTTCGAATTCCTATATTTTAAATGATTTTATTAGCATGTTTCATTTTGAAATCTCTGTGGTCTTCTTATTTTAGTCATGATTGGTTTTTGTTAAAAAGTAAAATAAAAACACATTTTGTATGTTGTAGGTATGTCAATTTATTGTATATCGTTTAGTTAATAAACACGTACAATAAAATATTGGGTTAAAGCCTTATAATTAATTATATTATACTTTGTGACAATGTGTCCCTTTGATCAAGATCTATTGGATATTATTATAAAATCAGATCATTTTCTGTACGTCTTTGAATAAAAAAAATCTATAATACTTATCTAGGTTCATAAAATATTTATATTAGTAATATATTTCAATAAAAAAATTAATGACTTCGATAACTGGGATGCTTCCGGTACAATTTGTGGTAATTTTCAATTCATCGTTAACTGATCATAGTAGTCAGTTTTTCCAAAAACTGTAATATATTTTTCTTTCTAATAAAGCGCGCTGCCGAACATATGGCTATCACTTTTTCACTTACTACGACTGAGTAAGTTGGCTAAGGATAGCGAATAATTTATTATATATAAAAAATATGCTTTATAATAGAAACTACATTCTACAGTTTCTGGAAAAATATCGACTATCCATTTAAATTGCGAATTTCCAAAAATTGTTCTCTCGGTGTTGCCCTTAGATTTATTTAATAAAAATGGTAATTTAAATAAAATACCCGTACTATCTCGTGGCACATTAATGAATTTATATTTTTATTAAATTAAATAAAACAAATAATTAAAATAATAAATTTACGTACGGGTTCATTACGTATGACAACTTTCTTTGTAAACAGATCTAACAATAAAACTTATAATAAAATAATCAGTCATTGAAAACTTCAGATTTTGTTTCAGTTGAGATTCTAGCGCCTAATGTCATCTGAAGTTTCCAATAATTACCTGTTTATTTAAAGATTAATATTTTTTGTATTTTATTTAAATTTATACTAACAAGTCTGGTTGGAAAATAAGGCACTGGATTCTCACTTACCTATAAATAAACCGCGGTGAAAAGTAAATATAAGGTTAACATAATTAAATACAACGATTTTTTTTCGCTTTTTCACTGGTTTACATATTTCCCGCGGTAACATTTTGGTCCTGACTTTTTGTCCTTCAAACCTTTGATTAGAATTAGCACCACAACTCATAGATGAACTGTCAAAATACTTCGTTCTGACAGTTCCTCTACAGTTAGAAATGACAGCACTTTTATTTTACACTTGCTCTCAAAACTTGTTGCGCAGTGACGCCTACTTTTCCTTTTGAGGCCGCAGTGGGCCTCATGAATCCAGACGTGGTTGTCCTGCTGTTAACACTCTTTATGGGTGGCCTGGAAGTGCCTACTGAGCTGCCACTGGAAGAGGATCTTGAAGCTGGCATCCTAGAAACCGGTTTCGGTACAGGTTTAGGCACAGGCTTCACAGGTGCTGGAGGGACTCGCTTCACAGTCGAAACTGATGTTGAACTGTTCAAAGAACTCCTAGAACTCCTCAATGAAGCTCTAGAAGCAGACCTCTCCACTCTTAAAGAACTAGCCCGTTTGGGGATCATGCGTTTGGGATCAATGGGCGTCCGAGGAGGCGTCCTTGTCTCTTTGGTAGGAATCTTCTTTGGTGGTCCCATTTTAGGGACTGGGGACTTGGTGATTTTCGGCACAGGTGACTCGCATTCGACATTGCAGCCTGAAGAAGCACCTTGGGATGCGCTTTCTGAATTCAGACTCTGGGTTTCTTCAAATCCTTCGTCGTTTAATTCATGTTCGCTTTTGACTTTAGACATCCTAGGTGAGGTTGTTCTTTCTGGAACCTTTTCTGGGGCCTTTTCTGTCCGGGTGTTGAGAGATTTTCTATATCCGTCCCTCGACCAGACTCCAGTTGGGGTTTCAGCAGGAGACTTCAGTTCCCGTATCGCTTTCTGCACATCCTCCTGGTTAATGGAGGTCTGCCGCCTCATTCGAAGGTATGGCTTTGTATCTTTGGTCGGTTTTTCTGTGCTTTGGTTCTTTAGTCTATCCTGCCATCTCTTCAGCCTAGTTTCTTTCTCATCCTTGCTTATTTCGATTGGTTTCGCCACTGCTTGCGGCGCTTCCACCTTGTATGATGCTTGGACATCTAATTTTGAAGGTCTGATGACTTGAGTTTCAGCTATTAATTCAGGAGCTGGTTCAGGTTTCTTCTCTTCTTCGGGGGAACTAGTGGAGTCTGTGTTCCGTTTATACCTTCGTGTCCTTCTGGCGGCAGAGAACCTGTCAAACTGGCCATCCCCTAAGATTTCTTGACAGAGGTCCTTCATTTCGGCAGAAGCTTTGTCACTGAGGTTGTTACGTGTGGGTAAGGACGGTTGGAACTTCCTGCAGGGTTCTCTCTCTGGTGGGGGGTTGAATGATGAGGTGAACTTCCTCTGTGCTGGTGGGGTTTCAATGTTATCGGAGTCAATTTCTACTTTATCGGTCGTTTCTATCCTCTCTGGCCTTATTATGACTTTGGGTTCCTTTTCACTGGTGACCTTTATATCTGGTAGTTTTCGTTGCTCTTCTGTGATAGATATAAGTGGTTGTGGGGATTCTATCTGTTGTCGTGATCGCTGTCTCCTGAGCCTTCTCATCTCCTCGTTTTCCTCTGTTTTCCTCCAAGGTACTCTGGTATCTTTCTTCTGTGGTTGTACATCTGAAAAAAGCATAAGATTGTTAAAAATGTTCTACGAGTATATTGTATCTTCGCGTAGGTATATGGACGATATCTTACTAATTAATTCAGTCTCAACAGCTGAACCGACTTAGATAAATATTGACACTTAAAAGGATTGCCTTTCTGGTTATCTTGCAATTTTTAACCAGGTCTGACTTCTGTTGAGGTAAACTTTTGACTTCCACAGGATTCGTCATGTATAGGCCTCTATTAATAGTTTGGTTTTACTAAAAAAAAATTAAACCGACTTCAAAAAGTACAAAATAACTTTAATGTCGGAAGTCGGTGTTTCAATAGATACCTAATCTTGTCTCTTCGTTATTTAACACCGACTTCCGAAATTAAAGTTATTTTGTACTTTTTGAAGTCGGTTTAATTTTTTTGTAAAAAGTTTTTTATTTTTCACTTTTTAGTTATGGTAGCACCAATAAAAAGTACCTACCCTTCAGCTAAACATAAATTACCTTATAGCCAGAGTGCATCTCATAACGATTCTTATAATCCCAAATACGGTTATATTACATGAATTTACCCCCTCCCCCTTTTCTTTCAGTCAGTCATCGACTACACGTATAAACAAAGCAATTTTACTTGTTACGACAATTCTGCTATGATTGTATGAGGAGTTCTGTTCCATATCTTCGAAGTTCATGATCAGATCATAACAATATTTCTATGGGACCAACTTGGAAGCATAACCTTTCAATCAAAAAAAAAATTTTCAAAATCCGCCCACATTTGGCGGAGCTTTCGACGAACAAACATACAAAAAAAAAAAAACATACAAACAGCCGAACGTAGTACCTCCTCCTTTTTGTGAAGTCGGTAAAAACCCTTTCGTTTATGTTTATTACGAATTTCTGGAGTGGCTATAACAGTATTATCACGCTCACCTTCAACAGTCTCGAGCGCCTTGACGACGTCGCTATCGGGCAGGACGGCAGGCCTCCAGTCCGCGCGGCCCTCCGGCAGGGGCTCCAGAGTTGCACTACGCTCGCTCTCTGCAATAAAGACCATTTTTTTTTATTATTGTTGATAGACTTGCTTTTGACCACTATCTCACCTCGTCACCCTCCCCGCTTACTGTCCTATCTCACAAACTGGCGTATCTGCACTGATATTACCAACGTGTTCATAACATTATTTCGAATAAGTTCTCTTTAATCGCCGTATCTGTATCTGTTACCGTTTAGAAGATAATCACATATTTTGTTTTGCGTAAGTGCAGAACGGCAAAATATCCCTCACTTCCTTGGTACCTTAGAACTTTAGGACCACTACTAACTTAAAGGATAAGCCAAGATCAAAATAAAAAAAATATTAATTCATTAATAATACTACAGCTAAAGACAGATGATTTTAACACCCGACCGAAAAACGGTCGCCCTGGATTTTTTTTTATATTGCTAGTTAGGACAGTTAGCAGGGAGGGTGATGACCTGATGGTAAGCGGCGATGTGGTCTTTATTGCCTTGTTATCTCTGCTTTCTCCTCTGTTAACACTTCATGGTAAGGCCCCAGGACTAAAGTTTTAAATTTAAATAGTTACTACGAAGGATACTTGTTGATAGTACTATATGGTTGCAAGTATAGCTATCAAAGACTTGCGTTATGGAAACCTTTGAAAGGCCCAAGGTCCTTGCTACGTACCGGAGTCGTTTTCCAAGGAGCGCTTGTCGGTGTGGAGGCGGTGCGCGGGGCGCGCGCGCGGCCGCGCGTCCTCCTGGCTGCTCGCGCGCAGCCACGACTCGATCTTCTGTCGCCACTCCCTGAGGGAACAGACAACGATACATATTATTAGGTACCTACCTCATTATCGTATAGTGGGAATTTGCTGTCAAGGAACAATAGATATAGGAATATCAGTGCGAAGTTTTTTTTGTATTATTTCCGAAGTAAGTGACTTCGTGTGGCGTTAGCATCTAACTATCGACTGTCTCCTTCGCTATTTATGTATATCTGATACATTGAGTATCATTTGGTATGATGGTTTAAATCCTAGCACTGGCAATATTTCCAATAATTTAAACAAATGTTATGTTTTTTGGTAATAACTTTAATACGCACACATACTTACTACAAAATTATAATCTATTTTGTGTTTCCTAATCTATATCTACAATTCTAATCCAATTTTCTTCACTGCTGCTGTCATTTGTAGTTTTCCCTTTTACATACATAAGTAATTAGTTTGGCGCAGTAAATAAATAAATATAGTTTTATTTATTCTGAGTACATAAATTATATAATCATAAAATTATATTCCACATTTTATATTTCAAATCATACCAGTCAGTTAAAAATTAACTTTATGAATATTCACATAAAGCTGATATTTAATTATCTATGATTTAAATTGAGAACACTCACTTGGGCTTAGCGGGCGCGGTGTCCGGGGAAGCGGGGGCGGGGGAGGCGGGCGCGGGGGCAGGCGGGGTGTGCGGCGCGCGCGGGGAGGGGGCGCGCTCGCGGCCACTCTCGGGAATCTCCAGCCGAGCGCGCGGAGCTCCGCGCCGCGACCACGAACGATCTGTGGACGACAGAATTGTGTTACAAATAGAGCTAAGTATAAACATTTTATGAAATGGCTTAGCATAGTATTGTAGTGAGTTTAGATTAAACTACCAGTTAGTCTATCTATAGCAATTCAGATTGATCTTCGACTTCTATTTCCCAAAAGACCACGACAAACTGCGTTTTATTACGTGGCATCCTACTTGCGAAGCTATTCGCTGCGGTACACGCAAATACAACGCGACGACGCGGTAGTTATGTCCTACGTGGACGCGAAGTCTCCGCTTCAGCGACAATTTATTTAAAAGCAAGAGTTCGCGTGAAAATATTAAACTAATGGAACACGTCCGCTTCGCTTTGATCGTCACCGCACTGCACCCACGTGCGGTTGGTCACGTTTTAGTTAGGCCGTTGCAATAGAGTATAAATAAATTGATAGTTTCGATCGCGCCGCATCGCTTCGTGTTGAATCAACTACGCAGGATATCGCGTTAGCTAGGTATAACGATTGTTGGAAAGTCCAAAACCTAACTTATTACAAGGTTAAAAAACTTTAGAAAGTTACTTTGTAAAGGTCTTCAAATCGAAGATTCATAATAGAACAGGAAAGCGCTTTCTGATCCTTCTGCCGGAAATCTTTCTGTGGGAATTGGTTACTAATGTTCTATCTATTTTGAAAGTAGCAGTGTAAGAAAGTTGTGTCATCAATGATTTCTTACCAAGACTGCCCCAAGCACTCCTCTCCCTCAGATCATTAGCAGCCGGTGAAGAGTGTCGGAGGAACTCCAGCAGACCTTCCTCATCATCACCAGGACTAGCCCTGCTTCTGCGACGGAGACTGCCCGTTGGAGTTACATCTGTAAAAATGGAACATTGATCTATCTGTGATTGTGCTATAACAACGAAAATCTTGGATGGAGGTTGAAGGAAGTTTGTTTTAAATACGCATTTTGCATTGAATTACGAATATCCTAGTGGTATGGTCAAACAATGGGATCGCAGTCAAGCTCTAGTTTATATCAATTAAATAAAAAATAAAAAAAAAAAACAAGAAATATATCTAAGATATACTTTTGATTAAATACCTTAAAAGATTCAGACTCAATAGAAGCTTAAAATGAATAGGGTGACATAAAGGGTGAATAAACGCAGAAAGTTTGACCATCAGTTTATCCAAGGACTATTGTGTTGCCCAGAAGTGGGTCGTAGAGGTCTACTAGGCAGACGCTTTATGTAAAACACTGGTATTTAGTCGCATCTGGTTATGTAGGAAGCCGACCTCAAGCTAGTTGGGAAAAAGCTTGGGAGATGATGTGAAATAAAGGGCGGTCTTATCGCTAAAAGTCATGTTTTTCCAACAACCTTTGGATGGAACACTTATAATATCACCATTTCGATTAGCAGAAGTTCCTGCACGAGCCCCAGCATTATGCTGAGCACTGGCCGTTTGCGCTGATGTGACGCATATCCTGTCTAGCTGATAGTTTTTGGTACGATATTGTTACTTGTTACATTTATTTATTTTTAGGATATGCGTCATGTTGGACGCAAATAAACTCTTTTTCTTTCTTTCTTTCTTTCAAAGTTTTAGATAGAAGCAGTGTTACTAACCAGGTGACGGCGATGGGTCATGCGGCTTCCTGAGCGATCTTCTACCAAGGCCGTTCCTGATGTCTAGCAGCAACGATTCCATAAGGGACTCGCATTCTGATACTGGTGTACTGCATACACTGCTGGTTCCTGCAGAAATAAAGTGGTTGTTGTGAGTTGGCAACTTATCAACACACAAACTTAATGAAATTCAATACGAAAGGGAGATGGAGCTATACAGCGAGTATAACACCATCTCTTTCTGCAATGGAAAATGAATGGCTTAGCTTCCTAGTAGGTACAGTTGCAGTTCAGTTTTATCTTTAACCTGTACATAATCAATTGAAGTTGACTGATTCTGTTTTGGATATGTATTGTGTTCTACACTTTCTATACTGCCATCGATTCACTCTTCTGCCCGAACAAATTAGAAGGGGTGCAAAACTACGATCACCTTCTTCTGATGAAGCCAGAAGCTGAAGGGGCTTGTGGGTTAGTAGGAACAGATCGGTCTGTAGCTTACCAGTTTTAACCCTGGCTGCAGCCATGTCTCTTGCCCGTCTTCTAGCAGCAGCTTGTTCTTCATTAGCTCTTCGTCGTTCATTGTCACTGACAGCTGACCTGAACTTACTGCAGAACCATACGAACAACTGCAAGTAATAGAGCCTCTATTAGCATCATCAATAATAATATCATCATCATCAGCCTTTTTAATGTTCCCACTGCTGGGTCTCAGGCGGACTCTCTAGGATAGGGAATGGGCCGTAATCCACCATGTGGCCCCAGTGCGGGTTGGCGAATGTCAGATGTCTTCAAATTTTTGGTTCTAGGACATGCCAGTTTCCTCACGATGTTTTCCTTCACCGTTTTGAAAGCAGTGGTAATGAAATAAATTACACAGAGTAATGCGCTTGGCTGGGTTTGAACTCGCGACTTACAACTCGTTAGTCGGAGCCATTACCACTCGGCCACCACTGCTCTCATTAATTAAAAATATATAGATAAGGAAACCGTTGTAACGTCTTGGGTTATTATTATTACCCGCAGTATTAAGACGTAAAGAAAATAGTGAAGTAAAAGAAGACTAACCTTAAAGCATTCTTCTAACTTAAAAGACACGGGGTCTTCGCAGAAGAATTCAGCGAGCTGTTTCCGTATGCTCTCCACCTCTTCCATGTCTTTATTGAGAGCGGACACCTCTTGTTCTGCAACCTGTAATGACAAAACATTCTTTGTTATAAAACTTACAAACTTTGAGGTTAGGAGGAAATTATCCCGACATATTTTTGATGGAAGATTTAGTATTTAAACACGTCTCGTAATAGCATTTGTTAACGCTTGTGTTGGTGACAAGTCTGCGGAGAGATGATATACTGCTAAATATATGGTGCAAATTATATCTAGAAATTCTAGGATATCTCAGAGTTCTTTCAGCATGAAGAATTCTTTTAACCCTTCAGATACCGTCAATTAGAGACACAATAGTAGGACAATAGATGCGCGGCCACCGGTGGTCGCTTGGGGATTCATGAATTAAAAGACTAAGATTCAATTATCTCGTCATCTTCTTATCTGCTATGGTTGTTGGAGAATTATTTCAGACAAGTACCGTAGTCTAGCATTTAACCTCACCTGCAAGAAATCCCCCATCTGCTCTTTAATATCCTGCTGCGTGCTCGGCATCTGGATCTCCTTCTTTAGGCCCTGGATTCTGTTGGCCAGCGTCTTGATCTCGTTGTAGACCTGGTCCACGCTGGCTTTAGCTGCTTCTTCGAGGACACGGGTGTCGTCCGCGAAGTGGATCAACTCTTTGTTCTTGCGTTCGGCTTGCTGTTGGGGAAAAAGGAATATTTAGTATGCTCTATAATAATAATAATAATAATAATAAGTATGGCAGAGTAAGGAACTTCACGGACGCTTTTTCCGGGCCCTTCATGGGCCCGATGTAGACCAACTAGCGTCCGTAGCCTGGCTGCGCGTCGGTGACCTCTTTGGGGAAACCGAAGGTTTTGTCTGTGCAATTATGGACGAAGTTATCATGACGAATAACTACCGGAGATTTATTGTGAAGGACGGCACGGTTGACATCTGTCGGGCATGTCACCGACCGGGTGAATCAATCCGCCACATTATCTCTGGTTGTTCTCGTCTAGCTAACGGGGAATACTTGCATAGACATAACCTTGTAGCCAGGATTATCCATCAGCAACTTGCTCTGAAGTACTCTCTTGTGGAATCGGAGGTGCCATACTACAGGTATGTGCCCGACCCAGTTCTCGATAATGGCGATATCACGTTGTACTGGGACCGGTCCATCATCACTGACAGGACTATTGTAGCCAATAAGCCTGATATAGTGGTGGTGGACCGAAGCGAGAGGCGTGCAATGATTGTTGACATATCCGTTCCACATGACGAGAACCTCGTGAAAGCCGAGAAAGATAAACAAATCAAGTATATTGACTTGGCTCGCGAGGTTGTCGACATGTGGGAAGTGGATTCAGCGATTATTGTACCGATAGTCGTTTCAGCCAATGGCTTAATAGCCAAGAGCCTCGACCAACACCTTAGGAGGCTCTCGTTAGGCGGCTGGATCAAGGGCTTGATTCAGAAAGCGGTACTCCTGGACACGGCTCGTATAGTCAGGAGGTTCCTTTCTCTGGAGCCCTGACCGCCGGTAGCTTGGACCCTGTTCCCGAAACCGGTGGGACACTATTTTTTATATTTTTAAATGTTTTTTTAGTTTTTATTTAAATATTTAAAAATATAATTTATATGTTTGTACAATGAATAAAGGAAATAATAATAAAGTTTATTTACCAAAAATAGTTACAGAATATACACAAGTAGATATAACTAGTGGGTAGACTTATACTAGGTACACTGTGTTGCAAAAATTTCTGTACATAATTATAGTAACCCTGCCTCTTAAACTAGGCTATCCTGTATTTTAAGAGTCAGTGTCCAGCTTATAAATTCACTATTTTTATACAACAGTGGACAGTGTCGATCTACCGTTTAAATTTGACAGCAGTAATAGTTGTGCGTGTACGAGTAAAATGTGGAGGGGATGTGTAGTGGTGTGATGTGGTATGTGCTTATTGTGGGTTTGTGTGTGTGAATATAGGCTCTGTTAAAGTCAAGCGAATTCCAGTGGCTTTTTAAAGTGCGTAATCCTTAAAGTAGACCTATATTTGCTTTCCGTAATAATGGTAGCCAGTGAATCTATTAGCTAGCATGGTAACGATTAAAATTTATATTTCCCTATATTATGTCGGTGTCCCCGTGTTAGTTTGTTCGATTTACGGTCGACTATTCATATACCTTTGCGATATTCCAAAGCTGAATAGGATGTCACTAAATCTCTTATGTTTCTCACTACCAAAATATCATGATTCTCTTTAGTAATATTCCTTACCATGGCGACATAGTGCATGAGCGTCATGCCAGGCTTGTTAGCCCTGATGTCGGGTAGTTTCTGTAGAGAAGACAGCTTCACTCCTGCGGCTCCGCCCGCATAACCACCAGCGTTCAGGAAGTTACCGGCGATCAACGCTATGTATAGCACCTCCTGCAAATATAAAAGAAGTTGGATTTGACAACCAGCTCTTAATCTGTTTTCTATTCGAATACGTCCAAATTGTGATCGTTTTTTCAAAAGTTTTAAGATCTTTTACTTATCTTTAAGCATTAAGCGTTATATTACCTGTAGAGCTCTTGAAGACATAAGATCGTCTCCAGCGACTAGGATAGCGTTGATGGCACTCTCTAAGTATCCTGATGTTGATGCCCACTCTTCCTTTAGCAGCATACATTCAATGCGTAGTTTGTAGCTGTAGATAGAATAAAATAATAGTTACTAAACAGAACCTTTTAAACCAACTTCAAAAAAGAGGAGTTTATGGATAATTGTTTTATAGAATTATTTCTATGCTTCATTGTCAAAATCCAAACGGTGATTGTTTAAGTAAAATAAGTATGAAGTGCATAAACGAGTTGCGATTGAATAGAATTTTGTGTAGTTATGTGTCCAGTTAATACCTTATGGTCTGCTCAAAAGACCTAGAAGACCAACCAGTAGACCAAAAAGACCACTCACTTAGGAAGCTGTATGAGCTGCAGCAGAAACTTCTCAGCTGTCCCCAGCTTCGTGACGTCACCGGTGAAGGCCTTCAGCATCTCAGACTCATCTATTTCTGGTAGAATCTTGAGAAGACCACGCAGCTTCTCTGTACCGATGTCGTCGTGAGCTCCCTCGCGGATTAACTGGATTATGTCTTCATTGGAACTGTAAATGTGGTCAAGAAGGATGAGAATACAGATAAGCTATGATTTTGTCAGTCCAACGACAAACTATTAACCGTTGCTATCATGATAGTGGTTGACAGAGAAATAAAACTGACAAATTGTTGCTGCGTTTAAGCAAGACCCCAACCAAAAATTAGACTAGGGCAGGAAGATGATGACGAATTGATCAATAACCGAATCATTTTACCAATGTTTAGTACTCTGACATCAATATTTGCGTCTTCTTATAACATTCCTATGAGCAAATGGTATAAAAAAGCATGACATCTTACCTCCTAAACTGCTTCAAAAATATATTAACGTTGAGACTCCTCTTTCCATCCAGGAGTGTAATTTCAGAAGACTCCTTCCTCGGCTTCCTCTCCCCAGAGCTGTCGCAAATGGGACTACGACCTAACCTAGGTGAAGAGCCTGCAGAACCAGTTTGTTGTATCTGAAAATAATGAAGGCAGATATTTAAAGTCTAATTCAATCAAATGTAATTCCAGATCAGAATAATATTATATTCATATTTTGGCATACTTATTCTGCCTTCAACACCAAAAGGAATATGCTGAAGGTACAGGATTCCCGTTATATATTTGATGGATTATCAGCTAACCTGTTGACAGAAGAGTCCTTCGATCTCCGTCCAGTCGAGATCTGCCTTTGGAGAGTGTTTGTGACTCGATGCTACTAGTGACCAGATGTTGTTTTGACCGATGACCTAAAATTATTAGA
This sequence comes from Mythimna lalbum, assembly GCA_949319445.1. Lineage (NCBI taxonomy): Eukaryota > Metazoa > Arthropoda > Insecta > Lepidoptera > Noctuidae > Mythimna > Mythimna lalbum. The sequence continues at coordinate 999,278 of OX439365.1, forward strand.
GAGAGGATAGAATTATTTATTGGGTTATAAAATCTTGTTGTAAAAGGCTACTGCTTGTACAGTTAGGTAAGCACAAGGTGGTTCTATGACATGCAGTGTTACGACGAGTTTTTCGGTCGTAAAATGGATCCCGTTTAGAGTAACGGGATCCGTTTTACGACCGAAGCTGAATTATTAAAGGGATGGACCTATATAGCACAAAATAGATAGATACAGGAGTCAATCTCATGTATGTACTTCACTTTTTACACCTACGCTAGGCGATCACGCTAGGATCAGCGATGAGAGGACATCTCGCTGCTGTGTGATGATGATTGATGAGACCACAATAATATCATACTAAACACCACTCACCTTATTGTTTGGAATTTTATTCCAATTGATAGTTTTCATCTTTGTCTTCGGTATGGGGGTCTCTTGCTGCGGCAGCTTGATGTCCAGTGCAGGCGCGGGTGGTGACGGCGGGCAGGCCGAGGGAGGGGGTGGGACGGGTGGGGGAGGGGGACCGCATGGAGGGGGAGGGGGTAGCATCGGAGCTGGAGGTGGAGGAATAGCTGGAATGTAAAAAAAAAAACTTAATGTAGCATTTTTTTATTAAGACTCAAAGTAATGAGGCTAGTATTTAATTCATGAATCCCCAAGCGACCACCGGTGGCCGCGCATCTATTGTCTTACTATTGTGTCTCTAATTGACGGTATCTGAAGGGTTAAATAGATGTCATTTAAATGTCGTAGAACTTTTTTTGATTACTCATAAAATTAGATTTAGAAACATTCTTCATTGAATTGCTATGATGAATCTATTATATTGTTTCTCAGACGACATAAGTTCGACACTAAGTGCTCAGCCGGACTGGCATCGCGGTGCGGGGAGCGGTGCTGGTGCGGGAACGCGCATTGTACCTGTCCGCAGTCGAGCCATCTTAACAACGCGCCTGGTTAGCTTGAACTAGTTTGAGCCATCCGTTCCTGCGCTAGTTGCCGCTTGCCACCCGTGCACTCACTGTGACAACTTATGAACGAACTATGGCCTGAGTAGCCCGTGCGACTGCTTCTTGTACAATCTCTGATATATTCAAAAACCTATTTAAAAAGAAGATATAGTGTTGGAAGGACTGGTGACGGATCCCAGGAATGCGATAAATGCAAAACACACAGCACCGTTCGCTGTGGCGACACGAGAGGTCTATATCCAACAGTGGACGTCTTTTGGCTGAAATGATGATGAGAAGTTTACAAACCTGCACTAGGCATCATGACAGGAGGTGGAGGTGGCGGTGGTGGTGACAGCGCTCTCTGAAGACTCTGCTTCCTACCACCACCAGACATGTCACGGTGCTGACATGTGCAGCCCACTTTTGCCTGAAAGATGAACAATAATTAATTTATTAGCAGAAAAACATAATAATGTGCTCAGTCATTACAGGTAGTCAGATACCAGAAAGTCTGACCATCATGTTGCCCAGTTACTGGGTTCTGGAGGTCTGATTGGCAGTCGCTCTATATAAAATACTGGTATTCAGCCGCATCCGGCTAGACTGGAAACCATCAGATGATGATGTTTACATCATAATTATACGAAATGAGACAGAAACATGGTGAGTTTAAGACGGCCACACCAGTAACCGGGTAAAGACCAGACCGATGTGGTTGATGACAAACCCTTTAAAAACTTTGCCCGCTTTTCTGAAGAAAAGAAACACTTTGATAAATCAAGCACGATGATTTAACAACACTAATGCTCAGTTTATTGAGGTGACTATAGTAAATACCTCGTTTCTTGCAACAATTCATCAGTCCCATTGGCTGACTGGTAGAGAATATCTACCTTAGGCATTCGTTGTACCTTTGTGCATGAAGTTCTATGCAAATAAAATGTCTAAATCCACACACCTGAACACTAGGAGCTCTAAGCAACTTGGCAGCATCTTCCCTAGTCTCCAGTAGAGTAGCACGATGTACCAGTGTCTCTGCCGTATCCCATACGATGTCGCTGACCGGCTCCTTGGGGTCTATCCTTAGCAAGTGCTGCAGGATGCTCAAGAATGGGATTTCTTGAGGAGTATCGGCCACCTGAAAGTAGGACAAATATATTTGAGAACCTACTCAATTTTACCTATCTGTTAGAATGTGCCACTTTGCTTCTATTGGGTGTTCTGTAATAAGCATCATCATCTCATTGAGTGCTTGGATATATGCCCATCTACCTAACATCGTTCTGGAATCCTGCTTACCTGTTTAAGTATCGCATAGAACACATCCAGATGGGAGTTGAGGTTGATGCCCCCTGGACCCTGAGCCTCGTCGCTCTCCCTCTGCTCTTCAAACACATCGAGCTGGACGCCCAGGTCAGGGTGGCTGGCTGCTTCATGTCTGGAAGAAGATGGAACATTTTTTATGATGTGGCAAGAATCAAAAGGAGTTGAGCTGCTTTTGGACTAAACCGAATCGACTAAACTGTGTCACATCGGTACGAATCGTATTTAGATAGTTTTTTTTTGGAAAATAAATCTCTTTTAACTGTTGCCAACGGCTTCACCCGCGTGAAAGTAGAAAATTATCCAAAAGGAAAATTTATTCCCGGGATAAAAAGTATCTTATGTGCTATTCCAAGACATGCTCTACCCATGTGTCAAATATCATCTAAATCCAATCAGTCGCTCACAAACTTTCGGCTTTGTAATATTATAATTAAGAGTGATTACTATTTTCATCCAACTTATCTAAATCAATGTTGAATAACATTAGTTAGTTATACATATAATGTACTAGCTTTTGCCCGCGGTTTCGCTTGTATAAATGCGTGATAAACACTTGTATAAATGCGTGACGTAACCGTATGCATGATTATTATTGATTAAATCAAGATCAAGCTAAGCTTACTTTAAGTAAGTATCTGGCGTTTCACACGGACTGAGTACAAAAATATGGATTTGAGGGAAAGTAGCAGAAACAATGCCTGCAGGCAATACATTAGTTCGAGATCACTCAAGCACCACACTCTGTGATTTATGGTCAAACTTCAAATATTACGGTAGAATACGTAACACGCTTGAGTCCCATATTAGGAAAAGGTGAAATCCAAGACTGACTGCAATTGATTGAGTACCTATCGACTCTACCGCAATCGGATTTGGGATTAGAGTACTTACTTATAATTCTTTTTTTACAAGCGTATATTGTGTCCACTGCTGGGCAAAGCAAAGGAAAAAAAAAACGCTTAGGGTAGAGTAGGGTAGAGTAGGGTAGAGTAGGGTAGAGTAGGGTAGAGTAGGGTAGAGTAGGGTAGAGTAGGGTAGAGTAGGGAAGAGTAGGGTAGAGTAGGGTAGAGTAGGGTAGAGTAGGGTAGAGTAGGGTAGAGTAGGGTAGAGTAGGGTAGAGTAGGGTAGAGTAGGGAAGAGTAGGGTAGAGTAGGGTAGAGTAGGGTAGAGTAGGGTAGAGTAGGGTAGAGTAGGGTAGAGTAGGGTAGAGTAGGGTAGAGTAGGGTAGAGTAGGGTAGAGTAGGGTAGAGTAGGGTAGAGTAGGGAAGAGTAGGGTAGAGTAGGGTAGAGTAGGGTAGAGTTGGGTATAGTAGAGTGGAGTAGGGAAGAGCGGGGGCGAAGCCGCGCGGGCAAAGCTAGTTATATATACCTCACACATACAGCAGAATTAAGTATGACAAAATTAACTTTAAAATCTGTGCAAGGTCAAAAAGGCGCCTAACTCAGCATATGCTGCGATATTTAAAACGCAGCCCTGATATTCTGTAAGGGTCCTCGGTGATGCCACGCTCACACTCACAGAGCAAAGGGGAAGGGGGAGGTCCTTCCCCTTCCAAACCTCTCTGTCTAGGACGATTTCTGCCCAAGCTAGCCCTGCGAACATGATCAGATCATCACCTTCACTGCGGTTTACCTCGACGGTGATGTCCTCCCTCAGACATCCATACTTATAATTAAAAATTTATTTTATATAGGAATTTGGGTACAAGATTAAGTTTTAGTACCGTGTATTTGCTGCTTTTTATTTAATAATTTGAAGAGTATTAAGTAAGTGTTAAAATAAATCTGAAACGCGAGTGGAAAATACTTTAGTGAGCCTATTAATGACATTCCCGTTCATTCACTTTGGTATCATTCTCACGTCTAGGGATTTAGTTCTTTAAAAACGATTTTCAGTATGTAATAGCTCTAATCAGCTCTAAGAATTATCTACTCTTTTTTTAGGGGGTAGGAAATCAGTAATTATATCTTGTTCCGCTCCAGGTTGAGCTAGAGGGAGTGTCAGGCTTTAAGTAACTAAAACCTACACGTGTTCTTTCAATAGCACTTTGCGTTCTAGAACCTCGCCGTCGACCCAACCTGTCCTTATTGGACGGCGAGCTACTCATGACACACCGTCAGCAAGATGCGCCTACAGTGGTCACTAGTCGCCCTACGTACTAACTATTTCCAGCAAATATGACACACTTATTAATTGCATAAAAGACACCTGACTTATCTGAATCAGCGAAATATAATCAAGAACCGGTTCGAAGGGGTTTAGTCACATTATCCGTTGAAGCTAATATTTTAACGAGAGGTATTATTCACGGCGGATACGACGCCTTATTAGGAGTGAGCTGCGGGCTAAAAGATGCGCCTACGCAAGTCAGTTACAAACATTCGTTTTTGAATTTAGAACACAGTTCTGTGTAGTGGTACTAATGATGTAAAGGGTTGGAAGATGCAGGTAGTTGGGAAAAGTATCGGTTTCTAATGGTGTTAGCACACGATCGAACTTAGTACGACGGACTATACTCGCGCTGAGTTACGCTCGACTTTCATACGGATGGACCAAATCCCTCGTACCAAATTCGAGTCAAGACTATAGATATCATATTAATCAATATGTTTTTAGTTCTATATTGGTTCGGCGTGATAGAATTGATTGAAGATTCAGAGCAATTACAAAATGAATTTGAAATGACAACTCCTGGTACCTACACTTCTAGCTTCTAGCTTATTTTTACCGTGATGTTTTACAGAATATTACTATCGATATCATCAGTACCGTCTAAAAGCTGAATTATGAATTTATTTTGATACATTAATTATTTAAAATTGTCAAAACATGCTCGAACTTCGTACGGACGGACCAAATCCATCATACCAAGCTCGAATGTCACTTATGTATGTGTATGTCACTTAGTTTAGGTACTGTTTGTACTTCTTGAATTGCGCATTTATTTGATTTTAATCAAATAGGTACTGTTTTATAATATGGTGTAACAATATACTCGTACGTAGAAAGAACTAATTACTTCTCAGTTAGACTCCAAAACTTTTCTGTGACACTGTGTCACTGTTTCTTTTTGTGTTCTTGACACAGTGTCTCTCTGTGTTCATACATCAAAACAGCACGAGACATTATGTCGATTTTATTTAAACTTTTTTGAATGCGCCTAATATTAGTGATCAGTTTAACTGCGAATATGTACACAACTTAGGTGTTTTTGTATTCATTCCAGTAAGTACAGGGTCAGGTGTAATAAACTTTAATCTTACCCAATCGGAAAATTACTTTAACAATTCGTCTAAAAATAAGATCTAAGTAAAAAAGGTTTGTTATTTAAGAGTTTGTTGAACTTATGCTAAGTTATTCAACCTAAGGCAATACAGAACTAAATTGGCAATAATTTTATAATCTGACAGATTGCTAACCACATCCATCAAACCAGATCCAAATTAAGAGGCTCGTATTCGTACATTCGTTCCTTCTTTATTTTCCTCTATGGAGAAGTATGGAGTTTCTTGCACATTCTTCTTAGAGATATACAATACATATTCTACGCTCTGGGACGTGCTATTAACGTCAAAATACTAAAATTATAGCGCGCCATAATAAAAGGGCTACGTTGCCAGCTCGTGCCACCCCTCGCACCTCGCCCGCCCCTCAAATCACGCCACCTCAACGGTCGGCGCGCCTGCTCGCGCGCTGTTGTAATGCGCGGAGCGCTAGCGCCAGTCCGCTGTAAGCCACCACCTCGATCGCGCGCGCGCACGTGCTCCGAACCATGGGCGTCGGAGGCCTATCTTTCCGTACCTACCTACTTACGTCGTTTTTGTTCAGTTGCTGATATAAAATATTAAATAAGTATGTACCTACTTACGTCGTTTCTGTTCAACACGCCCCTATAACTGGCAGCCTAACGTGGTGCAGAACTATATAAATAAGTGCAAATTTTTTGTGACTGTGACGGTTTTTTTCCCGCGATTTAAAGACAAAAGTAGGTATCATTACGTAACAATTAAAGTGATGATTTTGATCGCGTACGTACGTAAAGTAGACTGTTCGTTCCCGCGTGATTGTGTGATACGATGGACATTTTTAGTGTTTAGGTAAAACCTAGCCTAGGATACCTAACTACCTAACAACGCTGTTTGTTATCGTTGTCGCGAATTGTGGACAATTTTACGATGGTGCGAACAAGATCGCGTGCTGAGAGTCCGGTTTCTCTCAGCGCTCCGTCTGCAGACTTGGCGCCAAATCAGGCGCCCGCGCCCGAGCCGGATGCCGCTTTGTGTGGCGCCGACACCGTTGCCCCCGCGGCTGTGGTGGAACCACAACCTGCTGTTGGTGTCTCGCCTGCTTCGGTCACCATGTCGACTGACCAGCTAATGTTGCTGATAAACAGGTTGAGTCGCAGCGATCCTGTAAGTACACCAGTACCATCTTTTTCTGGCCACTTTGCCAAGTGTACGGCTCGATTTGACGGTGAAAAGTCAAGTAACGTCCTGGCTTTTATTGACGCCATAGAAACGTACAAGGAATGTGTTCGAGTCGACGATAATAATGCGCTTCGTGGATTACCTATGCTTTTGACGGGGCTTGCTGCCACGTGGTGGCAGGGTGTAAAGGATAGTACCATGACCTGGCAAGCCGCTGTGGAGTCGCTGAGGCAGACTTTTGGACCAAGATTACCACCGCCTCAAATATATAGGAAGATATTCGAACGAGAGCAACGAGTTGATGAACCTACTGATTTATTTGTATGTCACATTAGAGCGATAATCGCGCAGCTCCCGCCTTTTTCTCTTACGGAGGCAGTTCAGTTAGATATGACTTATGGGTTATTACATCGACGTATCCGTGAGAAGGTACCGCGCTCCACTTTCGCCACCTTCCCGGACCTTTTGACTCATGCGCGCCGTGTCGAGGAGATCCTGGATGAGAGTCGTCCACGGACCACGGCTGATGTCAAACCGTCGACGTCTTCTACTGCGCCGATTACGCAGTCACCGACTGCGCCTAGTGTGAATAAATCGCGGCCCCGTTGCAATTATTGTAAACAGTATGGTCACCTAAAAGAGGCCTGTGAGCGCCTCGCAAAACAAAAGACCGCAAAGGACAACTCGAAGGGAGCAGAGCCGCTGGCGTCTGCGGTCACGTGCTTCGGGTGTGGAGCGCCCGGGGTAATTCGCTCCAATTGTCCGACGTGTAAAGAGAAGAAAAGTGCAGTGTCTAACGCGTTTCAATCAGTGTCCGCGAGTGATGATAAAGTCGATTCGCGTGTGCGTCCTGTAATTAATGTAGGCATTTATGGTGCAACAGGTAGCTTGTTGTTAGACACAGGTGCCAAACATTGTATTGGTAGTGTATCGTTAAGATCTCATTTAGTTAATAATGGTCATTCTTTCGATAATGTCTTCACTAATTTAAAATATGCTGATGGCCGCGTTTGTGCGCAAATTGTTGAAATGGCGCACGTTAACGTAACTGTGCGAGGGAGGGCACTAGTTGTTAGTTTTATTATGTTGCCGAATGCAACTGAGAGCTTATTAGGGATGAATTTCATTCAGGACGTTGGCATGGTGTTGGACTTTGACAGTGGGATATGGTTTGTGGGACATGATAAGACGCCTCAACCAATTGTTTTCGAAGCGAGGTCATTGAACTCACTTGCTTGTTCGTCAGTGGGTCTTCGTGAGGACGAGGGATCCCATCTAGTTTCGACGGAACGAGAGCGACTATCCGACCTCCTGAATGTTCACCAGGACATTTTTGCTCCAGGGGGAGAACCTACCCAGTTCGCCGTCCACCGCATTGATACTGGAGATGCCGCACCGATTGCAAGTCCACCCTATAGGGTTTCTCCCGTTAAGAAGGAAATAATTAGAAAAGAGATTGACAAAATGCTTGAAGATGGTATAATAGAGGAGGCTGAGTCGGAATGGGCCTCACCTGTAGTGCTGATACCGAAGAAGAATGGTGAGACCAGGTTCTGCGTAGATTACCGCAAGCTAAATAGCGTCACTCGGACTGATAAGTATCCGTTACCGGTGATCGACGAGCTGCTGCAGAGTACAAAGCCTGATTGTGTTATGTCTACTATTGATTTGAAGGCCGGCTACTGGCAGACGATGGTAGCACCAGAAGATCGACACAAGACTGCTTTTACGACACCATTCGGTACTTTTCAGTTCCGACGCATGCCGTTCGGTCTGAAGAACGCCCCAGCCACCTTCCAGCGTCTGATGGATCGCATGAGATCTGGCCTGAAAGACGTCTGCGTCCTTGGGTACCTTGATGATCTTCTCGTAATTTCTCCCAATCTAGATCAGCACCTGAAGGATCTTAACCTGGTTTTCGAGCGCCTTCGCCTGTTTAACTTGAGGGCAAACCGGGATAAGTGTGTCTTCGCTAGAGATAGAGTTACTTACCTGGGACACGTTGTTTTACCTCGGGGTATTGAACCGGACCCCACCAAGGTCGAATCGGTTATAAATATGAAGCCGCCAACGAACCTAAAAGAACTCAAAACATTTTTACAAACCAGTTCCTGGTTTAGAAAATTTATTCCAAAATTTTCAGATGTTGCGCGTCCTCTCACAAATCTGACCAAAAAGGACCGACGCTGGCAATGGGGGGAGAGTGAGCAAGGAGCGTTTGAAGAGCTCAAGTCATGTCTTGCAAGTGGCCCTATTCTTCGTCAGCCCAACTTTGAAGAACCATATGTATTGCGCACTGATGCTAGCGCCTATGCGCTTGGAGCAGTATTGATGCAAGGTGCGACACACAATGAAGAGAGACCGATAGAGTATGCTAGCAGGTTACTGACCCCTGCCGAGCGTAACTATCATACAACTGAGCGGGAAGCTCTGGCTGTTGTTTGGGCCTTGGAGAAATTTAGAGGATATATTGAGGGAGCCGAGGTTCGGGTTGCTACGGATCACCAACCTTTGAAATGGCTCTTATCCTTAAAGACTCCTAGTGGCAGATTAGCCCGCTGGGCAATGAAAATCCAGCCGTATAATTTGGTCATCGAATATACACCGGGTAAGGTTAATGTCATTGCCGATACGCTCAGTCGCCCCGTGACCACCGAACCCGAGGATCTTGAATCAAGTCCTTGCAGTCTTTGTCCGGTAGTCGTTGATTTACCTCATCGAAAAGCTGAAGATGTTCGTGAAGCCCAATTGAACGATTCTGACGTCAGTAAAATAATAAAAGACTTTGAAGATACAAATAATCCAGAAGCAGCCATACGCTGGACTGATAGAGGGTATTATCTTTCGCAAGGTGTCTTATATCGCTGTGATCCGGATGTAGATTCCGAAGAACCTCAGTTAGTGGTTCCACAGTCTTTACAGGCGGAACTTCTTAAAGAATTTCATGATGCGCCTACTGCTGGACACTTGGGTTTGGAGCGGACCTTGAGGAAGATCAAAGAAAGATATTATTTTAAGAACATGAAGACCTATGTGGCCCAATACCTAAAGTCATGTGACCTTTGTCAGAAATATAAAGCTACTAATCTAAAACCTGCAGGTCTGTTACAGACCCCAGTGCTCCAGCAAAGATTTGAGGTTCTTGCGATGGACCTATTTGGACCATTACCCGAAGGGGAAAAGGGTGAAAAATGGATTTTTCTAGTAGAGGACACAGCTAGTCGATGGGTGGAGCTTTTTGCCCTTTGTGATGCAACTGCCGAGGCATGTGCGAAAACCCTCATCGAGGAGGTATTTCTCCGGTATGGGGTGCCTCGTCGCGTAATTTCCGACAACGGCAGTCAGTTCGTCGCATCAGTTATGCAAAAGGCGATGTTTGTACTAGGAGTGAAGCAATCATTAATTCCTGTGTACCACCCGGAGGCGAATCCGGCAGAGCGTAAAAACCGCGAGCTTAAGAAACATCTAGCTATTCTACTTGGATCCGAGCATCGCCGCTGGCCGTTCGCTTTACCGATGGTGCGATTCGCGCTCAATACTGCACACAACCAAGGTACAGGACACACCGCCGCTTACCTTACGTATGCTCGAGAATTGCGTTCTCCTCTGACCGTACAGACGGATCTCCGAGGAATTGTCTCGCAGCAGAATTATGTGCCCCAAATCACGCCGTATTTGAAGGATTTCGCACGCGTTCTTCAGGATGTGAAGCACCGAGTAGAAGAACAGCAGGATATCAGGAAGTCAACGGGTGATCACTCTCGAAGGGACGTTCCTCCTTATAAGAAGGGAGATCTGGTTCTTGTGGAGACCCACTTGATGAGTAGTGCAGCCAAAGGCTTCACGAGCAAGTTTGCACCGAGACGGGAAGGCCCGTATCATGTCTCACAAGTTATTAGTCCAACGTCATTCGTAATTGTTGATAGTGAGGGGATGAACAAAGGGAGATACCATGCCAGCGCTCTGACACCTTATTTGGGTTCGACCTCGGTCATCGTTCATCAGCGCCGTCGTGGCAGACCAGCCAAGTCACAGCCGGGTCGTTCTTGTGACTTGGAGGGGGAGGTTATAGCGCGCCATAATAAAAGGGCTACGTTGCCAGCTCGTGCCACCCCTCGCACCTCGCCCGCCCCTCAAATCACGCCACCTCAACGGTCGGCGCGCCTGCTCGCGCGCTGTTGTAATGCGCGGAGCGCTAGCGCCAGTCCGCTGTAAGCCACCACCTCGATCGCGCGCGCGCACGTGCTCCGAACCATGGGCGTCGGAGGCCTATCTTTCCGTACCTACCTACTTACGTCGTTTTTGTTCAGTTGCTGATATAAAATATTAAATAAGTATGTACCTACTTACGTCGTTTCTGTTCAACACGCCCCTATAAAATGCCTATAAACGGTTTATCATCATCATCATTTCAACCGAAAGATGTCTCTTATTGGATATAGGCCTCATAGACAACGGACGGCTCTGTGTGTATTGCATCCATTGGATTTCCACGACTTTCACCAGGTCATTTTATGTTTCAATGTGGATTCATATTTTAAAATATCCTATCTTAGCAATATAACATTTTTAGTACATTAAAAATAAACGTGACCTGAGGGCAGCCAGCCCTCTGGTCACGTTCACTTTCTTCGTTCACGGTCTTCGCCCAAAGAATTAGCATTGCCATTCAACGTGGCAATGCTGCCAGTCTTCTGGGCACATTTCCGGATGACAGCGATGTGGAGGAGTACTGTACCAGACGCCTGAGCGTGCTTTGTCTTTTTGTATTATATTTATGTACATATTAGGTTTTAGTATAAATAGTTTATTTAGTATTTTAGTTTATTTTTAATGTACATATGTATTAAAAATGTTATATTGGTTTGAATAAATAAAATGTAACTCTAAAAAAAAAAACTAATCTTAACATAACCTATTGCTTTTTTTTTGTCAAACATTCTTTTTCCCAACTCTAAACGTACATACTGCTCCAAAACTAACTCTTGACCAAATAATCAACAAAAAAACTTCTAATAGCCACCGTTTACAACAACGTCTATCAAATTAGTCAAATTGCTTAATTCAAAAACTTCACAATACACACATAAATTACCATAATACTAAATAACGATCGACAAAAAAAACGGAACTATATCAAATGTTTTTTGTCTCACTAAAATTACTGTGCTTGATCAACCGGCGCTGACAAAAAAAAGTGTATCGATGTAATTGGCTGATATACATTTGAAATTATTGACTGACTGACTGATTTACCGACTAATAACAAACCATGGAAGTAATTGGCATAACCATATAAGAATCCACAGCTTAAAACACACAAAGTAGATGCGTAAACAGGAATAGTCATGGCATAGCCTTTTTGAAAAACAATTGATCTTAGACATCATAGCACGGTTAATGAAAATATTGCGAGTAAGCGTGAACAGAGACAGTGCTAAGGGATAGATAGCTCCTGGATTCAAGGTCGATGGCGCGTTGTGTTTTGTGAGCGCCTCAAATAGCCCGCTAGAACTAATGTCTACAAAGGGTGCGCTAGAATTCTAAGGGCTACTTTTTAGTCAGTAAAGTTTGATACAGGAAGAAGACTTGGACAGGAAGACAGATAGAAATATGGCAGAACTGCCAACAATGGCAAAGTTTTATGTGAACGAAGGTGAGTTGACATAAACTGGAGACAAATTCAGACTAATGATGCTACTTAGCCCAACAATACTTTACTAGCTGAGGATCGAACCAAAGACCTCATGCTGAGTAGGTGCACTAGCTATCACAAAGCAAAAGAGGCAGTCTCACTTAGTGCAGATTTATGAATTATTTTGAGTTAAAAACGAATTTAACAATTTAACGCCAACTTCAGGCAAGAGTTTGGGAAACACTTCGAATGCTTAAATTAGACTTCGGAGAATAATATTATAGCGACTAAATTTTGAGAGTATGTGTGTATGTTTGTAGTTACTTCATTTTGGCACACGGGTAGACCATTTCCTTTTGGTCTCAAATATATGTTCCATTGGGATAATTTTCTACCTTCACGGGAGCGAAGTCGTTGGCAGAAACAAGTTGGTCCATAAAACTATAAATGGCAGAATTATAATTTCTAGCTTGACGTAAAAATGATGTTGTAGATTTATGCGTTTTGCACACTGCCCGCTTGAGATAAATATGTTAATATCATTAGCTATTGTAGAGCCTTATTTGTTTCTTATGATATATGTATGTCCTTTATGGGAAGGTTAAGTTTTATATAACGGTATATAAATTCTTAAAAGGGCCTCTCTTTAGTACGTGATCATTATAATAACAGTTTTTTTTTTTAAAGCAGATGCGTAGTCAGGATAGCAGTAATGGTAATTTTTGGAACCCACTGAATGCCAACGACGCAATAATTAGTAGCTGATAATTTAACCCATAGAATGCTGAAGTTATCCATTCAGTGGTAGGTAATTAATACTTCATTGTTGGTAAATCATTGGTATCTTGGATACCGATTTATAAAAGGATGCCATGATATGGTACGAAAGATTGCGGGGCTCCAGGCTGCGAAACTTATTCTTAAAAGAAGGTCTACGCAATAATACGTGGTCGGTATATGCCATCATTAAGATTAAGTGAAAACATGAACAACGATTCTTACCTTAAGTTATTTAATGTTGGCAGCAGACCCAGTCCTGAAAAAAGAAACAAAGTTTAATGAAAGAAAACAAAGAGAATTCAAAGATCACAGAAATGTTATAGTGCCTAGCTAAGTAATTTCATAATAAGACGTGACCTTTCGATCCCCGAGTGAACGCCGGCGTTCACTTTCTCATCGTCTTTCTATTGTATCTCTAATTAAGAAAGGCTAGGCATATGATGGATATCGGATGGAGTCAAAACTAGTGCGCCTCACCATCAACGATTGCATCACTGCTTACCATCAGATGGGATCGCAGTCAAACACTAATTTACATCATTAAAAAAAAAGAAGTCAGCTGGATATCAGTATTTTAATCATCATCAATATTCAGCCGATAGACGTCCACTGTTGCACATAGGCCCCCCCAAGTGTCGCCACAATGAATGATCCTGTGCCTCCCGCATCCATTATTATTTTAATAATGATATCCAAAGCTTGAGAAAAGGCTAGGGAATTGATGATGATTTTTTATATAACAAATTATTTACCAATAAACTCATTCCGGACTCGGATCCTGTCAGGCAGCCGTGGTGCTGAGATGATGAGGCAGTTGATGAAGGCCACCAGCGCTGTCTTGTAGTCAGTGGTGCTGGCATTCTTCAGCTCCTCTACCACCACGCTGAGGCGGTACCTCTCGCCTTTCAGGGACTGGAAGATGAAGACGAGGACGTTATAGAGCCAGATAATTTTGACAAAGGGCGACTGTAGGAATATGAGTGGGTTTTCGTCAGTAAAAATGTACTACTTCCTCTCGCCCCACCTGGACCGGGAGAAGTTATTTGATGACTTTTCACCCCAAAAAAGCTATTTTATGAAAAAAATGAAGAAAAAGACATGTTGCACTGATCATAAATACATTGGAATAAAAGCAAGTATATTTTATATTATCGTAGTGACACATGCGTAACTGCAATATCCTATACCAGGTAAGAGATTTAGAATTCAAGAGACTCCTAGACTCCATCAGATAAGATAATGGTAAACACGAATCAATCGCTAATAATGAAAACAGATTACGAGTAATTTATAAAGGAGAATAAGATTTTATAGCAGATTTGGTTTATCGCGAAACTAATAGAGCTGTGCAGGATATTGAACAGTGGTGACCCATTGGTAAAGGCCTCAACTAACGTTGATGTCAGTTGTAGGTTGCGATTTCAGCCCCAGCCAAGCGCATTGCTTTGAGTAATTTATTTCACAACTGCTGCTCTAAAAACGGTTAAGGAATACATAGTAAGGCAACCGATATGTCCTAGAATTATAAAATAGAAGAACTGTGACGTCCACCGACTCACACTGATCCCGCTTGGTAGATTACGGCCTATACATTCTTTGTCCACCAATCCTTGGTGGGCCAGCGGGCCAGTGTGGTGCATTACGATCCATTACTTCTCCTATAGAGGAGGCCTGAGTTCCAGTAGTAAGAATATTATAGGCGTGTATTGTCACTCCAGTAGACTATGGATGTGTCGTTGGTAGTCATACTAAACCTGGTTTGTCGTTGAGAGGTCACTGTCACACAGTTGAATTGCTTTATTGCCGAAGGGATATTTAAATATTACAATACTTTATGGCTGTTTACATAATACGAAATTCAACGCACGTAAACAATTTATCAGGGTCTACACAACGGAGTAAGGATCCCGGACCTCGATTTGTATCAATGCAAAATACTTCAATAAACGCATGTGTCACACGAACCACGTGTCGAGAGCTACATCAGAAATCTGCATAAATAGTAGAAGATACTGATCTTTTACTTAATATGGTTATTGGCTCCTCATCGGTCACAAATACCGCTGTTTACCTGTTTACCTTTAATGATTCATTCAGTTTGCACAGAAGTAATAAGCAGTTTAAATAGACAAACTTGTTTATTTTATCTCCTTGAAGATGTAAGTTGAACGTTAGCATCGTAATTTTAGGTTTTAGTTGTATATTTCAAGGTTATTAAGAAGAGTAAGTAACTTTCGGTCAACGTCCTTTTTTACAGAGAATCGTTGCGCCTCACGCCCTCCTCGCGCCGCTGGCGATGCAATGGTAGCCACTATAGATACGTATATGTATAAACAATATTTCTACCAACGCAATGAAAGAGCAAAACTCAAAGCCATAATTACATTTTTAACGAGTAAACTGATTTTGATCTCTAGATAGTTTTTTTTTTCAAATCATCAATTAATCCTTCTTATTTTCGTGTCGATGCTCTCAAATTTTATTTTTTCTGGCCTAAGACACATCGTCATTTACAAAAAATACGTTGACTTTGTAAAGTCTCATCCCTGTCTTGTTCACTAGTAGCTGGCCAACCTGAGTGTACAATAATTACTCTATTGTTGGTCTCGTATAAATTCTGAAAACTGCAGGTTATGCAGGATGGGCAGCAAATAGAACTTATCGCATTTCTTTGTGTAATTTATTTCATCAACACTGCTTTAGAAACCGACATATCCAAGAACGAAAAATTATTTATTATAAGGCTGATTATGCTATATAACAAATAGATAACTACTAGTGAACAAGACAGGGATGAGGCTTTACAAAGTCAACGTATTTTTTGTAAATGACGATGTGTCTTAGGCCCGCAACTTGTATCTAATTCTAGAACAACCAATTTGGGATTTAAAAAGTTGTTATTAAGATCTTAAAGTCAGAAGGTCTGGAAACTTACCTTGTATCTTTCTAGGGTGTCAGCTGCCCTGGCGTAGCCGTCAGCATTATAGACACACAACGCTGATAACAGCTCGAACACCTGGCGAATAACACCACAGTTAAGTACATCTAAATCATCATATTGAAGAATTCAAACTTAAACCATATTCGTGGCGTAGAGCAACACTATGCCCTTTCTGAGAGTTCTTAAACTGGTGCATTATACAAAGGTGTTAAAATGCTTTACACCAAAGGTTCTAAATGTCATGTATCCAAAATTGGGAACAGTTTACTCCTAATCATATAGCACCTTTACTCTACTGTGTGGATAAATGGCACAAATATAGGAGGAGACTTTTGACTGATGGATGATGACTGGTTATTTTTTATCATTTCAGTGGATATTGGTATCTTCTGTTAGACACAGTCCTCGCCAAAACATAGTCTTTTTGCACCATCGTTAGTCCACCTTGATACTAAACTATCTTTTGGTTCATTGTTGATTCTAGTTTTCCCAAGTTGTAATGGTTGGAGGTAGATAGCATGATTAACTGCTCCAGTCATTGTTACAGTATCTACTTGGTCGTTTATTTTTTTCTCCATAATTTAAAGAGTAACTGTTTTTATCTTCGCGACCAGTTCGTCTATTTTTCTATCAGCAAGCTGTATCTCACCAACCATACAAGATAGGCAATTGCAATTTTTACAATGTGCGTAACTTCTTCTATTACCATTATATATTACTAGCTTCTGCCCGCGACTTCGTCCGCGGAAAATTTCTTGTTTTAAAATAAGATTACACTCGATTAGACGATGCGCACGTTCAGCGCTAGATTCCTGAGCACGGGCCTGTGATGTTATGGCATTTTGCCTAGCGAGCCGCTGCGAGCGCTCAGCGCTAGTCTCCCTATCCCTTGTCTCAGAGACATGCTGCCTTAAATGAGATAGACGCTGCGCACGTTCAGCGCTAGATTTCCGAGCACGGGCCTACGATGTTATGACATTTTGCCTACCAAGCCGCCGCGAGCGTTTAGCGCTAGTCTCCCTATCCCTTGTCTCAGAGACATGCTGCCTTAACTCAGATAGACGGTGCGCACGTTCAGCGCTAGTTCCTCGAGCACGGGCCCGCGATGTCCTCACATTTTGGCTAGCGAGGCGCTGTGAGCGCTCGGAGCTAGATTCTCTAGCGCGTGCTTGCGAAATATATTCTCTATTTCTCGAGAGGCGCTGCTCATTTTCAGGGGCAGATTATTCCGTACGGCGTACTCGAGCGGCTCTTGTCTGTGATGTCTGCCGGGACAGTTGAGATTTCCTTTTAGACATGCTCTCAACAAACTACGCACAGACTTGAAAACAATTATGAACAAAAGGAGAGCGACTCGAACACCGTCCGCCTTTACAAAACAAAACAATCGTAATATCGAATAACTCGTATCGATTATTACGATAGAACGAAGTACGAAACTACGAACATACAAAAACGTACAACGAAATTACGATATTTTCGATTATGAGGTATCTATCAACAACAACAACCATACGAACGAAACAACCGAAACCAATAAGCAACTGACAGAAGAACTCCAACTAACGACAACGTGGGCATAATAATTCGAGAGGGTCATCAATCCACAGAAAGTCTTAACACCGCGATTCAGAAAAATTACGTAATTGCAGAACGCCATCTATGGGCAAATAGGTGAAACGTTGGGCACGCCACAATTATGGCGGTAAGTCCCCTCTTTGAGGCGTGGCTGGAAAGGCCTCACGGCGTCCTTACCTTCCGCATGACACAGGTCCTCACCGAACATGGCAAGTTCGGGAGGTTCCTGCACCGAATTAAAGCGGAAGAGACGCCCGAGTGTCGCCACTGTGCGGAACGCCCGGAGGACACGGTGGAGCACACAGTCGAGGTGTGCCCTGCCTGGGCAGAGCATCGCCGTGCCCTCGTGGGGGCGATCGGCGGCGGACACCTCTCGCGGCGGGCTCTGGTTGAGGCCATGGTCCTTAGCGAGGAGGAATGGCAGGCGGTCGCCTCCTTCTGCGAAGCAGAATGCTAGCAAAGGCGGAGGCAGACCGCATCAGGCAACGGCGCCCCCGCCGCCGCCGCCGGAATTCCGATCCTGATTTCCGGCCACCGTAGACGCGGGCTCGCGGACGGCGAGCCATGGGTAGCTTGCTGTCCGATCGTCCGGTAATGGACCGAGCCCAAGACGTCGACGGCGCGCACTGTTCCCGCGCGCCTCAAGAAGTTGTCAGCAACAGCAGAGGCCCAGCTGGGTCGAAGCCTACCGGGTCCAGGGTTATCCGAAAGGGAACTCGTGCCCTGGTTTGAAGGCTAGAAGGAACGGGGTGGGTTTTTAATCAGTAAGAGTCTGACACTATCTCTCGCTCCACCCAAGGGCGGGGGTTGTCATAAGATGATTTTTGCCCACCATAAAAAAAAATAGGTAAAACGTCTGCACAATGAAAGTTACGCTAGGGGCATTTTGCGTTTTAGTAATTTTATATTATCTTCGAAACTGTATGACCAATTGCTATGCTGTAAATGGCAAATCTTATCTGTATAATGTTCTTGTGATACTGAAATAATTTATTGTCATAAGAATTAATATTTTGTTGCTCAAATAATCAACCAAACGTAAGTATGCCGAAAAAAAATATTTTTAATGCAATAAAAGAAGTATAAAAGATGAAATATAAAAGATAGAGATATGGTACCGCGGACTTTTTTGTAGAAATAATTAAGACGAACCAGGTAGCCATACATTGTTTTTAATTTTAAGCAACTGTTTAGGCAGCGCACGCAAATAATTCTATTTTATGAGGTATTTTTTTCCGACTTGCTTGACAAAAGTTGTGATAGCTCGGTTAATATACATGCTATAGAAACAATTTATAGCCTATAGCACTCAGGAATAATGTAGCTTTCGGCCAGTAAAAAAAAAATTAGAATTGGATTATTAGTTCCAGAGATTACCCCCTACATACAAACTTACAAACTTACAAACTTACAAATTTTACCTCTTTATAATATTAGTATAGATAAAAATTTCTTCGTATACGAGCCCAACATGCTACGAGTAGTAATAGGTTTTTAAGTTTTCATATCTTACCTGCTTCTTAACAGGCGCGGCCGGCGATGTGAGCGCAGCGGCGAGCTTGCCCGTGTACTCCGCATGTTCTACGATGTAGTCCAAGCCCACTCGGCTCTCCATCGCCTCACTGGAAACAACAACATTAGCTTAGAAACCAGTAGCAAACAAAATAATACATCTACTATATCTACACAACAAATCATAGAAATTAATAACAATTCTATAGTCTACTAGATGTTGCGCTGCACAAAGTTGGATTATAAGAATAAAATAATAGAAACGACAAGCAAGACATGGATAAAGAAGGTTATTGACCTGCAGCTGCTGATGATGATGATACTGAACAAGTTAGTACTCTTCTTTAGCAAGAAATGTCTCAGGATTCAATAATTTCTTGTATCTTTTAAAGAGTTCATATGACGCCATACCTTAGTCTTGCTACGTCCGGTACTGCATGAGCATTAAGCTTTGCTATCAACTTTGCTACTTGGCTGCCCTTTTCACTACTACCTAAGCTATTCGAAGTAGCTCTTCCTTTTGAAGGTGTGATACACATTTCAAACACTTTTTCAATACCATCTACTAAAACACTATATCGCAAAGAGTTAAAAAAAACCTCGGTAACTTTACGTTAATTACTAAGTAACTTATTGTCAAGAGTATTGTCACAGTCATGACGTTTCCTCAAATGCAGCATAACCGATGTTGTTGACATGTTTATATGCTGCTTAAGACTTGAGGAATAATCCAAATGATAGCGAATGGAAAATATTATCTTAAAGGTAAGCACTTGGTATTCTGTGCGCGATGGTCGGTGCGTTTATGGTAAGAACTTGGTAGTCTGGTCGTGAACACATTGACGTATTGTCAATACATGGTAACTGTGGTATTAGATAATGAGGAACTTACTAGACTTACAGGTTCTATTGTAGCCCTAGACGTTATAACAAGTAGTACTGTAGCCTTTTTCGTGCGTCTGTTTGCACTTTGCGTAATCACAGGATTTTTGTTCTACTCATCATTATCATTTATTATTATTTTGAGCCGAAAGACGTTCACTGTTGGACATGATCTCCCCAAGTGTCGCCACAACGAACAGTCCTGTGCTTCTGGCATCCATCTGATCTTTTCCTATTACTTTTGAGGAAAAGAAGCCTTTTGGCGGTTTATAGTTTTTCTTTGGTTTGTTTAATTTAATAAGCTTCATAACAGGTATAGAGTATCGAGTTTTAATAGTTTTATCAGAATTTTGTAGTAGTAGAGCAGCTAATTTTTAAATTAATGTATCAATACAATCAAGGTTTTTTTTTTAGTTTAATTCTTTAGGTATTCTTTACAGTTTGCTTTGACTTCTCACAACGTGACTTGAGTAGGTACTAATATTACTTTGCAGGTAGCTTGTAGGTATACTACTACTTAAATATATAGGTACCTATTCCGCTACAGCAATCAATGCAAATAAGTCCATAAATTAAAATTAAGAAGACAAGTTATTTATTGAATATGTTTGAGAAGATGCGACTGTTAATTAAAATTATTATTTTATTTTTAATTAAATTATGCAAAAAGGAACCAGTGTAACACCTGGTTGATATTTTTGGTGTATTTAATACAACTTAGGATGCTTTATTTTTCTTTATAAATTATTATTGATATATAAAGTGAGCACAGGTAACCAAATCCAAAATTATGAGCAATATTACTCAAAGGAGTCTTGAAAACAATTTTATTTTGATGAATAAAACTGAAATATTGGATATTGAAAACAAAAAAAAAAAACAGTATAGGTACTATTACACCAATCGTCAATAAAAATCCATTTCTAGTAAATAACAGACCTAGCTAGAACTAGAAATGATAAGTAGAAATTTACCCTAATGACCTCTACATTTTACAAGACAGTTGCTGCTCTTCTGATTTTATACAAAGTATACTGGTAGTTTAAGAAAAGCTAGGTTTAATTTTTATTTGTTTGATATTTATTTTTTTATACCTTATAGCATATATGGCATTTGTCTCTAGACAAATTATTATTGTCTCCTAATAAACACAAAAATATTAATAAAGCTGCCAGGTAGAACTATAAATATAGTAATTAAAAGAAACACGTTTTAAAATGCAGATGTAGCCAATGTCAATAATTCAATCATTTAATAGTGATATTATTAAAAATAATAGTATCTATCGATATTATTACTTATAATTAAATAATTATGAGAAAAAAACTTAATCTGAATTGGCTACGGATGGTAAACAGCAATTATCATCAATTATTATCAGTTTTTGTGATTGTAAATCAATAAGATTTTTTAGTTTTATTTATTAATAAATCGATGTTTGATAGTGTTTTTTTAGTGTTTATAACATTTGTTTTCCTTCTTGTACCTTCGTACTTGTCTATAATTTGAGATTTCTTGCTCAAGGTTCTAACAGCCACAGTTACAGAAGTCAATTCACATCAAAATGTGAAAAAGTTTTGGAAAAGACATTATAAATAATTATTAAATATTTTTTTAATCAAGTGTACTATAAAGTAATTTTTTGATTCATAATTACAATCGAAAAAAAAATATTCTAACTGTAATATAGACCTGCCAGTTCTAAATTAATAAAAACCTGTGTTTCAGGCCATCAATTTCAAAACAAAAATACATTTATTAGAACCTGCATTAAAAAGAAAGCAATATTTTAAAACTAGATAATAAAGGATATATTATCTTCTTCATCATCTTCTTGACAGGAATGACCCGTTTTATTTGGGGTCGGTGCAACACGTTTTACTCTTCCATTCCATCTTATCAATTGCCAATCGTTTGTCCTGATATGGCATCAGGATAAACGATTGCCTTTCAACTTTTCAGTCACTGGCATCACTTTCAAACTTCCTCTAAATAAACTAATTTCACACTTTATCCATTTTCGTCACACGACACATCCATCTCAATATTCTCTTCTTCACTACATGCAATCTTTTTCCAACATGTTGATCCATACAGTATGACCGGCCTTAAGATATATATTATAATGTTTAAATTAATTAATTATCACGATTTCGTATCTGTCTGTGGGTGTACAACTAGATAAATGACAACTGAATTTGTCACATATTTATCTAATGAAAACATGCGTGACCAATGTATTTCTTAACCAAACCATGATACTACAAGCGTTAACCCATTACCAACAATTTAATCCGCGCTTGTAATTGATAGTTTCATCAGAGAGAGATAAGCATCGTAATCAATCGCGGTACTAACATATGCAAACTAATTCTAAGAGCGATACATACTGTTGCAACCACTCTGCCTATTTACTAAGAAATGTATGTAAATTACTTTATTTATTTGCCCCAGGCTTGGACATTGGCTAAGTTCGATTAATTTTGAGGGAGATAAATCAATTGATAAGAATATTATGTCTAGCCTGTAATCCAGTCTAGGTTCACTCAGTCTAGTCTCACTTTCAGCAATATGTATTGTGGGAATTATTTCATCAATACCCTCTTGTGTTTCTCAAAAGACTGTACTCATTGTATTCATTTAGTAAGAAATGCAATAGACGCACAACAGTCCACCTGCGTTTAATGAATATACATGACAGCATATCTTTGATTATCAATCTACTTGATAGAATGTGCTGCTTCAATGTTATAAGGTCTAAGAATATCACCTATATGTGGAAAACTGTGGTCAAGAAAAAAATAAAATCATATTCCCAGGACAAAAATAAATACAAATTCGTTAAACCATGTGAGCTTAAAGAATTTAAAAACATACACACACATAACATACAATCTTTCGCGTTTATAAAGCAGCCCAAACGCAACTATGGGCTAAGCTTTTTACTCCATTTATCAAAGTTTAAAATAGAGATATAGTTCTAGATTAGCATTTAAATGTTATACATTAATTGCAAAGAAAACAAGATAAAAAAAGCTGGTTTTCCCTCATTTTGTATGGTTTGTAACCAGTTCTACATCAGTCGATAGCCAAGAGGTGGAACATTGACATGACATATACCACGGAGTAAATAAATCAGAAGTTCTACTTCATACAATAACGTAAATGGCACATGTTTTATGAAGCGATCTTCTAAGACACGGCTGGGAAAGAGAGATTATATTGGGTAAGATTTTATAAGATGTAAAATGGTTATTATTATTATTATTTTTGAAGATCATCTCCCTTAGTGTAGGGGATGTTGTCACTGCGACCTAAAAGATCTATTGTGTCTCGCTACCTTGTTAAAGTAACTCTTTTAGGTCAGAGGCTTCCAGAAAGTCCAGAATACTCCTAGCTTTAAGAGTTTTAATCTCCTCCGGGCGAATAATGTCGGCCCAGATGGATACTCCGTTTGTGGATAAGGGGCCTGTATTCACACAAAAGGTGCTTAGACGTCTCCCTCTCCTGATTACAGTACCGGCAAACATCAGTGTCACTCAGTTTCATGTCAAATTGGTGCCTGTGAAATGGTTATATCCCGTTTCTGAAATATTATTTATATAGATAGATTTCAATCAGAAAATAATCTAATCAGAACAAATAATAAGCTCTTATGAGTATTAGATATAGGTTTAGATATTAGATATATTCTACATATACGGTTCCTAAAGAATAAACCACGTTTAAATTTAATTAGTAAGTGATATGAAGGCCTCCTATACACGTTAGTATCAATGCATCCTGTGGTACACCTAAGGTCCCGCAAACCTTACGGTGCACTGCAAAACGTGAGTCCTAAAACTGTCCAAGGTGCATTATGTGTCACATAAGCCAGAACCTCATTGTGATTTCATTTACACCGCTTTAAAACATAACGGTACGAAATATAGGTGACAACAGTAAACCAGTGATGCCTAACGCAATCGTGGATGCAATTTGTGTTGGTAACTGGAACTCATAAATATTAAGAAATCATACACTGAATTTATAGTGGTATTGAATACTTCAAAAGCTTTTAGGTAATGACTACAAAATCGAAAATTACATAGAATAAAAATTATATTTCGAACTTGAGCTGGGTTTAAAAATAAAATATTGATATGTATATTAAAAGATATACACGATCATATTGGAACTTCTGTGATTTCTTATTTTATGCAAATCTATACATTGGTGTATTATTTGTAAAAATCTATAATTTATTAGTTTAAAGCTATAAAAGTCCTCAAATAGTTTTGATAATTTATGCGTAAATGTTTGGAATACTGATTAATGTTATGTTAATTTTTGTCACAAGTTGATTCTTTTTTTCAATAAAACGGTCTTTTTCCTATATCAACCGGTGAGGTAATTTAATGTTTATCTAGAAGCAAATGTTCGTTACTTAATCGTGTTTCTATGAAGTAATTTTATTCAGATAGCTGGTATTCGTAGAATTTTACGAAATGATGAAGGCTTTTGGCTACGACGAATAGTTTTCTATATTTAGAAAAATATGGCCGTTTATAGATAGTAAAAAAATTATCAAGATTCTTTTGAACTGTAAGGTGATCCTTTATAGCGAAAGTTATACAATCTTGTCTTAATATTAGGTATTATAGGGTAGCCATAATGACTATATACTAACATATACTAGTTTCATCTAGAAGATTTAAGTATCTCTTAATTAACAGCTTAGCTTAGTGTGTTTTAATCTCACTACTACCCATAGTAGTAGAGTATAACCATAATATTTTATTACGATTATCTCATTCATTTGAAATTTATAATCGTAAGCATTAATAGACTTTCTACAAAATTAGATAAAGCACATTAGTTTAATGGAGTGTTTCCAACTAAGGAAGTGTGTTGTTATTCGATACATAAATAATTATAAAAAAAAACTACGAAATAATAAAAAGTACAGGACGTAAACTATTCCCTTGGAGAACGCTCAACGTGATTCGGCGAACATCTATAAAAATTAGCATTAAATTAACATTATTACATGTTGCCAGAAAAATTGCATTAAATTCATTAAATACCGGCAAAGGATTTTTCTAACTCTATGGGCATTTTATTTTTATATTAGGCTTCATCAATGAAATGCTTGAGTATGTTCTAAAATCCCATAATATTATACGTGAAATATCTATGTCTATAAGTATAAGTCAGAAGTTATGTAATGTCTTTGTTTACAATAAAGAATTAAGAACATTTCATGGCACAAGTCAAAGCTAAGTTACATTTATAAATCTGCTAAGTAGAACAAATGTATTCTTGAACCTTAACCATTTGACACTTCATGATTAATCATTTTCTTGCAATACAAACATTGCTCAGCCAATTACTGCCACTGACATCCAGCAGACCACCTGCTTTGATCACCATTTGTCAAACCCCGATACCATCTACCATAGCTTGGTATTTAGAACCGGCTAGCATCTCAACGATATTGTCCAACAATCAACGAGCGTATGATTGTTGCCAACAATCCCACAATATATTATGTTTATTAAGTTATGAAACTATCTGTCTGAATATTTTAACGACTTTGTTTATTGTTTAAACAGTTATTGAAAAGATAGCTTTTCTAGCTTAAGTGTCTGGTATGTTGTTTGCCTTGGATTGGAAGTTTTTGAATACATAAAATTGATTAAATCTAATTTTATTATTAGACAAATGGCAAAAGCCACACCCACTTTTCACATAGCTGGAGACATAAGCGTGTTAAGAAGAATTTTTTAGGTTAGTTCAGCCAGTCAAAAAGATTACTAATAAGATTGATGGCCCAACAACTGGTTTTGATAATAAGGATCTATTAAGGATCACTGTTACTAAGTTCTTGGTCAAGCTGGATGTCGATAGGGATTATTATATAGATATGGGTAGATAAGACAAAATTCACGAAATCCAATATTCTGTATTTATTAAAACAGCTACTAGTTTTTTAATTATGTAACATAACATGGAAGATCCATATTCGTACTCCACGTGATTAAATCCAACCAATATTATATTATATAATAACAAGTCATGAGAATATTGATCACTATGATGTCTTAATTAACACGTTAATTACAATCGTGTTGTCAAATGTAATGTGATAGGGACGCACGTGGCTTGTGTCGTATCTAGCGTTGATACTGTTGCATCTGATAAATGATTTTATAGCTGGGAAGATAAAATATGATAAATAATAATACCGTCAATTATATTCTGATAATGACTCGTAATTGCATATTTTGGGATAGTCGCAATTTTTTTGTCTACTGTATCAGGACGGCCTACCCTCTCCTAGAGAGAGGAGGCCTGAGTTCCAGCAGTGGGAACATTTTTCAAAAGATCACCAGTTGTTTTTTTTTTTATTTATTAAAAGGCTGATTATACATATTTAATAAATTATAAAATTGTTGATCACAGCTTCATTTCTCTATTCGAGATCTGCTGGATGCAATTTGATTGGAAATGAGCAATACCTTTGTACTCACCTATTACTTCCTGAATCTTTAGGTTAGAAGATACTCTGTATGTATGTACTAAAAAAAAACGTTGGGTTTTTATTAAATTAGTTAAAATACGAAATAAACATGTGATTATTATGCTTCGATTAGAATTTGGTAACTGGATACCGCCCTTTGAAACCCTACTTCCATATCCTTGTATCCAATACATTGTTTACTTCATTTGTTTACAATGATTATGTAAATTTGACGATTACATAACTTACTGCTAGGCACGATATAATTGAACTGACATGCCTATTGATTGAGCCTAATGAAATTAAACAAATATAATTTACAAGCGCACTTGTTGGTAGTTATAGAGAGCTAGACCAGATAAGTTATAATGTCAATGCTAAAGTAACAATAACATCCAAAAAAAGGCTCCAAAAAGTTTTAAGTTTTAAGCTACTTACTAAAAAAATTTAGATGACCTACGCAACTAAAAGCATGAAAGAAATCCGATCAAAATCCACCTTGCTACTTGATACCAAGAATAGAATCGTAAGAATTGCCTCTCAAAAGCAACATTAACAACCACAATCAAGCGAGCAATCTCCTCAGATTACCACTAAGCTGTAATCCCACAACGTTACGCGATACCAAATAGTTTCACATCATAAACTTGACGTAACTCCAGTAACATTTATCTACGATATATTTTATTACGGCGCGAACATTTCGATTGATATAACTTCACACGTTTCATGTGAATGGAAGCGTGTTTTATCAAATAGGAATTACTGTTGGACTACGATTCTTTTGAATCGAGTGATTAGATGTTGCTACAGAAAAGTAATTAACTCAGAAGCTATGTACGTTCTTAATGCAAGAAATATATTTCGTTCTTTACTATTTACTTTCTGCATGAGGTTTTCTGTAATTACAAAATGTTCCTTTTGAATCTTGGGTAAACTTTATCTATTTGCAAATTTTTCATCAAACTTCAAGACAAAAGCATCCACATCTCGTTTAACCCTATTTTACTCTCTTAGTTTTGTCTAGATTTTCTTCTTGTCATCAACCCATCCAGATATCACACGTGCCTTTTGTTTATTACCTTCTTTTTCTTTCACTTGATGTTTTGGCATGTTATGAGTACGTGCTTTATTTATTCTAAATTGACTAACTTATTGCCTACCTCTATGCTTACAAATATAGACCATTTCAATTTGTACACTTTTTAGTTTCAGAACCTAGAAGACAATCATCAATACGACAGCGTTGCGACTCACTTTCGAGTCCCACAACCCTATCTAAAACTCCTAGTACTAGCATCATTAGTATACCAAGGTGGGCCAAGAGAGGACAGTCGATGATCTGGCGCCGCGTTGCGCGAGCACGCCTGCGCATGCGCACCAAAGTTCACTGATCAATATCTATGGTTTGTAATGCTACTGGTTTTTTATAATGGCGGTCTTGTCGCCTCAGGGGAGGAATGGTGTGTCATCGAAGTGACCTTGGGTGTGGGTATGATGGTCTCAAGCACGATGATTAATTGTTTACATGGGCGTTTGTTTGAGGTTTGAAAGGTTAAGAGTGTTCTTCTGAAGAAATCTCAAGTTTGTTAACTTCAAACAACGAACCATCGAGACTGTTTTGGGTCGTTGAATACGTTTGGTGAAGAGTGACGAGAAGAACCGACAAACCTTCAATAATGAGATAAGGTTAGAGAAAGAGAAGCAATAGTATTAAATCTATCTCATGTTATAGGTTTTCTAAACTATACCTAGTAATGTAACGCGTACATCGAAGGACTGGGACCATTTGCCTGCTGTGGTCTTCCTGCCCGATTTATAATTTGGGTGTCTTCAAGGCTAGAGTGCTTATATGGTGAGGCGCACAATAATTATTAATAAACTAGTGCAACTCACTATCAACGATTGCTTATTATCAGGTGGAATCGCAGTCAAACCCTAGTTTATATCAATTTAAAAAAATGTATACCTAATTTAAAAAAAAACTTTAACTTGCGCAGTAGTTGAGTGAGTGGTTGTTGTGCTATATGTCCGGGTTTGTTGGTTTGTTTATCTTGTATTTGTGAGTTTACATATTTGTGTACGCATCCACAAAATAAGAGTAATGCTAGTGTGAAGAAAAGTTGAAAAAATACTATAATAGCCTACGTGGAAAACTCCTAATCGAAACTAATAGTAGAGTAGATAACGTAAACGGTTTTAAGCAAATGAAGGCCAATTCAAAATATTTCTACGTGGACACTTATGATACGTTAGAAGCTATAATTATGCAAGGTTTCAATTGGTCGTGTCCTAAAGAGAAGACAATTATAAAAGCAATTTCCAATAATAGTAAGTTTAAGCGCAATCAAATATTTCAGACACTCAAATATCTAGATGAAGACCCAGATCCCAATACCGGATCTGGCTTCAGTCTCAACTGACCACATTCCAGTAACCAGGCATTTCTATTCAAATGGAGTACTATTAACAAACTGTAGGAATTAAACAGATTATCCTGCTTGTTACAAAATGTGTCGGTATTCGTGCTATTCGCTCGGTGGCACTTTATCTGGGTTCAGTCGAGAGGTTGTAACTTAACGGCGTTAAGTTATGTTCGAAGACTGATTGGTTAGCGGTGCAAGTTATAAGCTTATGGAAATTTAAAGCTTATACTGGACAACAATTAGAAGGCAAGATACTGTATCGTTTGCGGATTGTTTGAAAGAGTTACCGTGGCCCTAAATTATTGAAGGCAACTCAAGGAACACAGATCGATTTTTGTCAGTAAAATTCTGGTACTCAACTCAGAGCGTGAAAAGTCATTTTATGATATCTTACTAAAAAAAACGTTATTTCATCGTGCCACCTTGAATTGACTTTAAAGTTAATTAAGTATTTGATTGCAGATTATTTCTTCCTTGTATACATATTTTTAACCAGAATAAAGGCCTGTCTGTATTTATAGATAGATATATCAAAATGCTGTAGTGTGTAATTGCAAATCTGATCACAAAACTATACCGTACATTACTAACACAATTGAGATTTCGAAAAATTTATTAGAATACAATTCTATTTTTTTTTAAATCCACGTTTATGTTTCGGAATGTAAGATAAACAATGAAATTGAGAGTAGAAACCAAATTCTCATCTTGCATTTTTACTACTGCTTGTGTCTTGTACCACCCCCCAGTTCCTCGCCACGCAGGCATGCTGTCTGCCTGCCCACGCATACCGAGTGCTTCAACATGAAGAATGGTCTGTCTGTCTGTCCCTTATCTCACACAGGGTTACAAGTTTACCTAGTCGCCCGTTTACGAATATCTCAAGTCAATCGTTAATGTAAGGTGCAATAAATGGTACTTGTTCCAACTATTTGTGTATAACATTCCAATCTGAAGTTTGAGGATAAATCAAAGGTGAATTCAAAATATTATTGCTACCAGGTTCGTGGGTTAGTTTAACGAACGGCATTGGTTAGTAGTAAGATTTATCTTTGTCAGTATGTTCGTATATTTTGATAGTGTACCATGGAATTCAGAACTAAAATTGCTGTATGCATATTTCCAGAGGTTGGTAAGTGAATATTTTCACAAGGATACACAAACAAATTACATTTACTACTACCTGATCTATTTTTTTAATATTGTACGAGTTAATGTGGATGATTTTTAATCAATCACCCCTCAACACTTGTTATATTTAGAAGGCATTGGTGCATTAGTAGGTCATGGCCTTTTTTATAATGGGGAAAATCATCAAATAACTTCTCTCAATTATAGTGTCAGAATTTTACTGTCTTAGATCTGTATTCCTTCAGTTGCTTTTTGCGTTCCAGGACCGCGTTGACGCTTTCGAAGGGATGCCAGCCAGGGCTACGAATTTACGGGATCGTCAAGCTGACGTCGTCGGTTTGATCCATACCAGACGGTATGCTACCCATTGGTCGCCCGAGAGCCTTCGGTGATGGTAGCGCAAGCCTATGGTCTTTCGAACTATTCCACTACCCTGGCGGGTAGATCATGACCTGGTCCTTGGATATTTTTTATCTTGGTAGAACATGTCAGTAAGATCAGTTTTCGACATTTGAAGATAGCTGTAAGAGTATATTTGACATCCTGTACAACGCAAGATTTCAAAATTATTTCCAATAACAATATTACCCACCTAGAGGAAGCAGATAAGCCTAATAAAAAAAACCCATAATCGTCATTTCGCAGAACCTTGAACTAAAACGTGTACAGCATGACTAACGCAGCTTTCAATTGACATGCAAGGCGTTGACAAGTTCAGATCATGTAGCTCATGGATCGTGGAGATAGATCGCTGATAAGACTGTGATAAGGTTGTATGATGTAAGTGTCAGGTAACGTTATTAATGATCTGATTGTTATGGAGGTCTTATCAAAGTTGTTGGTGCTTTTATTTCCGTGTTAGTTCCGGGAGAATGCAGTACCCTTCTTATCGAAGGCGTCAATGCACTTTTTTAAACGCTGCTTTATACTATGATGGACTCCTGTATTATGGGAATGTTTACAAATAACTTAGCTCATATAAACTAGAAACACGTTTATTTCGTCCATTCTTTACTAACCCTCGTCACATTATTACTAACTCCCGTTTTCTTTCTCGTATTACTGCCTCACACAATCCATTCATCTTTTTTTTAGCCTCCCTCTTCATCTATCCACATATATACTCATAACTTTTTAATAACATGCGTGTCTTCTCTTCACATGACCATAATAAACGATTGCCATTCAACATTTCAGTCACTAGCACTGCTTTCCTTCTTCCTCTTTTTAAAAATCTTAATTAAGAAGCTTTGTCACAATATTGACTATGTCGCTCTATCAAATGTTTTTGAATTTTAAGTTTTCCTCCGTCTTTTTCTTAGCCCAACATTCTGATCCATATAGTAAACCGATCTTACACAGGTTTGTAGATTTTACCCCTCAACCTGAGTGGCATCCATGGGTCACAATCGTGATATGTATGCCTTTAAAACAATAAAAGTTTATTTATTGATTAGAATGAAGTCTATAAACTGACCGTTATAATGCAAATTATCGTCACAAAAACCTGTCGGTTCTGGACATTCACACAATTTTATAATATCAACAAAACAAAAAAAAACTTAAAAATTCATAGAACAATTTTGATCTCACAGATTTTATTAACATTGACGCGAATCAACTGATGTCGATCTTAGATATTATTGATCCAGTCAAATTGCCTGATGGTTTTACAAAGTGAGAATTGTAGATCTTGATCGGGTTTTTTGCGGATTATGTGAGGTTCCAAGGTGTTTATGATTATGTTTTATTCATATAAGTACCTAATTGGTAAGCAGGATAGTGACTGTTACTATTTTTAGGTGTGTAGGTTTTGTTTAATACAGCTATTGAATTTTTAAGGAAGGCTGTCGTGTCTGGATCTTACAGTTATCATCTAGCACTTTACCAAGGGTGACGGAGGAATTGACATAGGTACTCTTTGAGTTTCTTTTTTAAATTATATACCTACTGTGTTGATAAATCTTTTCTTCGAACTCCATTATCAAAGACGGTTATATATTTTTTATACTTTATTATTTTTAAGAGTTACTTTTTTACCAAGGTATTTAAAAGTTATTCTAAGAATGGTCTTCAATAATGAAATCACAAAAATATCGTAAGTAAATGAACAGCGGCGCTGTACGGGGAAGAAAAGACCAAAGAGTTATTTGGTTTTCCCCTCTAACAAGATCAACTGTGTTAGAGATAATGAGAAGATGACTAAAAGGGATGTGACTGATGATACGTCGACCAATACCTAGTAAAATTATGGAAAAAGAATAACATATCGTATAGGTTTCGACACCCACAATAAACAAATATTTTTATGCCCTACCGAAATTTGTTACGTGTCTGGGAATATTTTGCATATGAATTTAAAATTTTTAGAATCCACCCATGTTTAAACTGGAACCATAGGAATACTTCCAAAAGGGAAACCCTTAGTCTTTGCACGCAAAGCAAATTTGGCCCTATAAGTAGGTATGGGAATGGGTTTTAGTCAGTAAAAGACATGCGCTCCGACTCCGCCCTAGAGCGTAACAACTCATTGTATGATTTCCCACCTAAAAATAAAAAGGGATTCAAAAATTTCACACTTCTTCTAACAGTTGGTGTTTTTGAGACATCTAGAGACCACACACTCTAGACTTACCCAATCCTTCTACTAATATTTATTATCCTATCAGATTGTCACACATCTGACACTTGGCCTCATCAAACATTTTGTAATTGTCGTAAAAGTGAAGTGTCCTTATGTACAATGTTGTGTTTGGTGTTGGAACTAGTTGGTGAAATGTGTGAAATGCCAGAACTTAAGGGTACAGCATTTCTTAATTGATACGTTGATATTTTATTTACAACCTTAGTAGAGAGGTTTTGAAATTCTTCTTGAATGTTTTACGACGGTAATGAAGACTGAGGGAATGTACATCTTTATGCGACAGAAGATGTCACGGTGCCGCGAGCATCGGGAATCGCAGGGTGATCTCCAGCCACCGTAGGTGCAGGCTTGTGGACGACGAGCAATGGGTAATTCGCCGTCCGCTCGTCCTGTAAGGACCAAAAAAGAGTCGTCGACGAGAGATATCAGTAAACCGTAGGAGCCCAGCAGAGGCGATGCCTTCTAAGGACATAGAGGAAAGTGTTAAAGTCTAGATACCTAGCATGTATTTTTTTGTATGTAGATTTTTTTTCACCGTTAGAAAGCTGCTTTATTCCTGAGTGGATATAGGCTATATTTTATGTACACGGGTGAAGTGTAAAAATTTATCAATAAAAGATTGTATGGCATTACCTTCAAAAAATTCCTTTCAGTTCTTGAAGCTTAAAGGTAAATACATAAATTGCTGGTCAAAGAATACCTACAACACCTGAATACATTCTCTTAATCCAAACGTCCACACCCGATTCTTTCATCAGTTCTTATCCCCGAAGCCTCGTCTCACCGCTTCACCCACGCTGACCTTGCCGCCGGCTCATTGTGCTAACGTTGATTGATAACGCAGCCTCTGACTGTCTGCCATCGATAGTAATCTATTTATTGTGAGTAATCGATTCGCGAAGACAAAAAGTTGACAAGTTAGAACTTGTTTTTTGGTTTAGTTTTTACGAATTTGCGTTTGGTGGTTTAGTAACTTTAATTAACTAATTGGTCTGACAAATTTAGTGAATTGAATCATCTTCCTGTAATTATCTAACTAGCTTTTTGCCAGCGGCTTTGCCCGCGTGAAAAAAGAAAATATGTATTCATATGAATGCTTATGTCCCACAGTGATAAAGTAGCTTTGTAATGGTGAAAGAATTTGGAAAATCAGTTTTTGAGTTTATTTATTATAAACAAAAATACAACAATCCCAAAATAAAAGTCTTTTATTTTAATAATATAAGTACAGCTATTAACCGAAGGGGTCCAGCAGAGTCGATGCCTGCTATGACTTCGAAAACGTGTGAATG
This sequence comes from Mythimna lalbum, assembly GCA_949319445.1. Lineage (NCBI taxonomy): Eukaryota > Metazoa > Arthropoda > Insecta > Lepidoptera > Noctuidae > Mythimna > Mythimna lalbum. The sequence goes on from OX439365.1 coordinate 1,033,290, forward strand.
AGTGACCATGGTCCTAAAACGCAATGGGCAAATGAAGGAAAAGAGAATGAGCCGTTTAAAGTTCACTAAGTACAATAAAATAGTCAATGATGTATTATTGAGAGAGAGCTCCCCCCTTTTTTTTCTATGGAAAATTATTAAATATGTTCTCCCACGCTGCGTTATTTTCTGACTAAAGTCCACAGTGTTTCTTCAGTTGCTCTTTATTGCGAGGGCTGCGGTAACTCCTTCGAAAACCAGTAGCCCTGGAAGACATCTGCTCCATTTGGCTCTAATAATTTTACTGATATCTTTTTAAGGAGCACGAGAATGCAACGCCGCGCCGTCGATCTGGGGTTCGTCCTTCTCAGAAGAATGAACTGCAAGCTAACAAGATGCAAGATTTACAAGATGTATTTTGGAGAGTGTGCACGGGGATTGCATGACTTGATTCCTCCATCTCCTTTTTAGTAACCTATTATAATTCAAGTGTCTTCAAGGCTAGAATAAATAGGCTCTTAATAAACTAGTTTGCCTCACAATCAACGGTAGCATTACTGTTTACCATCAGGTGGGATCGCAGTCAAGCACTAGTTTAATTATTGCGGTGATAATAGTCCTTTAATTAATCCGACACATATTATATAACACCACATAACTCTACTCCGCATTCTCAACGCGAACAATGTCGTAACACTGATCAAACGATGTTACCCGCATACAACCACCCACTATCTCATTATGATATTCACTTATTCTAATAGCACTAACAATCTGCCATCATGGTTATAAATTAACCATCTACCGTCAACCGTGGTTGACCTTGACAACCACCTCCTACACAAACCAACCATTGAATTAGCAAGCATAGTTTTGACATCAATTAAGTTTTTTTAAGCCATTAAGCGAAAAAAAAAGATTAGTATAATTGATTGTATTGAGGTTGATTGAATAATGCATATTTAATTCAGTCTTATTGGCTATTTATAGGCAGAAACGACCAAACCTCAATCATACGAGCAACCTAGGGGTCAACAGTGAAGAAGTTACTTCTAGGCAAGCATGCTCCTTCGTCATCGCTTTCCGTCAGGTGTGATTGTTTCAAAGAAGTTAAAAGAAGGAGATGGCGGGACGACTTGGATGTCTTCCTTGGGAATTGGAAAGAGATGGCTCAAAACTGGGAACATTGGAAGAAATGGAGGGAGGCCTTTGCCCAGCAGTGGGACAATATGGGCTAGATATAATAATAATAAAGACCAAAAAATCATCAACACCTAACATAATTGATTGTATGTGTCTTTAATAATAATAATCCACAACTTACAACGCAACGCAACGCAAAATATAGAATCACATGAGAATAAAGACACTTCTGACAAAACATTCAATTAGTTCTAAAGATGAACTAACTACAATTGTCTTGTTTAATAACTTAGAAGTTATTAAACTAGTCACGAATAACTAATATACGACACACGACCAACCATTCGATTGGTCGACCTCTAGTTTACTTGGATATGACTAACACAATCATATAAAACCTAGGTAACATCATACAGTTTAGTATAAGCTAATAAATTCATTATGAGGCCTTAGTATATAATGTATATTGTATTCCTCTGATTCTGATATGGAAATATTCCATGAAAGATTCTTAATTCTTTATTATACACAAAGACATAACATAACATAATATGGAGATACAGACAATTCGTTTAGGGGCAAAATTCAAGGCAAAATTCTCAAAATGTCCAACGGTGTCAAAATATCCAAATACCCAAAATGTCCAATTTCCAAAATATCCAACTCCCAAAATTAACATTTTGACCTTTAGACAAAAGCGACCTTGGCTCAGCAGTGAATTTTCTTCCAGCAAACTTTTGGGTAACATAGAGAGAATATAAATTCGAGGGTAGAATCCAGTGCACAATATAAACCTACATAACTAAGTCTCATAATATAATTATATTACACATAGTAATACATACTTTAGATACCTACTAATATTATGTCAATAATAAAAAGAAGTACTCTAGATTCTTCTTCATCTTCCTGCCTGCCCTTATCCCATATTACTTGGGGTCAGCGCAATACGTTTTTTTCTTCCATTCTGTCTTGTTACTAGTCACTCTATCACCAACTCCCTTTTCTTTCATATCACTCCTCACACAATCCATCTAACTTTTCTTTGGCCTCCCTTTCCCTCTCCATCAATCTACATGTAAACTCAAAACTCTTTTATTAACATGCGTTTCATCCCTCCTCTTCACATGACTATATAAAGATAAACTTATTTCAATTCCATGGAAGATTACGAGGTATTATAAAGGTTTCAAGAAATCCTCAAGGCGATATAAAATACGATAATGTTTCTTCCTAACGATGGGGCTGTCTTAACGTTACTCTTTTTGGGATTCTGATGTTAATCTGACGTTCTTTTAGGAGGTCCTTATTCCTTTTTAGTATTTTTTGGGAGATTACCTAATGTGTTTTTAAGTATTTATGTTGAAGGCCACCTTAAGCAAGATGAACAAAGTCAAGATCACCGTGAGCCATTGTTATTGGATGCAAAAAACTTAAAATGGTACAAAATAGCACATTTTTTAAATATTATTGATAGGCTCGCGTTTCCACCATCTCACTTGATGGTAAGCGATGAAGTGGTCGACGATAGAGCACGCTTGCGTAAAAGTAACCTATTCACTCTTGACTTGACGACCCCTAAGTTGTAGTTATCAGGAAACACTAACTCCTCAGGAATAAAGCAGCATTCTATCGGTGAAACAATCTTAGCAATCGGACCAGGACTTTCAGAGATTACCTCCTATAAACAAAAAAACAAACTTTACCTCTTTGTAATATTAGTGTAGATTAATGTAGATAACTACAATAATATTTATTTCTTTTTAACCGACTTCTAAAAAAGGAGGAGGTTCCCAATTCTGATGTTTGCATGTTTTTTTTATGTTTGTTCGCGTATTAACTTCGTCCCTTGCTAACCTGATTTGAAAAATATTCTTTTGTTGGAAAGGGTATACTTCCCAAATGGTCCCATAGTCACCAAGTTGGGATCCGATGATGGAAACTTGGCAAAATCGAGTGAAATCCTCAAATTAAATTCAATTTTTTTAGTGAAGTAAGTTATTTTTTTTATAAAAAGGTTTTTTTTGTGAAACGTGTTTACCAATGTATCTAACTTCTGGATATAGTAGAACCAATAGTGACTAATACACATGGTGACTTTGAAATAGTTGGAAATTAGTCGAAGTCAGACCAAGCCACTTTTTACATTTAAATAAAAACTTGCTACTTACCTTCCAAAAATAACTCCTCTGAATCATCAAGCCAGCATCAGGCATCATTTCAGATATTTACGGATATATTAAGAAGCCTAAAACGCGGCATATTTTTGTCCGACCTCCGATCCGACCGGCCTTGCCTGATTTGGTCGAGCCGACCGACGGGTTGAGCATGCCCTTTATAGTGTGTAACATGGACATGTGTGTGACTGGATGATGAGACGGTGAGTGGAAGATTTTATGCAGGTTCTTAGTTTTGGAGTGGAACTTTTGAAGAAAATGTTCAGCCAAGATTTGTCAAAACAACAAAATTTTTGAATATCCTTTTTTCAAAGTGTTGTCATCAACTATGTATCTTACATCTATCGAATTTTTGCGACCCTCACCAGGTGCACGGTCCACCTTGTGGCCTTCCAACGCTGCGAACTGCCACTCCAGAACCTGTCAGCCACATAGACTCTGATGCGAGGAATGTGCCCTATATTTGGTGACTTTTCGGGCTATGTCAGTTACCTTGATTATCCTGCGGAGATCTTGCTAGGAAACTCTGAGCATAGCCGTCTTTATTGCCCTTTGGGTGACTTTAAGCCATAGTTGACTAGTACAAAATGCCTAAGGTATTAAGGTAGTCCGCCTTTGAGTGTTTGTGTTTTATAAAGTTTTATAAACCCCAAGTGAGCAAGCGTTCGCGCTGTCATTGTCTTTCTACTGTGTCTCTAATTGACGGTATCTAAAGAAATAATAAATAAACCTTCTGATTTTCTTCATTTGATTGTAATTTTAATTGATCCAATAAATTAAAAATAGAACTGAATAACTTATTTATGATTAGTAATCGTGTCTGTAAGTAGATACTTCATTGAAGAAGAAAGTGAAGAAATTATTGTATTTTACATAACAAATAATAATAGGTACAGTAAGTTTCACTTAAGAAGTTACATTGCTGTCATGTTGGTAGTATTGAAAATAATGTTGCCATATTTTTAGCAATTAAATTACTCGATATGAGGGAGATTAACTGATACTTCGTTACTTTAACAATTGCCTTTTTTTATTGTTACTATTTTTGTATAAAGTATAGGGCGCTGGGCTCCATTCCGATTGCCTTACAATTCTTTCAAATAACGAAAACGCCACGCCATAGTATTATTCCTCTCTATTAACAACTTCCTTTGAGACCTACTTTTTTAAAATAAAATCCCGTTCCTCTCATAATTTTCCAAAAAGTGTTGCAGCTACCGTTAAAATCGATTTCGTTTCACATTTCGGGGAACAATTTTGGTAGAGTAGGCAACTCTTTCCTTTTTTCCCTTCTTTTTGTGTAGACAGACAGGGGAGCTAACATTACGCCGATGTAACGTCTTAAGTGAAACGCACTGTATTTTTAGCCAAATAGAAACTGGTAGATCCAGAGAATAAAAAAGTGTTGGTAAAAAATGTTAGTATTACAATTATATTTCAATTTGTGTGAGGCATTTATCATTCACTTATCAATTGTAACTTGTGCTCTTAGCTAAATCAAATAACGATCAATGTAAAATAAATAAAGCAAACCAATTAGAGGCGTAAAATTTTATCCAAATTACCTTCTCAAAAAAGTACCGACCACTAAAAACATTTGCATAATAGATGTAAAAAAAAGCTGGTTTGTTTTATTACGATACTTACTGCTATGTAATTGTATTAATTATATATTTTTAGAGTAACGAAGCTAATAAGAGTTTTGGAACTGTAATATTATTATGCAAGATGTTACCTACAGTTTTTTATGGGAATTTAATCAACCAAGTATGGCTAAAGACTAAGATATAAATGTTGGAAATTTTAGTGATCTACTCTAATATAATAAAGAGGTAAAGTTTGTTTTGTTTGCTTGTAGGAGGTAATATCTGAAAGTACTGGTCCGATTGCTAAAACTTTTTCACTGACAGAAAGCTGCTTTATTCCTGAGTGACATAGGCTATATTTTATGTACGCGGGCAAAGCTGCGGGCAAAAGCTAGTTTTATTTATTTTTTAAATTTGCCCTACTCTAGGAATAACTCCTGTATCGTGTGTGTGATCACAAACATGAAAACTAACATACACAACGTACCCAGACTCAAAACACTTTTGTAGACCATACAAATATTTGTCCTGTGCGAGAATCAAACCCGAGACACGCAGCGTAGCAGTCCACCACTCAAACACCGTGCCGTCACAAATGCATTATTTCATATAATAGAAGTCAAGTGCAAGTTTTTTGCTAAATTAAAGAAAAATCTTATAGATGAAAAAAAAACTGTATCATAAAAATAAAAACAAAAGATAATTGGCCAATAGTAGCAGTGTGAATTACAAATTAATAAACGCCAAACTGACAAGCGAAACACGCAACAACTTATTAATACGAAATTGACTTGTAATTGAAACTACATACAGAGACAAGCCGCCGATAACGATATCTTTAAAAACATAATCACTTCAATTAACCTTTCTCCAGTTAAATGTTATAGTTGTGACAATAAAGGAAACATTTCTACAGGCCCAAATATGTCAATAACGAAACCATTTTCCATGAAGAAAGAATATAAACCTTGAATTTAGATCAGTATTGCGCAAGCAGCCCTTTACACTGCATTACCAAAGGTCAAAGCCGTGGGTCACTTTCACCCACGGCGCATGCGCGGGCGCCATTGCTCACAGACAATATGGCGGATTGAATCCTAGGGAACAATGAATTTTGAATTATGTTACGGTTTTTCTATTTTTGAATGTACGGTTATTGTTTTGATTTGTTGAAGTAGATGTAAACGAAGGAAGTTCATGGTTCAAACTAGATGGTTAATGGAGTCTGCCCACTATACCGTACCAGATTAAGATGGTATTAGGAACGTATCATGCTAAAAAATAGTTTTTTGTATTGTTTACTAGAGTATACCCGCTGCTAGACAGTCCAGTCACCCGACCAGCACGGTAGCGTTATATTTAGTTAAATACCTACGCTTGTCATGCGATGTTGGCAAATCAATGATCATACTAGTTATAAACGCTTATAATGACCGTTCTAAGCCCGTTAAATGAATGACGTTTAACATTATAGCCTTCACTACATAAATAAAGAAAATAATTTTCTCTCTTAAAAATGTTCACTCGCTTTTTCTGACGCGTCTGCTGCACACAAAAGCGGGTAATATTGGGTAGATTTCATCACGCATGCGGGTTTGCTCCGCATGTAGAAAATTACAATATGCAAAAAAATGCGTCCCGCACGCGTATCTTTCGCATTACAATAAATAATAATAAAATTCATTTATTTCGGGTACTAAGACCCATATAAAAAAACATTCAAATTTACATTAAAATAAAATTAAAAATAAATAAACACAAATACTTGTATGAAATGGACATTTGCCGGGGTCACACGTGCGAAGCAAGCCCGCATGCGTGATGAAATTCGCACGATATTGTTATTAACACGATTGAAAATTTTACCTCTCTGATAGGTTAAGAGCTTCGAGCGGGCCAATCGGAGCGCCGAACGTTTAAAACGTGTCGATCGCGTTAACATAAAACAAAATCGCACTAAGCACTCTGAATGTTACGGACGGACAGGTGACATCATACCGTTACGAGTCCTTCCAAATCAATCCCACATTTACCCCGCCTATAATCATATCAATATTATAATCTACACCACAGATCATTGGCCACAGGAAAAGCCAGTTAGCAACATTATCAGTATCATAAACTGTCTCGGATACTCTTAATTCTTGTTTTTGACGGTAGTATCAATGTCGGCCTACCCACATATTCGTCCACTTGTGAAGATATCGGGTAACTAATGGTTCGGTCAATGATCCGGCTTGGGGCAGACGGTCTGGCTTTGTTTTTGGTTAATTGAGCTCTAGTTACGCGTCCTGGCTTGGTTTGGTGCTTTTTGATTGGATTTGGTTAAATGAAAGGTTGTGTTTAGCTTCAGACACTCAGACAGTCCCAACTGATTTTTCATTCCATATTTTTTTTTGTAGAGTATACATTTTACCATTTCCTCCTCATTACCAGATGGTAAGCCAATGTCTAGCGACGTTGTCTGAAATGATTTTCAGACGACGTCGCTAGACATTGGCTTCTCGTAAGTGTCGCTATAACGACCAGTCCGTACGTCTCGTATCCATCGGATCGCCGCGCTCTCAGGTCCACGTTGTGGGAAGTCTACAGACGCTGCGTCTTCCAGAACTTGATCGCCACTCCAGAACTTTTCGACCCCATCGACCATCTGTTCTGCGAGTATGAAGCCCTGCCCACTTAAGTATGGCAATCCTACGGGCTTTGTTGGTAACTTTGGTTCTCCTGCTGTCTATTTCTTAATCTCAAATGCGTTTGTTCTCCGTATGATTGAAAGAAGCCTTTCGCTCGTTTTCCATTCTTCATTGATTAATTTACATAATATTTTTCTACTTAGATTCATATTTACTTTAAACTAACAAAATACAAGCTACAAAAATGTAAATTATCATAAAAAAAAGAGATTAGGTTTTATATCTTCAAGTATTTTGTTTTTATTAAACGTAGTGAAGCGTAGACGATTGATCCCAGAGATCTGTTTACATCGGAGGTTTAAAATATTGGGTTACTATCAGTTAAGACTTTGTGAATGAGTTGAAAGGAAGCGGCTTAGTCTGTGGCAGGGATGTTACAAAGCTTCGAATAGGACTGATAAGTTGGAAATTTTTAATGATATTGTAGCTTTGGAAGTCAAAGCGGCTCAAAGATCAGAGGGCGAAGCATAGTAATCGCTGCTTTCAAAGTGTACGGACACATTTCTAAATATTTCTAACTTATCTACGTATACATATTAAGATCTGCCCTTTACGCAAATGCGTTAAAGGCGAAGATTTCTGCCATCACCTTCTACTTGTACTTTGCCTCTGATTCCAGTTCGAACTCCAATAAATCAAATTTAAAACCTAGGTACTCTAATTTCAAGTCCAATAGTACCTGCGTAACATCCCTGGTCTGTTTTGTGATTAAGAACTTACAAAAAAAAGAGCAGATGGGTTCAAATGAGGTCTCTGAATGAAGCTATAAATAGACTGACTGAGAGCTTCTTATGAGTGGGGGTCCTGGTTGTATTCAGGATGGAGGAAGTTTAATATCAGTCCATAAAGATTGATATATGATGATTGTACTTTGAAGATATCTAGATATCATTGATGCGGAGTTGATTCACTTTTTTAACTTTAGGGCTAGCTAACGCAGCCAGCGACATAATCGCATTTTTCAATTGCCTACATCTACGTTAAATATCACTTCTAATAGTCCTTTTACACGTATGGTAAGGCTTTATAATGAAAGGTCCAACTTGGTGGATCACCCTATCGATGTCTTCTCGATGAGTTTTGCTTCATACAGACGCCGCCTATATAAAGTGTGAATAGTGTACGTTTTTATGTATTTTTTTTTTTGTCTTTGTAGTGTTCTGTATCTAGCTGTACTGGACAATCTTTTTTAATTTTCTATGTCTCTAATTTCTCATTTTGTTAAATGCCATGCATACCTGTTATTTGCATGGTTACTGAAATGTAATTTTTTGATGTAAGTTTTATTTGTATTGTAAGTGATTGTGCTGTTGGTATGCTTATTATAAATAAATAAATAAATAAATGTACTCATGTAGAGCCAAAAGAGCATAATGAGGTTTGACGACCTTATGAAATTGATTTCATAGACTGACTTGATGCAAAGAGGTTACGACTACATATATTCACAAATTCAAGTCCTGTGTATGTAAAACTTACTTGTTTGTGAACGCATCGATACAGGAGTAATTCCTAGTATATGCCAAAGTGTTTTTAAAGAAAATAAAACTGTACTAACGAAGACTTTTAGCTAGTTTTTTTATCAGTCAAAAAGTCTAAACCGAAGAGTCAATTGATTTAACAAAGCAATTCAATTTTGTTCTGACCATTTTAAATAGCAAAGTTTAAGTTATTGTTTAAAACCAATCAGTCGTGTAACTGCAGATTCTACACCTCGTTTAGATAAAAAAAGCTTCTTAGTCATTATCGATGCTAAGACACACAATGACTAAGTCAAAGACCTATCTCTATCTGTAGGTACTGGTGGTGGTACTGGTGCTCATGGTATAGAAGTTGCTTATCTCCGGGTTTTTACTGACAATGACTATTGGTTTTTTTCTGTTTTTACTTTTTGTCTTTACTTAGGTTTTTAGCGCAAACTTTCCGCTTGATTAGGTAGTGTATTTTAAACTTTAATGATTTTGTAAATGAGGTCCTTCAGATAAACAGAGCCGTCAAGAAGAACCCAGGAAAAGGTAGTGGGATAATTTAGACACGTACTTACAACCAACACAAGATCGAGACGGTGCGAAAAAATTCTCAAATCTATTTTGCAGAGATCGCACCAGTTTAGATTTTTGCACATATCATCCAGTTGTGTAGATATTTGAGATAAAACTATACGTACTAGTTTTATATCACAACATCTATATAATTAAATCAATATAGCGTTTTTTTCCCTATAGTTATTTATAATTTGTAAGTTAGTCTTAAGATTGCGCCATTTCTCGCAAATAAATTGTTTTTCTTTCTTTCTACTGAACTTTCATCGTCGGCCTTATAATGTTTACACTGCTGGAATTCAGGCCTCCTCTTTAGGAGTGGGCCGTTATCTACCACGCGGGCCCAATGCCGTTTGGTGGATGTCACATGTCTTCGAATTTTTGTTCTATTCTAGGTAGGACACGCCGGTTTTCTCACGACTTTTTCTTTAACCGTTTGGAAAGCAGTGGTGACGAAATAAATGACACAAAGTAATGCGCCTTTCATTCGAAAAAATCCCACCAAAATCCGCCCAATGAGTGCAATTACATGATTTACAGATACAAACAAGATGCACAAAAAAAAGAGACACCGTAACTAAATGAAAACACCAACAACAAATAATGAATAGGATGACAATCTAAACAAAAACGTCCATTATCACCACAAGCCACTCATCCGACGGCGACCTTCAGGCCGGTGCACATTATGCAACGGATATTATATTGACAGCCTCCGGGGAACAAGATCTTAAGCGAGATTGTCTGTTTATTGTTTTGATGGTGATCCTTATGAAGAGATAAGAATTTGAAATGTTATGAGAACTTGACCTTGTTGTGAGCATAAATGATATAATCAGCTTTATAATGTTCCTCCTGCTGGGACTCAGGGAAAAGGCTCGAAGATCAAATTCAAATTTGGTCTTTCGTATTTGTAATGTAGGTAACCTACATTCATTGCAAATAAATAATCTGATTGATTGAAATATTTATATCCTCGAATAAAATGGGGATACAACCAACTAGAAAGAATGATGATAAATAATAGAAAGAAAGTAAGTATAAGAGGCACAGAAGTGAAGAAACCAGTCCTTGGTTTGAAACGATATATCAAGAGAAGAAGAATAGAAACAGCAAACGTAATGATTGCAAAATGGACGGTAAGATGACTTTGCTGGAGACAAGAGTCAGTTTACAGGTACTCCATAACATAAAGAGAAAGCTGGCAAAGCTTAAAACGAAAAAGGAGACGAGTTATCATCGCTTCATGGATGTACTAACTGCTGGTAGTGACTTTGCCCACGCGAAAATTTTATAGAAAATTGTGCGAGGGAAGTATACTCCCGAGAACAAGAAGTTCCGTGTGCTATTTCAAGACATGGTCTACCCGTATTTCAAATTTTATATAATAACAAACAGTTTTTCGCCTTTACGAGTAATATCAGTGTGATTAGTGTAATATTTCAGCCGAATAGCAGCCGTTTACTTTCGGAAAAGATTACTGACTACATAGGTTGTAACTCCTAATGACCATACCGTGCCATAAAGTTGTTGTCCAGTCCAAAACTAAAAAGGCCATTTTTATTTTGAAGAAAGGAAATCATTTAAGACTTCTTCCTGTAAAGCAAAAGGGTGAAGAGGAGTATCAAACTTTTATTAATAACAACAAAAACTAGACAATATCAATGACATCATCAACATCAACTAGACTGGCAATCCACACACACGACTCAATATCACCAATCATAAAAAAATAAAGTGATGATCTATTTCTGCATACTTTAATTGATAGATAACCTATTGAACAAATAGTTTAATCGAAGCACACAATTGCTTCACCCACTGACAGTAGACTAGACCTTGAAATGAACCGGAGTGTTATGCAACAGATTATAATATTGACAGCACTGCCTCCGGCGCAAGCGCTCCACGCTCGGTCAGCGATAGATCAGAGGACTAGTACAATATTTATTATAGTCATTTGATAATGATTATAGTATTTGAGGAGCTAGAAATATTTGCATTGTCAATGTTTAGAAGATTTTGTTTTAGGTGCCGAAAGAGGTTAAGTAAACACGGAGGTTGCAGTTAGTGGGGCGGTCAGAGTGTTTGTTTAAGAAAAAGAAACAAGTCTTCCGAAATCTAGTTATTTTCAGTGACATTAAATTAAATTTGGTTGTTTTATTTTCTTGATGATGCAGAGAGGTTATTTATATTACATTATACTTATAATGAACTAATATAAATAACCTCTCTGCATCTATGTTACCAAATCTTTAACGGGTGGTATATGTCTTCACACTTATATTATAAAGGATGTCTATAAAACAACAATTTTAGCGATAAGACTATCCAATTGTACTAAAATTTTTAAGCTCTTTCTGTATTTTTTTTATAGTGTACAATAAGGAGTATATGTGGATGCGTTTGTATGTTCGTTACTCCTTCATGCTTATATTTAGACCGGTAGATTTTGTTCTTAGATAGTATATACATAGGATACTTTTTTATCATGGGTGTATGTTTTCTTGGAAAAAATCAACTTTCACGGAGTAACTGTCAGAATCTAGTTTAAAATAAATCAGTAAAAATAAGAAAGCTCAAACTCACTCTATAAAGAGTGCAAGGAGTGATGGAACTCTTAATATTAATAGTTAATTCACAATTAATTACTAAGATAAAGACACTAAGATGCTAGTTACATAATTCCTTTGACATATCCACCGCACTCTTGACAGCTTAATTCAAGGACATGTCCACCAACGTGCTTTTAGAACCAGTCCATTCATAAGTAAAGTATCATGTATGAGAAGACATAGACCTTGAATATGACCAGTATGTCGTATGTTATCCGACAGATTAACATGCTGACAGGTTAGCCTGCGGGTTCACGATGCTGTCCACCATAATCGCTTGTATAATGACATGGGACTTGACATTTTATAAAGTACTAGCTTTGCCCGCGCGGCTTCACTCCCGCTCTTCCGTACTCCACCCTACTCTACCCTACTCTACCTTATTCTACCCTACTCTACCCTACTCTACCCTACTCTACCCTACTCTACCCTACTCTACCCTACTCTACCCTACTCTACCCTACTCTACCCTACTCTACCCTACTCTACCCTACTCTACCCTACTCTACCCTACTCTACCCTACTCTACCCTACTCTACCCTACTCTACCCTACTCTACCCTACTCTACCCTACTCTACCCTACTCTACCCTACTCTACCCTACTCTACCCTACTCTACCCTACTCTACCCTACTCTACCCTACTCTACCCTACTCTACCCTACTCTACCCTACTCTACCCTACTCTACCCTACTCTACCCTACTCTACCCTACTCTACCCTACTCTACCCTACACTAACCTATTTTTTTTTCCATAAGAACCTTCTCCTCACAATAACAATCACAACAAAAAAAAAATCAGCCAAATCGGTCAAGCCGTTTTCATGCCAAGTCGTGACAACGGAAAACGGGGGTCATTTTTATATATATAGATTTATATTGGATGATGCATTGGATTCCATTGTCTTATCTCCAACATCATGTTCTTTGTAGTTCTTTCGTCTTCAACAAGCTCATCTGCTGCTCTTTAAAGCTTAAGTTATTTTTTACGACTGCTATTTGTTATACAAATAATGTAAATATAACTTCGTTGTAACTACTGCTACTATTATTTATTTCTCATCATAATTTTTTGAAGAAAGTAGCCACCCATTTCCGTTACATCCTGTATTTGCATTGCAGTTAGTCGCTTCTTAAATATTTGATCGGAAGATAATCACTAATTGATATTTGGTAATATCAATGTTGTTTTTCTGTACCTATATTAATATATCCAATAAGACATTGATCAATAGAGAAGATACTAAAAAAAGAGTGTATAATAGTGACGATTGCAATAAAAGAAACGAAGAAAAATTTTTGCTTAGCCGTCACATAAATAGCAATATTATAAAATAAAAAGAAACAGTCATTAAAAAATAATATAATGTTGCAGATTGCTGCGTCCACAAAGGTTTATTTCAGTAATATTATCAGATGGATAATGTTGTTGACAGATAGAATGAGAAGAAGAAAACGTGTGCCGATCTGAAGTAACACAGGCGTAAAGATGAAGACATGGACATCAACATCTCGGTACATAAAGAACGTAATATTATTACTAAACAACAATTCCTCGACAAATCTGATAAAAATGAAAACAATAAAGCAACGCAAGTCAGTCGGCCTCCTCAAATGATTTGAAGCAATAAAGCTGTCACAGTGCATATTAACGCAGCAGTGTAGGTCGTTGATGTGTCCGGTTCGTGAGCGTTGTCTCACTGCACAAGTAGATGCTTCCTGTCATTTTACAGGGGTGTGTGGCTTCTACTAGATTTGTTTACAGTAGTAATAGAGCAGCTACTTCAACTTTTTTATTAGTTTAATGATAGACGAGTTTGATTATAGTGTTCTATGGCGTACTTTTTAGACTTGTTTAGTCTTGTTTAATCATGATATGATTCACCACCATTCATTTTCGTTTCCATATTTACATCTATTTAGACGCGAACTATATTTTTCTTTCAGGTGATTAAAACAGTCGCATAGTTTATGATCTATAGATGGGTGTCTGTATCAAATGTCAAGATCCTTACTTAGCTCATAAACAACGTTAACTGTTGGTCTTGGCTATCATTTGTATATCTTTGACAGTCGTTACAGAGAGTTCGATGATAGGAAATCTCACTCCAATTCTACCTAGGAGTAATGTGCTATAAATGCTTTGATTTGATCTCTATCGCATTGTCTCAAAATGAATTTTGCATTGAAAAGAATTTAGATATCAATAATTATAACCATAGTATTTCCTCTCTCTACCTCTTCAAAAAGCTTCCATTCTTCGATCTCAATATCCCCTTTTCCCTCCATGGCATCCCTAAATCAACCGTCACTTCAAACAATAAGCCTTTATGTCCAACTACGGCGAGTATGGGCCATTAGTGGCCATCCATCGATGAGCCATGCTGTGTCACCGGACGTACAGACGATTCTATCGATTATGACGTGTCATGGCGTCGATTAGTGGCTTTTATTGGTAAATAGGTGTTGGGTGCTTCCGCTTTGTGATTTGAATAAGTGCTTTGTTTTGAGTGTCCATCGATCTGTTCATCTGTCAGTTTTGGTTTTATGTGTTCTTGTTACATATCTGATGGAGTGTTGTTGGATGTTACGTTTAAAGGTTTGCAAGCTGCCTGTGCTTATTTGTTTGTTTATTTGGTATTCAAATTACCAATTGTCTTGCTTTCTTTTTACAAGCTTTTATTTAGTTTCACCTGTCCCGATGTTTTGACCCACTTCCCGTTAACAGATTGAGGTGAAATTTGGCAAGCATGTGTAAATCAGATGACAATGCAATGTTATTATGACATGGAGCTGATCTGATGATGGAACCGAAAGGTACTCATCTAGTTTGGGCTCATATGATTCGTCTTGACGAGTATTAGTTAAATATACCGAACTATAAAAGCTTGCTATGAAAAAATGATTTTCATTAAAAGCTTGTTTAAGGTTAGGAAATCTTGTATTTTGTTTTCAGTTTGTTCAGTGTTTCTTGTAAGCAGTGATGGCCTATGGTGGTTACAACCCCGACCTACGGGGTGCACGTTATAGGTTCAAACAGCTTTACTTTGTGTAATTTATTACATTTGTCACTTCTCGCAAAGCAGTTGAGCGTCAAGCTCGTGAACGGGTGCCGTCAGATGAGACTGGTCATCTCTTAGCTGCCAGTGGCTTAATTCAGTTTCTATCTTTTAATTATTTTTTCATTTTTATTTTTTTATATACATTGTGCTCACATAATAGAAGCAACAAGAAATATGTAACCAAGGATTATATGTAACACATAATATGATTTAAAAGAGTGTCCATGGAGTTTCTTGCACGTTCTTCTCCATAGAGATCTACGCTTTGGAACGTGCAATTTAGCTTCACTTTTCTTGGACTGACCGACATTTAATTATTCAAAAGTGCCTGCAAATGGTCTATTTGAAATAAATACTTTGATTTTGATTTTGATTTTTGCAGTGAAGGAAAACATCATGAGTATACCGACATATTCCGAAACAAAAGTATCGAACATATGCCATTTACCAAACTGCAATTTTTTTTTTTTTTTCTAGACGGGGAAAATCATCTTTGACGAAACCCGCTCTTGGGTGGAGCGGGAGACAGTGTCAGACTCTTACTGACTAATAACACCGCGCCGTTCCTTCTAGCTTTCATACCGGGGCACGAGCTCCCTTTCGGACAACCCTGTCCCCAGTAGGCTTCGACCCAGCTGGGCCCCTCCTGCTGCTGACAACTCCTTGAGGCGCGCGGGAACAGTGCGCGCCGTCGACGTCTTGGGCTTGGTCCATTACCGGACGATCGGACAGCGAGCTACCCATGGCTCGCCGTCCACGAGCCCGCGTCTACGGTGGCCGGAAATCGGGATCGGAATCCCGGCAACGGCGGCGAGGGCGCCGTTGCCTGATGCGGTCGGCCTCCTCCTTTGCAAGCATTACTGCTTCGCAGAAGGAGGCCTGCCATTCCTCCTCGCTCCGGACCATGGCCTCGACCAGGGCCCGGCGCGAGAGGTCTCTGCCGCCGATCGCCCCCACGAGGGCACGGCGATGCTCCGCCCAGGCAGGGCACACCTCGACGGTATGCTCCACCGTGTCCTCCGGGCGTTGCGCACAGTGGCGACACCCGGGCGTCTCTTCCGCTTGAATCCGATGCAGGAACCTCCCGAACTTGCCATGTCCGGTGAGGACCTGCGTCATGCGGAAGGTAAGGACGCCGTGAGGTCTTTCCAGCCACGCCTCAAAGAGGGGACTTACCGCCATGATCGTGGCGTGCCCAGCACTGGGTTGCGATAGCCGTTGACGCCATTTCACCATGAGATCCCGCCGGAGCTCTGTCCGCCATGCCTTGACATGTTGCGGCAGTGGACTTTCACCCCGGCGTTGCATCTCCACGCGCATGTCGTGCATGTGTGCAAGGACTGTTGCCTCCAGATCCCACGTACCAAACTGCACTGAACCCACGTAGTGGATTGCGGTCCAGGTCCAG
Organism: Mythimna lalbum; assembly: GCA_949319445.1. Taxonomy (NCBI): domain Eukaryota; kingdom Metazoa; phylum Arthropoda; class Insecta; order Lepidoptera; family Noctuidae; genus Mythimna; species Mythimna lalbum. The sequence continues at coordinate 1,049,995 of OX439365.1, forward strand.
CAGTGGAAACATTATTAGGCTGATTATAATGTACTATTTTGTGTTTTTCTTGTTAAAAGTACTCACCTACTTCAATAACCTTAATCATAGTAACAGATCCTTGTACTGAGATAAAGTATTTAAATCAATTAGCAAAGAATAAACCAGATTGAGTTGTCCTGTAGCACTTTAGTTAAATGTCACGGCATAAGGTCAATTATCAGGAATATTTTGCAGTTGAACTTATAAAAATACATAAACTGTTATTTACTTTTAATAAAAGTAAAGTGACACTTGTCTTGTGTCTTGTCGCCATATGCAAAATATTTACGTCGTTGTGGTGTTTCTGACTCATGCTAGTTGTTCTTGATACAATATACAGTGGTGGAAGTATTTCAAGTATTTTTCCTTGCAAGGAAAAGTCGTACTTGGTTTACGACGCACGTAGAGTTTTCTTATTTTTGGGACATTGTGTTATTATCATCATCTTCCTGCCCTTGTCCTTTGTTATTTAGGATTGGCGCAGTTTGTTTTTTTCTTTCATTCTATTCTGTCAACCGTCCTCCTACAACCTCCTCACAGTCCACACACAATGCATCTATCTTTTTTTTTGGTTTTTCTCTCCTTTCTCATTCATGCGCATTTATATTCATATTCTTTTAGTATCATGCGTTTCATCCCTCCTCTTTACGAAGATAATTTATTTCCTTTTCACTTATAATGACTTATAGATTAAACCCTAGTCATAGGTTTTCTTAGACTACCCATTGGAAAAAATACCCTTTTTATATAGCCTCATTTGAAGGTGATTTCAAAAGATCAAGTTTTGCGCAAGAGATCTTTCTTCTTGTTTAGTTCTAGCATTAGTTTAAGCCAAAAAAACTATTAACAACTATGATTTATGACAAAAGAAAAAGTTTTTGATGATCTTTGGCGCCCAATGTTAGGGTGCCAGCGTCTTCACCTGTCGTTTGTATATTACATAACATTAATCATAAGACAAGCAGAATATATTGATAAGAGATTTAGTTACTTTTTCAATTAAAAAGACGTAACCTATTGTAATATCTAGATAGTTAATGGCTGAAGTATAAACTAGGTTTTGGAGGTCAGATAGGCCATCACTCTGTGTAAACTATTGATATCCATTAGGATCCGGTTTGATTGGAAGCCGACTCCAACGTAGTTGGGAAAAAGCTAGGCAGACCTAGGTGCATAGGTATATAGCAAATCAGGAAGGCAGGAACCATAAACAACCAACCTTATATACAACAAAATAAAAATCTATTACACATTTACCGCATAAGGCAAGGCGACGTTTTTGCGCGCCGTACCAAGGTTTATACAAACAGTACTTATGTTCCATATTAGGAACAGCGCGCTTCCTAGGCCCGATCTAGATAGAAACAAAAGACGCATAAAGTCGTATCTTATAAGATTAATTACTGGTTTTTATAACGCCATATGTTGTGCTAATAACGTCGTAAATGTTTTGTTTTGGTAATTTGAAATAAAGTTGGCGTTTAAGGCACGCGTTTGTTTAATCGTCGAAATATTTGGCAGAGGTTAATTGTTGTAAGCAAGATTTTGATGTTAGTAGAACAAGACATGTGAGATTTTGATCACTAGAACTTTGTGTAAAAAACCACGAGTGTCCACTTTTAAGTTGTTGACACTTCTATGAGCCTCCCTCAAGGTAGACCGATAACTTGGTGAGAGTCGTGGGAATTCGATGTATGCAAGATGCACAGGACCGTTATAGCGATACTTGGGGTGGCCTATGTTTAAAAGTGGACGTCTATCGGCTAAAATGATAATCATGATGATCCTAAGGAGTAGAAACTACAATTTATCTTCTGGATTATCAAAAAGCACTTTCCAAAATCAGACATCCGAAAAACACAAAAAGATGCTTCTAAATTAGTAATTTCAAATCCTCGTTGAGCTGCTAAGTTTTCCATTTAAAACTTATCAAAATACACACATGCAAACAGTTAAATATTTACTAAAAACTTATTTACTACGTTACTGCATGGCATCACAGCCATCTGTTCGTTTTATGTATTATTTATATACGTAATAGAGGCGTGTGTTCCAAAGCACTTACAATAATTATCTTACACAGGATACCATGAGGAAATCTGCAACAAGAGAACATTGTTATTATAAATGTGTCACTTTTAATGGCGATAATAGATCATATGAACAACTTAATGGTGTTAATGGAATGTATCAACTAGTTATTGACAGTTTAGATTAAAGTGCCTGCTAGAAATACCTCCTGTATTTACATATACAGCTTCTCTAAGAAGTAGATAGATAAATAACTACGTTATCATCTAACCTTCATATAAAGACAGAAAATACACACTAACACAGATAATGAAGTAACGTGTGCCTATGTAGAACCATAAATTTAAAAAAAAGCAACAGTCTCACGATTGGACCAAATAGTTACAGTTTTCAACTGAACCATATATGACCAATTGATCATGGAATAGTTCCTAATATGGAACAGTAAAGTACAGAAAATTTTCAAAAAGGTATCCCTCTAGCTTTGCCTGAGATAGAATAAAAAGCTAGACGCTTTTACTTAGAAGCCGTCATTGAAATATTAAGGAAAATCAAGCGAACAGAAAAAGCATTAAAATCATTCAAAATTCTGTGTGTACTTTTTTTTTCCTATTAACGGTGTCTCCATCTCTTTTTTCCAACTCTCCTTTCGCAGCTGTATACTTTAAGAGATTTCTATGGAAATAATCAATAACTTTTTGAGTATTTCACTGTTTCTTTCTTCTTGTGTTTTATTTTATTTCTGTACATAAATTATTGAATAAAGTTTCCGGGAAAATCGCATGTATGCGCGATTTTATGACAGACATCGAAATGGTTTTCAAATTCGACTACGGAATACTGAAAAATCTCGAATCACTTAATCATAATCCATGCACCTCGTAAGGAATCTTGTATATTGACAAGAATATTTATATTCTAGCCTGTATTACCATAAAGGGTGAACAGATAATCTCTGTGTTGAATAGCATTGGAAGTTGGCAACATTTTTTGCTCCATATAGATAAGGAATTTAATAGACTACAGTATAATATCATGTATTTATTAAGACGGAATGTAACCGATACGAAGTCTTTCCTTATACTTATTGCTTATCCTGCCATATCCTACTAATATTATAAATGCGAAAGTTTGTATGTATGGATGGATGTATGGATGTTTGTTACGCTTTCACGCAAAAACTACTGAACGGATCTCGATGAAACTTGGTACACGAGTAGACCATATCCCAGAATAACACATAGGATACTTTTTATCCTAGGATTATGTATGCGGGTGAAGCCGCGGGCAAAAGCTTGTATATCTATATATTTAGAAAAACTGACTGACTGATATCAACACAGCTGAATATTTATTTATTTCTAAAAATATATATACAAGGCCTAGATCGTGAAATTTTACACAAGGAAAAGGTGGGTAGTTATTACATAAATCAATGTTCCTTGCATTTTGTTGGTGAGCTTGTAGCTATAGAATCATTTATCTGATTTATTTTAATTAAATAAAAAGAGTTACGCGTTTGGATGTAGGATTAAATTCCTATAAAGTATGACTCTTTTCTTTCTTTTTTTTCTTTTCTCTTTCTCTCTTTTTTCTCTCTTTTTTTTTTTTTAGTATAACTCTTTTTTTCCATCCTAAGGTTGTCTGGTAGATATCGCTGTCAGCGATAAGACCGCCATTGTACCCATAGGTTTATTTATAAGTGGTGTTACTTTTTTTGGTTTAATTGAATGCAAAAAAATACTCTTGCGCCTTTCGGCTTGACAGCATTTTTTAAGTAATATCATGTGACACTATTTCATTATCATTTCAAAACTCAAATTAAGGTTTTCTAATTGTGATGTTATGATTTCTGAACCATCTAAAGAAAGCCATTTTACTTGAAAATCCGTGAACCTACGCATCACACCTAGCATCGCATCTAGGGGACTCGATGTGGCCGCATCATCAATCGATGCTGATAAATGTGATTCAGGCCTACTAAATCTCAAAATCTCCTGCAACTTATGTTAGTCGGAAACATCAAAGATGGCGGTATGCGGTATGTAACTAGAGGAGTGGTAACTGTGGTTACCGGCCGGTGTTCATGTGTGATCGCGTCGGAAGCTGAGCGGTAGGAAGTTATGGGAAATGAGCATCTGTGTTTAGACGTCTTACTTTCATTGAAGAAATTTTAATTAGAATGAACAGATTGTATAATCATAATAATCAGTCTTATAATGTTCCCACTGCTGGGAATCAAGCCTTTATAATGGGCATCAATCCATCACGCGGGCTGAGTACTTATTTATTTATTTATTTTACTATTTATGTACACACAAAAATAACAAAAAAAGATAATACATAAGAGACATTAGTACAAAGGTACTGCTTATTCCAAAGAAATTTCTTCCAGCAGACCTGCGAAAGGAGAAATGAAAAAGAAATGTAGACAATAGTGTGTCACTTAGTAATGGAGGTCTGGGTGTAATTGATCTATAATATGTATGTATTTAGAAATATATAAGTATGTTTATCAGTTGTCTAGTACTCATAACATAAGCTCTGCTTAGCTTGGAACTAGACGGCGTTGTGTTATAGTTGTGGAATATTATTTTTATATTATATTATATTATTATTATTATGTATTAAGCATCCAATCTTGATACACGATTTGAGCTTGTATTTAGTTCACAAAAGTATGTCATAAATAACATTTTAACTTATAGTCACTCTGATTTCCAAATCTACATAAAAATAAGGAAAATAGATAAAATATCTAAATCTTTCATTAAATCTACAAACAACATCATTTCTGGAAACAGCCTACATACCCGCACGGACATTACCGATAAGTGGTTTTATATCAACTCCTGCGCATGGCGGCGACTTCAAAGGCTGGCGGCGGTGGGCGACACTGCCGTAGGGATCGTGATTGCATACGTAGCTGATAAGGATTGTGGCGTACTGTCAGCGATAATATTTTAGACGTTTGGCGATATAAATCATGTTAGAATTATTTGTACTCTTTATTTTATGTGTAGAGCGATTACGTCGCCCTATCATCATCATCATCTTCCTGCCCTTGTCCCGTTTTATTTGGGGTCGGCGCAACACGTTTTTTTCTTCCATTCTGTCCTGTCACTCGTTACGCTATCACTAATCCATCTATCTTTTCTTTGGCCTCCCTCTCCCCCTCCATCCATCCCCATGTAAACTCACAACTTTTTTAGCAATATGCGTTTCGTCCCCTATCATCAAATTTGTAAAAATCAGAATGCATTTTGAAGAGTGTGCGAGTGAGTTACATGACTTGATTCCACCATCTCATTTTTACAATCGGAAAACCCCTCGTACGGCGAGTATCCACCCTTAAATTGCTGAACCTTCTACGATTCGGATAATAAATTAAATTTCTACGCAGGTGACCCTTGTCTTTCTTGCGGCTACTCGTAAGAAAAACATAATCTGCTGTGTCCTGCGAAGTCCTTACTTCAATTTGGTTTAGTTTATAAAAGAGATGAATATATGCCTAAGTTGCCATTAAAACGGTAGTGATCTACTTCAATACGGGGTCAATTTATTTCTTAAACATTACGTGGTCTAATAAACCCCTTACCGTAATAATGATAGTTTGCATAATTCTCTATATATTAAACATATCTTTTCAGCAAAGTTTTGGACATAATCGTCTTTTGGAGGCTCGTCTATCTATCTTCTAGCAGTAAAATATAGTTCGATTAAATGAAAATAAATAAGTATTTTATTACCTGTCAACGTATTTTATCAAATGTTTTAATATTCATTTATCTTTGATGAATGGCCGGATGTGACAACGCTTATAAATATTATCAATTAGAAACAACTTCATAGGCTTCTGTTAAGCAGTCAGTACCACGGGTCAGTATCACCTTGTTGTAAATTATTTATTTATTATTAATTACACTAATACTTTATAGAAGAAAATTAGTATGTTGGTCTCTCATTCATGCCCAAACTAGTGAACGGATTTGCATGAAATTTGGCACAAACAAGCACATTACAAAAAAAAAACTTTTTAAAAAGAGACATTAATCTGTTCTTTTCCTTTTCTAAGGGAGGAAATCATCTAATGACTTATCTCGCTCTAAGGTGGAGCGGTAGGACTTTTACTGACTAAAACCACTCCTATGTTCCTTCAGTTACTATTTGCGTTCTAAGACTACGAGTGTCCCTTTCATACTTTTCCCCATGACCCTAGCAGGCATCGACCCTGCTGGGCCCTTACGGTAAACCGTAGGAAAAAAGGAAACATATTCCAGGGATAAATCCCTGGAGTAATTTCCCTGGAGCCGGCGACGCGGTAGGCTCAGAAGGAGATGGTGTGACGATTTGGACTCCTACTTTAAGGATTGGCCAGAAGTGGCTAAGGACAGAAAAGAGTGGAATAACGGAAGGGAGGCCTTTGCTCTGCAGTGGGACACAACGGGCTCATAATAATGTTTCCTTTCCAATTTCACGCAGGTGAAGACACTGACGCAAACCTTCGTATTGATAAATAGTATAGTTTGATCTAAAATAATAAAGATACTCTCTAGTACTTTGCTATCGAAGAAATTTTACAACTTTGTTTTTAATGATAATCCGTAGCTTTGTTTTAAATCCTAAATGTTTTATAGCGAATGAGACAAAATAAAGACTTAACAGCAAAATAAACAAGTATGGTGGACATTCCACCTACACGCACTAAACGTTTTGGGAACACATTAATTGTGCGTACAGCTAAGGAGTGGAATTCGTTGCCGGAGTCTGTGTTTCCGGATGGCTACAACCCGATAATCTTTAAATCAAGAATAAATAGGTTACTTCTAGGAAGCGCTCTCCATCGTTGGCTACATCGTCGCTTTCCATCAGGTGAGATATAGGTCAAGCTGAACCTATCAACATTAAAAAAAGCAATCTTCCTCTAAAAACTATTACGAATATAAATTTGCAGTATTTACAATAGTACTTGTCTTGAGGTTGTTCTGAAGGTCTGAATAAATAAGTTTGGGTACGGACCAAAGGGTAAAAACGAGACTCGCTACCAGTATCAATCCTTTGTCCGTCTGTCTGTCACCAGGCTATATCTCATGAGCTGTGACAGCTAGACGGTTGAAATTTTCACTGATGAAATATTATTGTTGCCGCTATAACAATGAATACTATCTATGAATGAATCTATACAACAAACATTTTTTTAAGTGGGAAAATCTTCCAACGACATCCCCCTTTTGGGCGGAGCGGGAGATAGTGTCAAACTTTTACTGACTAAAAACCCACTCACACAACTATGTCCCTACGTTGACTTTCGTACAGAAACAGATCCATGGCCCCAGACGGCTTCGACTCTGTTGGGCCCTACAGTTTACTGACCACTCCTTGAGGCGCGCGTGGAACGATACGTGCCGTCCACCTCTTGGGCTCGGTCTGGACGTTTACCGGATGGTCTGACAGCGAGCTTCCCATTGCTCGCCGTCCACGAGCCCACGTTGCTACGGACGGTAGGAACCTTTCGTACGCGAGTCTGACTCGCACTTGATTGGTTTAATATTATGTCAGGAAGAAGCTCTCACTGGCCCACAAGCTTTATCAGCAGCTGATAATTCATTCTCAATTACACTATCTTAGAAAAAGTTATGTTCGAGTTTGTTTCATTTACACTACACGATTAGCTTAGAATATTACAATTTTATTATAATGAAGAGAGGTTTGGTATAAAATTAATTCGTAAGTATTTGTATTTAACGCAATGAAATGCCTAATTTTAAAATTATACTATACTAGCTGCTCCCAGCGGGTTCGCCCGCGTGATAGCAGGAAATTATCCCAAGGGAACATACTTCCGGGATAAAAAGTATTCTATGTCCTATTCCAGGACATGGTCTATCCGTGTACCAAGTTTCATCAAAAACGGTTTTGCCATTTAGGCGTGAAGACGTAACAAACAAACTCACATTCGCTTTTATAATATTAGTAAGGATAGTTAGTGTTTTATTTATCTGTGTGACCACAAAAATTCGCCCAAGAGACCATACTCTCGGGATAAAAACATAACCCTTCTTCTTCTTCAGTCGGGTGAAAATTATCCTATGTGCTATCATCATCTCAGCCGATAGACGTCCACTGTTTGACATAGGCCTCCCCCAAGTCTCGCCACAACGAACGATCTTGCGCGTCTCGCATCCATCGGATGCTAGCAACCTTTATCAGGTCATCGATCCACATTATAGGAAGCCTTCTAACGCTACGTCTTCCGGTACGCAGTCGCCACTCCAGAACTTTTCGGTCCCAACGGCCATCTGTTCTGCGAACAATGTGCCCTGCCTATTGCCACTTAATTCATGAATCCCCAAGCGACACCCGGTGGCCGCGCATCTATTGTCTTACTATTATGTCTCTAATTGACGGTATCTGAAGGGTTAAGTCCGGCGATTCTTCGTGCTAAGTCGGCAACCTAATTTCTCTAGCGGATATCTTCATTTCTGATAAGCTATGTGCTATGCCAAGACATAATGTAGTTTACTTGTGTACCAAATTTCGTCCAAATCCGCTTTGTGTGTGATAAAGTACCAAACATATTTAAATACGCGTCCAAACTTTCTCCTTTAAAATCTTATTATGGTATTTGAATAGAATAAAATAAAATTTATTGTAAATCAAATTATCTAGTATTAGCTCCGGCCAGCGGGTTTGCCTGCGTGAAAGTTGACTAGATATATATTTTAGATATATCTTTTTTTTACTGTTGATAGATTCACACTCTTGTCTATTACCTATCTCACCTGATGGTAAGCAATGATGAGTTCGACACTGAAGCCCGCTTGCCTGGGAGTGACCTTTACACTCTTGAATTAAAGATCTTCATGTACAACCTGAATCTACCAGAAAACTGACTGCGGCATGGAACTCCAACCAATGACAAAAACTTAGCATTCTACTAATAAAAGATTTATAAATCGGTTCAGCAGTTTTGAATTTATTTGTCTACAAACAAAAATACAAATCTTTTCTCTTATTATTATATTAGTAAAGATATGTGTGAAATTTATTTGAAACCGGTAATACTACAATGCCTCCGTTTAGCGGTAAATCATAACGTTTATAATAACAAAAGAAACAGCTAAAACTGGTCTTAAATAAATTTATCAATAAACACATAATAGAATGAATGCGGCACTGAATGCACCCAAAACATTGTAAATTTCTAGATAATGATCTCGAAGATATGCAAATTTGCATTCTCTATCTTGAAATCAACAATGAAGACGCAAAAAATTGGCATTTTATGTAAATTGTATAAAAATAGAATGCTACTTTTATAGATAACGGTTACAGTATAACGTAGATAACGTTTTTTTGGTGATTGTCAATATTTTTTGGTGAAATTTCTAGTTTGTCGACCAACATCACTTATGATGAGGTAAGTGATATAAGCATAACAATTCAAGAAAATGATCAAGCTTTTATTTTTATATAATATCAACCCGCACTGGGCCCGCGTGGTGGATTACGGCCCATTCCCTCTCTTAGAGAGAAGGTCTGAGTCCCAGCAGTAGGAACATTATACTATTATATATATATATATATATTAAATATATATATATACATTATATATATATATTAAAGGAGGAGAGAATTGGTCTAGGACAATAAATGAACTGTAACGGTTTTTGGGCTACACATCGAGGCTATTCAACTGGTTGCAAAAAGTCCTAGCAAACAGAACTTCGTACCCGAATAGCTGCTCAAAATTTTAGTCGTGTATGGAATAGAGTACTGTCCTCATCTTTGAGGTGGATTGGCAAGATATCAACTTAATGCGCTGAAGTCAATTGAGTAATGGGCCAAGAGGATTGATGCACTTGCTGAGTCAAATTTTCAATATCTTGAACATCGACGCCAAGTTGCTAGCCTGTCGGTTTTCTATATATTGCATATCCATAAAGCCCGATCTATGTCCGGACTACTAAAAATACTTACTTTTTGCGAACACAATCATTGTGCGTACAGCTAAGGAGTAGAATTCCGTGCCAAGGTGTTTTCTGATAGCTACAACCTGTCTTGAATAGGTTGATTCTAAGCAAGCGTGCGCCATCATTGACCTCATCATCGCTTACCATCTGGTGAGATAGTAGACAAGAACGAGCCTATCAAGAATAAAGACTGTAGTTTTGCATTCACGATAGATCGTATCGTATAAACAAGTCTTCTAGTATACGACATGGGAACACTTTCCTCGGGTCGTTTGCCGTGACTTATTTCAGATTTCTTTAACCAGCTACCACCTGATACATTAATCTAAACCTGTTGAATAACATCCTCATTTTCTGAGTATCTAGGTAAACGACGTGTGTATACACTTTTTTTTTAAACTAGTGCTTGACTGCGATCCCACCTGATGGTAAGCAGTGACGCAATCTCTGATGGAGAGGCGCACTAGTTAATGAGCCTATTCACTCTTGCCTTGAAGACACTCAAATTAGAATCGGACGGGAAGATCGCAGCAGGCAGTCTGTTCCAGTCCTTCAAAGTACGCGGTATAAACGATGCTTGATTGGACGATTTCAGAGATAAAGACCTGTGATCAGGAAGATATGTTTATCAATTTATTTTAGTTCTCTTTTTTGTTTTTCTTCCTTCATAAAGAAAGACAATTTTTTTCTTTCTTTCTTCGCGAAAAGCTAGTGTTTTGCCCGCGACTTCGCTCGCGTTAAATTCGGGGTAACACGATTCCCCTGGGAAGTGGGGGTTTAGAAAGAGACAAAAAGTAGCCTATGTCACTCTCCATCTCTTTAACTATCTCCACTTAAAAAATCACGTCGATTTGTCACTCCGCACACACTTTCCCATTTATAATATTAGTATGAAAGTATGGATACTGAGGCGCACCAGTTTTTTAAGAGCCTAGTCACTCTTGAAGAGCCTATACAGCCTTAAAGACACCTAAATTATGTAATACGACGGGAAGACTGCAGACAGTGTGATCATTGCCAGGCCTTTTACCAATTCGGGTGTGAAGTTTTTTTTTTTTATCTGGTATAAACTAGTACTTGACTGCAATCCCCTCGATGGTAAGCGGTGATGCAATCGTTGATGGTGAGGCGCACTAGTTTATTAAGAGCCTATTCACTCTAGCCTTGAAGACGCTCAGATTCAGTTCTTGGCTTTTTTACGAACTTGAAAAAGAAGGTTCTGTTTTTACTTGATTATTTTTACACGTTATCATTTCTATTCTGTTAGCATGTAAATTGTACATTAAACAAGTGGTATCGTGGTATCTTTAGCGCCAGCGCCAGCGCCATACATCACTGTGAGCGATTGTCTCCGTGGCCCTGAGGCAAGGTTTTGACCCACTTGCTAACATGTGTTTAGTTGGTGATGGCACTGTGGAACGAAGACAGAAGACCCAATTTGAATGAGCAAATAGGATATTCCAGAAGAGAAAAGTATGTGATATTCAGAATTGGAAATGGATCAGTCTCTTTCCTAATAAGTAACTGCGTCTCGTAACCTGGAGTCCATAGCCACTCCCAGCTCAATAGCTCAATGAAGTTTTTGACATATTATTGTAAATTTAATTTTATTTTGAACATAATTATTATTATTATTTTTTCTTTTTTTGTGATATGTTTTTCATTGTTATTTTTTCTTTTCTTTGATGTGATTTAATTTTAATTCATATTATTTTCATTATTATTACGTTAATGTTTTTCAAATGTTTTGTGTGTTATCAATATTCTTTAGTATGTGCCTGTAATTTATATGTGTGGTGTAAACTGTTAGTATAAATTGGCAATAAATAAATAAACTTTTAATTAAGTCAGCTCCTGTAATCTACACTAATATTATAAAGAGGTAAAGTTAGTTTATTTTATGTTTCATCATCAGCCTTTTTTTTAATGTTCCCACTGCTGGGACTCAGGCCTCCTCTCTAGGAGAGGGAATGGGCCGTAATCCACCACGCGGGCCCAGTGCGTGTTGGTGGATGTCACATGTCTTCGAATTTTTGGTTCTAGGACATGCCGGTTTCCTCACGATGTTTTCCTTCACCGTTTTGAGAGCAGTGGTGATGAAATAAATTACACAAAGTAATGCGCCTGGCTGGGTTCGAACCTGCGACCTACAACTCGTAAGTCGGGGCCATTACCACTCGGCCACCACTGCTCTATTCTTCTATTCTGTATTTTATGTTTATAGGAGATAATCTCCGAAAGTACTGGTCCGATTGTTAAAATTTTTTCACCAATATAAAGCTGCTTTTAAGTGACATAGAGTGCAAAGCCGTGGTCAAAAGCTAGTACTAAATATTTATGCAAACTACGCTAAGTACCATAGTACTTACCTATATTAAGAATCTAGTTTCAATAGTCGTTTTTTTATTATTGTTTGACTTTCGCTTGACCACTATCTCAGCTGATGGTAAGCTATGATGCGGACGATAACCTATTGACTCATGACTTAAATTAATTACTTTGGTCATTACAACACCAATACTTCAGAGTAAATTATGTACAAATATTTTATTTTAAACAAATTTTAATATATGTTTTAAATACATATTGACTTAAATATTAACTAACTATGAATATTAATAACCTAACAATGAATATATGCATACACAGTCAAAATAGTAGTAGAGAAAATAAAATAAAACCAGATTAACAGTTTAGTTTAACAATTACAAAATCGCTTTATCAGCATCATCTGAGATGACAGCAAAACCGTAGAGGCCCAGCAAGGTCGAAGCCCACAGGGGCCCTGGGTTGTGCGAAAAAGAACCAGGGGGTCCTGGAACGAAGGCAAAGAAGGGAAATATGAGTGGGTTTTAGTTCGTAAAAGTCTGAAAGGCGCTCCGTCCAAGACCCCACTAGAAGACATTGGTTGATTTCCCACTTTAAAAAATCAGCATCGACATGTGGATCTTCTGCAGCGTGTCTTTTTTGCGGTTGATCCGGTCATGCGCACTTGTTCAGTGATTAATGATACGCGACTATGTTCGAGTATGTCCTTTTGGGGGTAGGGATGGTTGTTGTGATCTTTTTCGTATGGTTCTGTGACCATTAATCAGGTTGTGGTACAGATGGACACGGTTGCTAGTTTGGTTATTTATAAATGGCGCTTGCAAAGGGGAACTGACGCCTGACGACTTTTCAAGGATTTGAAGGATGGTCTGGGTAGGATAAACTAAAACTAGATTTTTATTTACAAGGTTAAAAAGTATCCTATGTACTATTTCAGGACCAGGTCTACCCGTGTATCAATTTTAATAGAAATCCGTACAGTCCTTCGAGCGTGAAGAAATAACAAATAACTCACACACAGACATACTCTCGCCTTTATAATATTAGTGTGATATCAAGAACTAACTTCAGATATGAAAAAGAAACTAATAGAAGAAACTTTAACCCGACAAGAGCTAGAGAATAAAATCCTCACTTTAATTAAGTATACAAAAGTAAGATCAATGTTTTTAGCAACGTGTCGTTTTTTTTTAAACTGGAGATCAGATAACTGACGACTGAACGGATTCTTGCCTTGGGTAGAGCACGAGTTAGTGACCACTTTCGCACAAGTCACGGCCCCAGCAAGATCCGCCCCTGCTGGGCCCCGATGAGTTTGGTGACATCTCTTTGAGATGCATGTCGAACACTGCGCGCCGTCGACGGTTACCGGACGAAAGGACAGCGAGTTTCCCATTGCTCACCGTCCGCAAAACCCACCCGTGTATCATCAGTGATGCTTTGTTAATTCTTTTAATAAATCCCGCACCTTTATCAGCTTGGTTGCTTTGAGTAACTTTTCTATTCTCTTATGTCAGATAGATAATACTCCCATCATATTTTTTTTTTCTTGACGGGGAAAATCATCTTTGACAAAACCCGCTCTTGGGTGAAGCGGGAGACAGTGTCAGAGTCTTACTGACTAAAAACCTCGCGCCGTTCCTTCTAGCCTTCATACCGGGGCTCTAGTTTCCTTTCGGATAACCCCGACCCCGGTAGGCTTCGACCCAGATGGGCCCCTCCTGTTGCTGACAACTCCTTGAGGCGCGCGGGAACAGTGCGCGCCGTTCCTGTCATATTTGAGGTTCAATAGATTCTTTTTTTAAGTGTAAGAAAACTTAGTCATCATCACATTGACGCTAAACAATAGTTAATTCAACATGTGTTGGCGCCACCATATCTCTGAACTCAGGAGTTAACCCTTCAGATACCGTCAATTAGAAACACAATAGTAAGACAATAGATGCGCGGCCACCGGTGGTCGCTTGGGGATTCATGAATTAAGACACTGTTATTAAACAGTATTATCTACAAGATAAGGTCGCGTGACTTGATGATAATATAACAGTCAAAGTAACTATCTCCATGAATACACGTGCATCACTACTGTACGGAGTTACACTCAGATTGCCTGAAAGTAGACATTTATTCCAAGGAAACACGATATGCCTTATATGCTTATTCCAGATTGTGGGCCTACTGGGGCCAGGGTTATCCAAGCTCGAGCCCTGGTATGAAGGCTAGAAGGAACGGGGTGGGTTTTTAGTCAATAAGAGTCTGACCCTACCTCTCAATCTGCCCAAGAGCGGGGGTTGTCATTGGATGATTTTCGCCACCATAAAAAAAAAGATTGTGGTCTACACAAGTGCACAAATCCATTTAACTGTTTTGAACGTGACGGAGTAACACACACATATACAAATTTTTGTCTTGATAATATTAGATTACGCTGCTGATATTTGCGAATCAATAGTGCAGATTTTGGGCGCGTCTGTCAAGAAGCTGAGAGTTAATCGTACACAATATTTGTCCCAAAACTACCGGAAGCTCACTCCATAATAATAAACCTACGACACTGAGTATATATTTGTCAAATATATCAAATACATTTAACACTGTTTGAGGTTAGAACGCGGAACCCCGGGCCGACCTTATAGACAGACGTTTGAAGGCTGCGTCACTTTAAATTTTGCATATCGTGTGCAAATACTTAAATTATCGTGTTTGTAGTGCAATAATGGATCTTCTTGAACGTAATTTGGAGTATTTTGAAGATATAGTAGTAGAATTTAAAAATTTTAGGTGCATGAGAAACATTCTTCTATATCAAATTTGCACTAGAGAAAAAAGTTGTCCTGACAAAAGTGTACGATTTTGCTATTGATGATTTTTAAACTTCGGTTTCCAGATTGATACCGATGTTGAGTACCGTTAATTATGCATACAGTGATTTGCCATAACCAAATTTTTGGGTTCTGTTGAATCGAAATAGCGTTCTTTACAAAATAACATCAGTAGCATCGTGCAAAAAGAGCTGGTCATTACGAATTTGGCGAATTTTTTAAAGACATATGTATCTGAACGTTTTGTTTACATGTCGCATGACCAAAGGGCAGACTATTACCTTGGAGAGAGAATAACATTGCCATACAGCGTGGTAAAGTCAGTAGTCTTTCAGGCATATTATGTACCAGTAAAAAGCGATCGACTCCATATTTTAGAGCGTTTCCATTTAGCTTCTTTTTCTCTTAATGTAATAATGAGTAAAGTGTTTCTTTTTATACTTATTTGCCAGTGTTGCAGTGGGGAACTGGTGTGTTGTGTAATAAGGTCACTCGGATGATAACTAATTGAAACTCAGGAAGAGTGCTTCACAATATTATTGATATATTTATGTAAACCATGTACGCATTTGTTACAGACCGAGCTCGGAGAGCGACTACTCAAACATTTTATACATTATTCTAGACTACCTTATTTGGGTACAATAATGATGCAACTCTTGTGCATGACTTGACATGTGACATAGGATATATATGAGTAGGCAAACTTATTTCTTGCCCTAAAAAATATCGTCATCTGTGTTAGACTGTTAATCTATATCACTGTATGAACAGACAGGATCCTGACTTAAGATTGCCAATTCTGAAAACGCTGCTGGGTAAACCCCAGTTCCAAATCTCTGCTGTCCTCAATTCAACGCACTCAAGTGGGATAAGTGCACACAGTTAGATATCAATTGCCATGACTAAATCTTTTTGTCACCGTTGAAGAGCCACTTAGCCACACATGTGGATGTAACGTGCTTTCAAAACTAATACAGTTCCTGGCACGTAAGTTGGCAAGAGTCGTTAGATGCGCAGAAATCGTTTTTTAGATCTATTTGGTGGTCAAGCGGGACGCGGGGTGTGAGGTGGAGCCGATCCGAGCGCGCGATTGGTGCATTAGTCGACCTTTGTCCCCCGCACAAGTGCACCATGCGCAAATTTATCCCCACTACGTCAAAATCTTGCCAACTTACATACTGAACAATTATGAAGATGTTATGTGATCTGTTTATGTTAATCAATTATGATAAAATCCGTAAGATTGTAATTTTTGCAATATGAGGATTTGTTAATGATATTTGAAGCTATTGCACAGCTTCTATCGCGGGCCTTGAGCGTGGAGACCGAATCCAGAAATTCCGTAACGAAAAAAACCTAACACCCCCCACTAAATGGTTGTCATGGCAACTTGTCAACTTCAATCACAAATAAGTTGATAAAAAATGCTATGCAATAGCTTTACCGCGGCAGTCTCCGAGTGCCACACGTCTTTTTTTTTTGTATATGAGAAACTGGCTGACTGACATATCCACGCACCGCTGAAACTATTGGGACTACTAGCTTTAAATTTTGTTGGTGTCTTTTTATGAAGTAGGCGAGTACTAAGAGAGGATTTTCCAAAATTCAGTCCGTAAAGGTTTGAAACGAGAGTTTGAAGTTTGTACAAGTGCATAAGTATCAATTCGAATATGAGTCCTCTTAATGAAATCGCATTTTTAAAATGACTACTCAGTAAGCAAACAAGTAAACATTAATAAGTAGGTAGTTATTTATTTGTTTCAGTTTAGTTTTATATCTTCGTATGGACCACTATTATCTGCGTTGAGTATAGGTTGACTGGTAGAAAATGCTTAAGGCATAGTCCGCCTCTTCACTTTTTGTGTGCATAATGTATGAAATAAGAAAATATAAAGGCGCGGGCCCACCGCGGCGCATGCTGTGCACGCACACGCGGCGCATTTTAGCTGCGTGTATTAAGTTGTTTGACAACGTGGGTCTCCGTTTCCACTGGATTAGGTACACGAAGACCCACGACTATGTATAGCGTGACACGGCGCACGGAGGGGCTACGCACGTGCCACTGCAATCCACTGACACGGGCTTCACTGCGGGAGGTGTACTACTGAAAACAACGCTGCTATAAGCGAGCTGTACATAGTCGAGGGTCGCATTCGTGTACTCCAGTGGAAACGTAGACCTACGTCGACAGCGTTGAGCTATGTAACCGCCTATTCGATCAAGCCACGCATGTATCAGTGACGTCAATTCGTGCGTAGCGTCTCCGTGTCTTGCAGTGGACACAACCACTTACATATTCTTAGAAAGCGAAGTTTAACACACGTGCATAGCCTCTCCGTGCGCCGCGGTGGGCCCGCGCCTTAATAGGCATGTGTATAGAGTATAGAGCACGTGCTTATTATACCAGCACCTAAATACATACCTTAGAAGCTATCTCGTCCTAACAATATCTCTGTCACCTTGTTAGATAAGGTAATAAAACCATGGGATAAGGTCACCGACCTCCCAAATCCCGTGCAGCAACACGGAAGGGATCCCACAGCTCTATGGGGACATACCAGTGCCGTAATCAACCTTTTATACGCCTGTTGCTAGCTTCTATAACTAAGTATTTTATTTTATTATCTACATTGTGCTCATATAATAGAAACAACAAGAAATTTGTAACCAAGATTATATGTAACTCATAATATGATTTAAAAGAGTGTCTGTAGAACGCTTTGGAACGTGCAATTTAGCTTCAGTTTTCTTGGACTGATCGACATTTGTCTATTCAAAAGTGACTGCAAATGGTCTATTTGAAATAAAAGATTTTGAGTTTGAAGCTCTTGAGAAAAAAAAAACTGTGCCTATGACTTAGCTCAGACCAATAAAAATAACTAGATTTAAAAAAATGCACGTGAGCTTAACAACATCTTTTAAAATGGGACCAAACAGAATTGCAAAAAAAAACAATTCTCTATACTCATAATTGCATAACTCGCCCGAATATAGTGCATAAATGCTTTACTGGTGCCCTCGAGCACTCGCATAGTTGGCATTATGTACACGACAAATATCGTAAACATACGATAGGACCAAGTTTAGTATCATCTACAAAACTTGGTCCTACATACATAAGCATAAAACTTTTGTTCTGCGCCCTGTGCCTGGGCACCACTGACACCGCCCTACTTACGGCACTGGAGATACCATCTTAATAAGAACGAACCAGGTGAGGAATTTATATGAGGTAATACGGGAAGATAAGGAAGGCTCCCATGGTGTTATGGGAACATTGATAGGCACTTTTCTTTATGTTGAAAGTGACCTATATCTATACTTTCTACTGCTCCTTAAGTAGGTGCTTGATAACGTTTTAAATTATGGCTATGGGGTATTTAAATGTTACTCATTAGGGTTGACTAATAAAGTTGAATGATTACTCACTTTTAGGAGTATGTTAATATTATTAATCTTTTTTTGAGGTGGGGAAATCATCAAGTAACTCTCTCTGCTCTGAGTGGAGCGAGAGGGGTCGCATAGTGTTCCTTCAGTTGCTCTTTGTACTTCAACCCCCCCCCCCCCCCCCGCCCCTATAAGCCAAGTTACAACCGTTTCGTATCGATACTCTTCCGTCAATCGCCTCGAGTCGGCCACGCCTCCAATACCTTTGTACTGAACACGTGACTGAGAGTTGAGATGACGTCAGAACAAAGGAATCGGAGGCGTGGCTGACTCGAGGCGATCGACGAAAGACAATCGAAACGAAATGGTTGTAACTTGGCTAAGCCTGCTAGGAGTGGTAGGCCTGCATGTGACTCTTTCGAACAATCCCGCAATGATTAGACCACTGTATCTACCACGTACAGATTCGCTTTTAACTTACTAATACTATTAAGGTGAATGTTATAGATACATTCAAATTTTTATATGTTTGTTACTCCTTCAGGTTCTGACATCTGAACGAATCTGGATGAAAGGCACATGGTTTGACTATATGTTTCCGGATTGCTACAACCTGAGGTCTTTTTTTATTCCACAACTATCACACAAAATAGGAGAGATGAGGGGAGAGGATTTATGTCAAGAGTGAAAAGGTTATTGTTAGTAAATGTATTTTAGGCCTTTGATGATTTCCTACCGAAAAACAAACTATTCAATCGTCTATATGCAAATCCATCTACACCTACCGCCCTTTAGGCACGTACCACTTTAGATCGCGTAAAACTTTTATTAGTGTACCAGTAGGTCACTCACAGATTTCTCTCGTAGGCGGCACTTTGTGCTCATCTCATTTACATAGACCTGATGATCTCCGACCACTTATGACATAGATATTGCCACTGTACAGAGTGTCAAGGTTGGTTAGGAAATTAATATGCACGTTTGGATTTGAATTTTTAAGATAAAAATAGTTTTTAGAATTGGTCTTACTTAGAGTGATACTTACCCAGGGACCGTTAAAGTTGTTACCCAATTCTTATCAAGAAAAAAATATTATATCAAAAGAAGTACAGACAGTCCAGATTTTCAAAACTTGCTTGCTTTTTTTTGGCAATCTATTTGTGAAAACGTTTGAGAAGATACAAGAAGTATACGAAATCAATGTCTAATTGCCATCAACCGCGTGCACTGTTCCCGCACCCCTCAAGGAGTTGTCAGCAACAGCAGGGGCCCAGCCGGGTCGAAGCCTACTGGGGCCTGGGTTATCCGAAAGGGAGCTCGAGCCCGGGTATGAAGGCTAGAAGGAACGGGGTGGGTTTTTAGTCAGTAAGAGTCGGACACTACCTCCCTATCCGCCCAAGAGCGGGGGTTGTTATTGGATAATTTTCCCCACCACAAAAAAAAGTCTAATTGCCATAGTCATAGTGTACGTAAGTTTATTCATTGGAAACTTTTAAATAGTGAAAGTCTGATACGCCCTTCCGTTCCACGTGATAAATAAAACCTATCTTCAGGAGGTTTGTAATTTCAAAAGGTCATGGCCAAACAACATCCCACTCTAGATTATAAGTGACATAAGACAGTTGGTGTTCTCCGGAAGACGGCCTATGCAGCGGCGAGCTGCAATCATCAAATCAGCGCCAAACTCGGCCATAATTGCCGCGTCCCCTAGAGATTCGTATTGTTTGAGATTGAAGAGGGTTGCTATATTTAGCATTAGAATCACTGCCTAGAAACAAATGTCATAAATATTGAAATCGATAGAATAGACGTGATGGAGAAGCAAATATCTTTTTTCCGAATGAAATATTGACCAACTTGAGACCAAAAAGTCTGAATCTGAACGAAATAAAAGTTGGAAATAGATATTATTTTTCTTTCGTGGTTATCATGTTAATTAATATTCACAATAGCACCCCAAAACCCGGGAATAGCAAAGATTTTGAGTAGGTTAATGGCAAAGACAAAAGGGTCTTTAAAAAACTTTAATAATACAAAATACTTAATACTGCAAAATACCAAAAAATTACTTGTGCACTTAAATACGTTTCTAGGTAGTGTAAAATAAAAAAAAAACACAAAGGGGATAGCGGGGTCTGTGTTTGCTTGCTTCGCTCGCTCACTAAACCCCGTCATTGCAAACCTAACCTGTCCAAGTCGGGGAACCCCATGTTCCTTAAAAATCGTAAAAAGTCTGTAAATATTTGATGTACAATTAGATTTTTTAATAAACAATAAGGTTTTTGATGCACTCACTGAACCCTCTAAATGTTTATAACTTGGTACAAAGCGTTATTATGCTTAATATCCTGTTAGCTCAGTGACTTACATTAAACATAGTTAACTTAAGCAAACTTAACTGTTTGAAGACTGTTGGGTAAGCAGAAACGTAACTAAGTTGCGAGTGTCACTTAGTCTGAAGTACTCTTGTGTGTAACTTAGTAATATGTTACGATAGGTACTCAAATGTCAGTAAAAGTAAGTAAATACTTCAAAAATAATTTGTAAACGATTAGTTGGTATTACAGAGGTACTTGTGGTGGTTGAAAAATTCTATTTTAAGCAAGTAAGTGTCTAAACTAGTGCGCCTCACCATCAATGATTGCATCACTGCTTACCATGAAGTGGGATCGCAGTCAAGCACTTTTCGACACTAATATTATAAAGAGGTAAAGTTTAGAGGTAATCTCTGAAAGTACTCCGATTGCGAAATTTTTTTACCGATGGAAAACTGCTTTATTCCTGTGTGACATGGGCTATATTTATGTATTATATATATTATATAAAATAATGTTTTTTAGTAGTATTTTGGGACTACAAGGCCTCGCGTTGCCTTCTAAAGGACTCCAGACTTCCTGGATGAATAAATAAATAATCAAAATCAGATAAGCTGTTAGTCTGTTTCATAAATACTGAATCTCAGAAATTCCTGTTCTTTAAAGGACACTGTTTGTGAACACAACGGAGAGAAACCTCACTTTCATCACAGAACACTAGTCATTTTTAAGCTTACCTCGTTTGAAAAACTATTTTTGACCCTGTCCAAGTGCAAATAACTTTCAACTTCTGCCAATGCAAATAATTAATTAATACATCTCGGCCCCCGTCACCTCCCCCGCAGCGATAGGTAAAACAAATGTGATTAGCACACAATTAACAGCAGCCCAAACTTAGACAACGAACAGACGCAATAACATACATAAAACATTCTAGTACATAGGTATGTACGTATTTTGTGACATAGTAAGGTGTTACAGTGTGTGGTGTGACGAGAATGGATTAAGTGAGAAATTAGTATATTGGGGGAAGTTTGAAAGTGACCCCAGTGACTGAAAAGTTGAAAGGAAATCGTTTGTCTTGGTATGGTCATGTAAAGAGGAGAGATTTTTTTATTATTGATAGGTTTGCGCTTGACCGCTATCTCACCTCATGGAAAGCGACGATGCGGTCGACGATGGTACGCATTTTGCTAAAAGAGTTTTATGAATTTACATGTGGATGGACGGAGAGGGAGAGGGAGGCCAAAGAAAGATGGATGGATTGTGTGAGAAGTGATATGTATGAATAGGGAGTTAGTGATAGCTTGACGAGCGACAGGACAGAATGGAAGAAAAAAACGTGTTGCGCCGACCCCAAATAAAACGGGACAAGCGCAGGAAAATGATAAGTAAGGTGTTACAGTCTGTCTGTGGTGGCGAAACTTTCGTAAAAGTGGCCGAAATGTGTCTGAAATCAGTCGCTCAGAAAACAAATTGCAGCGCACAATATTAATTTATCAAATCCTGTTTCAGATAAAATAATCTCTATCTTACACATCACTACATAGTATAAAACAAAGTCGCTTTTCCTGTCCCTATATCCCTATGTACGCTTAAATCTTTAAAACTACGCAACGGATTTTGATGCGGATTTTTTAATAGACAGAGTAATTCAAGTGGAAGGTTTATATGTATAATAACATCCATGAAATAGTGGAAAAATACTGTTACCCGAGCGAAGCCGGGGCGGGTCGCTAGTAATGTAATAAAGAGGTAAATAAAAATAGTCTTTTTGTTTGTCTTAATTTTTTTCACCTATAGAAAGCTACTACATTCCTGAGTGACATAGGTACTTTAACGCGGGCGAAACCGCTGGCAGAAACTAGTTAAAAATAAAAAGCAGTGTCTGAACTGCAGGACCCTATAAACTAGTCATCAAGTCGACCTAATGCCTTTATAAGCAACGTCACAATCAAGTCATCGTCCCCGATCACAATGCCACAATAAACGTATCACGCAAACCTGCGCACGCACATCGCTTTTGGCAGCCAATGAATGACTCGTTCAGCTTCCTTGATAGAAGATAATAGCTATCTATAAGGATAACTTTTATGTATTGTATTGTACATACATATTAGTGAAGTTTTATGTACTGTCACTCAAGTATTGGGTGAAGGATAAGTGTGTAGATCGGAATTGTTTTGGCAATCGACTACCTATGGCAATGTTTGTTTAAATCGTTGAAAGTTAGAAATAGTATTGCAAAGAGCAATAGTTAAAGGAGGTTGCAATAAAAGTAAGGCTAACAAAATTTACCTCTTTTTTATATTAGTGTGGATTATTTTTAGTATATTATGTGAAAACTGAATATAGTTTGTCCAGAATTAGTAACTGAATCGATTTCAATATTTCTTACACCATGTTATATTTTTCCCATGAAATATTTAAAAAAGGACTTAAAAAGGACAAGTTGTACACAACCGTCACTAAGCACAACAGATTTCACGGCAGGTCATAGCGGACATTAGTTGCCAGCGAATAGCTAGGTGCGGAAGCAAAACAACTCCTCAGTCGCCCGAATGGCCCGGTGACCAGGTATTTGTGCAGACAACCAGGTAGCATAACAAGCTTATAACTTTGTGATTTTTCATCATCTAGTTATGAAATGTACATAGATTCTTTACATAATAACATTAGACACGTGTTTCAGGTTTCGCATATAGGTAATATACTAGCTGCTCCCTACGGCTTCGCCCGCATGATAGCAGAAAATTATCCCAAGGGAACATACTTCCGGGATAAAAAGCATCCTATGTCCTATTCCAGGACATGGTCTATCCAAGTTTCATCAAAATCGGTTTTACCATTTAGGCGTGAAGACGTAACAAATAAACAAACTCACTTTCGCTTTTATAATATTAGTAAGGATTGTAACTAAGGTTAAACAATTTTTATCTGTATATGAATAAATGATTCTAATTCTGAGTCAAATATTGTTTGCTTGTAATCTCTTTCCACTTCTGAAAACCTAAATATAAAATCGTAATGAAAAGGATGACGTTTCCAAAACACAGTTAATGATTCTATGAACCACTGAGCTTATCTACAACTGTAATCGAATCAGATGGTTTCAAATTACGACTGGCCTGTTCGTCTAGTGCTGCCATGCCGGAGGTCGTAGGTTCGATTCCCACTCAAGACAAATGTTTGTGTGATGAGCACGATCATTTGTTCATAGCATAGCACAGTCGGCCTTATAATGTTCCCACTGTTGGGACTCCGACCTCCTCTCTAGGAGAGGCAAAGGGCTGTAATCAACCACGCGGGCCCAAAGCGGGTTGGCCAGCCTTTTGGGCACACTTCCAGTTGACAGCGGAGGAGTTTAAAAGCACCATATTTTAGTTATCAGTAGCCTTTAGTGTATATTGTGTGTAATAATAAGGTTTAGCATAAATAATTTGTTGATATTTAAGTTTCTTATGTATTTATCTGTTGGACATAGGCCTCCGCCAAGCGTCGCCACAACGACCGGTCCTGTGCGTCACGCATCCATCGGCCCTCATTCCCGCGACCCTGATCAGGTCATCGGTCCACCTTGTTGGAGGTCTTCAAACAGTGGACGTCTTTCGGCTAATATGATGATGATGATTTATTTATTGTTATGTATGTATTTAGAAGTATATAAGTATGTTTATCAGTGGTCTAGTAATCATAGCATAAGCTCTGCTTAGTTTGGGACCAGCCCCCCTAGCCAAGTTACAACCGTTTCGCTTGCGTCAAACGCTTCGAGTTGACCTTGCCGCCAATTCTTTTGTTCTGACCTCGTGACTGAGCGTTGAGACGACGTTATGCCCGTACATTCGAAGCTTTCTACAAGCGTTAACTATTGCAGATTTGCAACTTGGCTAGGGGTACAGATGACGTTGTATGAAAAAAAATTGTGACATTTAGTCAAGATACGAAACTGCGTATTATTATTAGGTTATAGACAATGATAAATCACTATGTCTTGATTATACTTGCTAAAAATAGAAACTTATCATTAATCTGAAGATAAGGTGGTATTAAAATGTCCAAACTCGTTTTTAATTATGTAGAATTTGTTTGTAATAAGCGCTCGATGGGATTTCCCGGTGGCTAAAATGTCGGATACATGTACAAAAATAAAATCACCCCTTTTTACGTAACCCTCTTTTTCAATGAACCTTTCTCAATATTAGTAACGTTCTACTGTGGATATAATAAATCTAAAGCCATGGTTTTTATGCCGACGGTAGTTTTTTTTTTCAAATGGAGCTAGAATAGAAATCTAGGACCATGTACCACATGACGCAACATTGGAAGGCCTCCCACCAGGACCGATGATCTGGTGAGAGTCACGGGGATCCAATGGATGCGAGACGTACAGGAGCGGTCGTTGTGGCGAAACTTAGAGGAGGCCTAAGTCCAACAGTGGACGTTTGTCGGCTGATATGATGATTATGATTCTAGGATCAAACAAATAAACTCACTTACAGAAGACACCCAGACCCGAAACAACTATCTGCAGGCTATACAAATAATAATTACTAGCTTTTGCCCGCACGGCTTCGCTCCCGCTCTTCCCTACTCTACTATACCCTACACTACTCTACTTTACGCTACTCTATCCTACTCTACCCTACTCTACCCTACTCTACCCTACTCTACCCTACTCTACCCTACTATACCCTACTCTACCCTACTCTACCCTACTCTACCCTACTCTACCCTACTATACCCTACTCTACCCTACCAAACTTCACATAAACCATCTACTAAATAGTCCTAACAAAGCCTAAAAATTTGTTTTGGATAGGTGAGCCCGTTCTTGAGTTATAAAATAACAACGAAAAGTGGCATTGATTTTTATATATATAGATTTACGTGCGGGAACCGAACCTGCGATTTGCAGCGCAGCAGCTAATCGCTTAACTATTGCACCAACCGCGCCATCAAAATGAACTTTATGTTTTTATACCCAGAAACAGTAGCTCTATCTTTAATGGTTAGATAAATGCTTTGTTTTCAAAAACGTTTTCTTCTTTAAAGTGGCGTTCAGTAGCGAGCCCTGTCAGTTACTATGACTAATAGGATGGAAAGCCAAACAATGCAAGGGCGTGCCACATTTCTATTATACCATTACAATATGGTGGGTACAGTCAACCTCTTAATTCCTTCGTCAGTTTAAGTCTAATTATTTACACATACACTACAAGATACACACACGTTAAGTTGTGATATTTTATCTACACTAATATATATAATAAAGAGGTAAAGATTTTTTTTGTTTTTTGTTTGTAGGAGGTAATTTCTAAAAGCACTGGTCCGATTGCTAAAATTTTTTCACCAATAGAAAGCTACTTTATTCCTGAGTGGCATAGGCTATAATTTATGTACGTGTAAAGGCTAGTTTTTAATAGATTATATTTTTTTTTTAGATGTTTATCAAAAATGTACACTGACTCACTGAGTAAAGATAGCTGTAAAGAGAATAAATAAATAAAATATACCTTTCGAAGCTGCGGCAGTAACAATCTACTGCATAAAATAATCGTATCTGAATTTATTAGGTAGTCGCTACCTAACAGATCCACTTTATTTTACTGACGGGCCGACTTCTTGACAGTTCAAAAGTATTAGCGATATATTTGATTGAAATAAATGCGTTAAGTCTACTTCTTCTATGACTGTACCTACGCATCATGCGTCCAAACGTAATGCGTTTTTAAATCGCTCCTAAGGACACGCCTTTATATAACCTAGGGTTGGTGAAAGTGAAGAATTTATAATTGACTTATTAGGATTACTTAGGGTTTCAGTGTCCGTGCTACGAATTATTATAAAAAGGAAAGTTTAAGCGGTCATTGACAGTATGAAACATAATGGAGGTGTCACTAGATTTATAATCATTTAGAAATTACAACATGAGTAATTTATTGGACCTATGCCGTTTTAAATAGAGTAGTTTGTGACAAATATAACATTTTCTATGGTCACTGCTATTACATATATTTTTACCTGTTGTTTTCTTTAAATAGCACACAGGGAAAAAGAAAATTAGCTGCATTGTGCAATTAAGTCTAGAAATAGACTAAAGTATCATATGTGCTGTTTGTTTAAAAATCATATTTTTTTTTTTTAAATTCGCGAAATAACTTTAAAAATAGATTCAAAACATTGCCCACACAAGAAATTACTGCTATAGCGTAGGTACGTTCACAAATATGTAAACTCACATACACAAGAAATTTAGAAACGGAAAGACAAGACCGTCTTTTCAGTGTAGGAATTAAACCCGTGAGGCGCACCGTAACAGCAATTGCTCAACCACTGCGCTATTAGTGTCGTGAATATAGTTCTCTAACGATGATCAAAATCTCCATGTACTTAGAATAACATGAGTTATCAGACGTGGCCAAACACACTTCACACTTCCCATTTACACAATGGCCTCCTAACGAGATCTCTTGGCCACTTTCCCAGCTTCCTGCAGATCATCTAATCAATCAACTGTATCACAGACACAGCCCTGCAACTAAGGCGTGACACACACGTCAAGACTTCCTGCGACACTCTATAGTCGGTGGTAATTCAATACCATAGAGCAGTGGCCTCTACTAGAGATGGCACTGTCAAAGTGTAGATGGAAAATAAATTGAACAGAAGCATCATAAAATTAGAAAGAGATAAAACATAGCTAGAGTGAATAGGCTCTTAATAAACTAGTACGATTCACCATCAACGATTGCATTACTGCTTATTGTCAGGTGGGATCGCAGTCAACTACTAGTTTATAAAATTTAAAAAAAACATTGTGCAGCTAGTACTCTGTCTCTCTCATATTGCTCTTGCAATCTTGGCGTGACCCAATCAGAATTTTAGATAAAAGACAAAAAGTGCTGGTCTCACTACTGCTTCATATCACTAGCACTTTTCTACCAACAACCCTTCATAATAACTAACTATGGGAATATCAACAAAAATTGTTGCTCAGCTCACATTATGTCTCTTGAGCACAGGAGAGTTACTATTAATGGCGTCTCGAGTCGCTCTAGCCTTTTTTTGAGATAGTGATCTTTTCACTCTGGGTGGAGCGAGAGGTAGTGTCAGGCTTTTACTGGCTAAAACCCACCTGTGTTCCTTCAGTAGCCTTTTGCTTTCCAGCGCCGTGGTATCTCTTTCGAACAATGTCGCTACCTAAGTCGTCCTAGCCTTGTCTAATGATTCCGTGCTCTATATTCAATACGTTTGCGCCAACACTTCCTTTTATCACCGCACTGATTGTGGCCAGTGATAAACCAAATAAGACCTGATGACGTCACTAATAGGTACCGCTTTTGTCTACCTGTCAATTCGGTATCTCTTTCATGACAGGCTATGGTGGGATCGATTTCCGATGAACAAAAAATATCGGTATTTTTTGTAAGTGAGGCGGCTCGATTTCATGGGTGAAGATAGGTTGTATAGCTCGATGATTTGTTTGATTAATTTGTAGTGATGTCGTTACGACACGTGACTTGGTTTTTTGATAAGGTGTTTAATCTTTTAGTAACAATACTATAATGATAATCCTACCGAACGAATTTCGATTACGGTGGTCAATCTTTTCAGAGATTATTCAAGTACGCAGGGGATATTATAGTGAAGAAGAAAAGAAAGAAAACTTGTTTATTCTGCCTGAATAGACACATAAATCATTACAAAAAATTCCCCGCCAGGCCGTGGGGCCGAAAGGTTTTGGAGTGGCGACCTCGTACCGGAAGACGCAACGTTGGAAGGCCTCCAACAATTGTGTCTAAAAGTGGTCTGATGACCTGGTGAAGGTTGCGGGAAGCCAATGGATGCGAGACGCACAGAAACTGTCGTTGTGGCAACGCTTGGGGGAGGCCTATGTTCAGCAGTGGTCGTGTATCGGCTGAAATGATGGTGATGATGAGGCCGTGTATACAGGGCTCAACTTTATTGAGTATCAGTGTACTCTGTATATTGCACCATACACCATAGACAACACACTTGTCCAGGTTATCTGTTGCAACTTCTTTGTTGTCTGTGGCATTTTGACGCTGACTTCAACAGAGATAAAAAAAAACAAAAATAAACCAAAAATAAAAGAAAAAACACAATTTTACCAATAAAAATAGTGCGCAAGCTTGTGCTTAAACATGTGCACTCTCTGTGCGTTTACTCTCATACTCCGATGGGACGGTAATCCACCACAACCAGAGAATTCAAGCTCAGGACCAATGGGCCAGGAGGAGCCCAGCTGGATCGAAGGCTACTGGGGACAGGGTTGTCCGAAAGGAAGCTCGTGCCCCGGTATGAAGGCTAGAAGGAACGGCGCGGAGTTTTTAGTCAGTAAGAGTCTGACACTATCTCCTGCTCCACCCAAGAGCGGGTTTTGTCATAAGATGATTTTCCCCGTCGACAAAAAAAAAGGACCAATGGGTTTTTTCATTAAATTTGATTAAGGATAAGGATTAATTTAATTAAGGATGAAACGAGAGTCCAAAGTTTGTATAGAGACCACTACTTAAAAGCACTACTTAGAAGCAACTGGCAGAAGCTAGTTACCTACTTATAGTTTCAATAGGGAGACAGGCCATAAAGAAACTTAACGTTGGTGTGTTCCTAGCATGAAGCCTTAGTGTCTGTCTGTGCCAGGCAAGTTGTTAATCTAACAGACAGCAGTATTGCTAAATAAAGTAATACTCATAAATTGAAGTTCTACCCTTTTTTTCCTGTTACAATTCCAGCCAAACTATAAAAGAATTAACGAGAAACAAATATCAACACATACTTCTCGTTATAGGTCAAGACCGCCGCGGTTAGAACCGTTTAACACACGACTAAACGCCTTTAATTATATGTGACAGTAATTAATTGGAATTAATCACAATCATGGTTTATTTTTAACTGTTTGTTTTTTTGCTTCGGGGCTTAAGTCAAAAACATATTTCTTGTATATGTTTGATAATGATCAGATAATTGAAAGGCTGACTGGTAATGTTTCCGTATAGCAGTGTCGACTGATAAATTGTTTATGTAGGCCTCAATAGCTTTTTAAATGATAGATAATAGACACCGACAGAATAATACTGTCTTCTATTACTTTATTTACATTGTTCTCACATATTATTATTATTTTTATATATTCATTTATCTCAGGACCCTAAGGTCCTGGACCTTTGGAAGGCGTACGAGGAGCCGAAACCAACTCGCAGAGGCCCTTTTAGATGCTTTTAATGATGGATTGTGGTAGCAATGATTGTGATGGATTATTATTATTTCCTTTATTTCTCAATTATAGGTAGGTACATATTTTTGAGATTTTTAAATATTTTTTAAAACAAATATAAAAAAAAAAAAACATTTAAAAATACAAAAAATAGTGGTCCACCGATGTCGGGAGCAGGGTCCAAGCTACCGGTGGTTAGGGCTCCAGAGACAGGAACCTCCTCACAATGCGTGCCGTATCGAGGAGTACTGCCTTCTGTATCAGGCCCTTGATCCAACCGCGCAACGACAGCTTCGACAGATGGTCGTCGAAGCTTTTGGCTATAAGGCCATTGGCGGTCACGACAATCGGAACAATGATAGCCGAGTCCACATTCCACATGTCGACAACCTCGTGTGCTAAGTCGAGATATTTTATTTGTTTCTCTTTCTCAGCTTTCACGAGATTCTCGTCATACGGGATGGTGACATCGACTATCATTGCGCGGCGCGCTAATCGGTCTATCACCACTATGTCCGGCTTATTGGCTACAATAGTCCGGTCAGTAATGAATTATTATTATTATTATATTAGCGACAACATGTAACCGAAAAATTTGTAATAAAAAAAAATCATCATCATATCAGCCGAAAAACGTCCACTGCTGGAAATAGGCCTCCCCCAAGCGTCGCAACAACGACCGGTCCTGTGCGCCACTCATCCATCGGATTCCCGCGACTCTGACCAGGTCATCGGTGATTTGTACATGATTGAAAAGAGTGTCTAAGGAGTTTCTTGCACATTTTTTCCATAGAGATCTACGCTTCGGAATGTACAAAATTAGCATTATTTATAGGGTTCCGTACCTCAAAAGAAGAAAATGGAACCCTTATAGGATCATTCCGTCCGTCTGTCTGTCAAGACCCTTTATCTCGGGAACGCGTCGAGGTATCGAGTTGAAATTAAAACCATAAACTCAGGTCTGCGATCTCTTGAAGCTGAAAAATTTTTCGCGTCTGGAGGGGAAATGCTAGTTACTGACAACGTTATAGGCCTGATATAATAAATACAGGGTATAAGGGACAGCCCTCCACAAACTTTAAAAGGGCTTGCTCAGTAGACGTAAATGAACCTACTGTCGTATCTTTCACAAGACTTTTTTTCTGGAAACGAATCATCTACCGAGCAAGCCCTTAAAGTATGTGGAGGGCTGCAATTTACACCCTGTATACAGAACATCGTAATAATAATAATAAATAATTTATTAGCCAAGCGCTCAGTTGAAACGATGTTAAAATTATGAAGAGCTCTCAAAACTTTACGGAAGCCGTCACATGTCAACGGAGCCAGTTTCTCCAGGCACGTGAACAAACGCTAAGGTCTAAGGCCAGCGGGTCGAAAGACTACACAAGTACACAGCTCGCTTTCACAAACCCCCTGTATAAACAGACATCATACTGTATGATTGACTGACTCGTTGATAGCGTTTAGCGGTTGCAAGTGAAACAGATTTTTTTAAGGCAGGTATCCAATGACATCTCCAGCCCTAGGGTGGGGCGAGAGGGCATTGATGTAAGCCGGCAGCCACATTGAAGCTGCCAGTGTTGTCCACTGTAGATCGGATTTGGGGATTAATCACAAAATCTCAAAACTATAAGGGTGTTACCACACCAATCGGTCGATCGTCGATTGACGCAATCGATCGATGGTGGGATGGATAGTCAACGTCGATCGATAGTTTCTACCACACCAATCGATCGATAGTTGATAGATGCCATCGATCGATGGTAGATTGGATTAGTCGATGTCGATCGATAGTAGAATGGATAAGTCGACATCGATCGAGCTGCTTGAGCTCCCCATATCACCCTGTGCCCGCCCGCGCCCCGCGCCCCGCGCGCTTTTTACGCATTTCAAAAGAAACTAATGGAATATAGCCGGGGTCAATCAATCTACGTCGACCGATGTCGATCGATTGATTGGTGTGGTAACACCCTAACACGTACAAACTAAAAAAATGGCAGGTAGGTTTCCTATAGGGTGTAGACATCCGCTAAGAACGGAATTTACGAAACTCCCCCTTAGGGGTCTAAGGGGATGAAACGGGGGTGCAAAGCTTGTATGGAAAACCTACTTTCACGCGGGCGAAGTCGCTGGCACAAGCTAGTTATATAATATGTTCATCAAGTATTTACATAAGGACTGAGTCATATCAATTAAAAGTTGCGAATTTGGAATAGAATAACGACACTCAAACTAACCGCTGTTTTCACTCTAACATATCCTTTTAAAACTAATTTAACTAGCCTAATACACCTACAACATTATCTTGAAGCATCATGTAACACCTATCATAAATATACAAACAATCTGATAGCAAAAAAAAACACTTAACGTCTAGTAAACAACTTCAAAAACGTCAGTTGTTATTATTCTAAACAGACTTTCACTGACTAATAGTATAGTGACATTAGGCCCACTACAACTTCTGCCGAATATCTACTCCCGCGCATAACACCGTGAGAATTTGCTAGTTATGCTGCTAAGCACAGAGTAGAGAGCGAATGGAGTGATCTTAGAGATAGGGAAACCGGTGCAGTCATTAATAAGTATAGGTACGGATCGCTGGCGGATAATTCATTCAAAAAATTAAAGAGTCGCAGTTTTGAGTCGCACTAATCTTCCATAAAATAACAGAAAATAGCCGTCCTTGGTCTAGAGTAATATAGACACGTCACGAAACTTAGCAACCACGCAGTACAAATCACTCTGTCGCCATCAACTTTCGGTCTAGCTACATGGCAAGAAAATGAGGAGATCCGAGTCTTATTAATGGGACCAGGGAAAAAAAAAGAAAGAATTGCCCAGTGAATAAACTTGTTACGATATGTTATTATGTATAAAATTTAGGGAAAGTACCAAAATTGTTCTTTGGGTGCCAATGAAAGACTTAATAAATTTATACATATATTTACCTATATATAAATTAGGCTGGGTTACTAGGACAAAAAATAAATTTTAGTTAGTTAATTTACATATGAGCACTCCATTCACTACTTTTTCTTGGCATTAGATAACGTTTAGTAATATGAACGTAATTATGTAAACGGTATTGCGAGTAAGACGAATTCTTTGAGAAAACTTCGCGATTGGATGCGCTTGCGGCGGCGACTCCGTTGTGTATGTGTTTTGTTGTTTTGCGGCGTCTCTACACGTCACTTTACAATGCGGTCGGTTACGGCATTTGGCTTATAACAGCTGTTTTTGTGTTTTGGTTGTTAATGTTTTAATTATATAAGCAAATCAAAATATTAGGTCTATGACGTTGCATTGGTCTACGACCCAGCTGGGTCGAAGCCTACTGGGGCCAGGGTTAACCGAAAGGGAGCTCGAGCCCCGGTATGAAGGCTAGAAGGAACGGGGTGAGTTTTTAGTCAGTAAGAGTCTGACACTATCTGTCGCTCCGCCTAAGAGCGAGGCTTGTCATTGGATAATTTTGGCCACCATAAAAAAGGTCTATGACTTTACATAGTAATTCTCATTAACTCTTATAGTGTAAGTTTGATGGACTATCATAATAGTGAAGGTTTATTTACAAGCGTAAATAGCACTCCACAAGGAATAGTAATGCTAAGGTTCTGTAAAAGTAATTCAAACAGGGTTAGCTGAACTGGTGATTTTATTGATTATAATTCCATAAATAAATACATGTTATGATTGCAAACTATATTTTAATCAACAACATGCAAAATGCAGAAAACTTATAAGAAACTAGCTGCTCCCAGCGGCTTCGCCCGCGTGATAGCAGAAAATTATCCCAAGGGAACATACTTCCGGGATAAAAAGTATTATATGTCCTATTCCAGGACATGGTCTATCTGTGTACCAAGTTTCATCAAAATCGGTCATGTCATTTAGGCGTGAAGACGTAACAAACAAACTCACTTTCGCTTTTATAATATTAGTAAGGATTGAATTTTGTGGGCGTACCCTGTGCGTTTTTCCTATAGGTAAGATACTAATAACTATTATGAGCCTAACGCCAAGATAGGTCGTAGGAGCCCTGCAATGTCAAAGCCTACTGGGGCTAAAGGTCAGCTTCTGAAGGGGAATCTTCCTTTGCCCCGGTACGAAAAGCAACGAAGAAACAGGAGTAAGTTTTTAGTCGGTAAAATTCTGACTCTCAAAATTCTGACGCTCGTCAGAGATGTCGTTGAATGAATTTCCCACCTACAAAAAAAGCACAAAGACATTTTTATTTTTATTTTCTTGTTTTGTAAATTTTTTTTACAAAACAAGTTTATCTGTATCTTAACAAGTGTTATGGCAAATAAGTTATCTTTATACATCTTTAGAGATCCGATATTGTTTGTACGCACATCTTATTTTTGACCATTTCAATAACCTTCACTCATCACCATAACCAACACCAAACTCCACCAGTCCCATAATACGACCTTGAACAAATCCCCGAACTTTCCATTGCGCCAACACCCTTATAAGTCCTACATAAAGGCACTCACACACCGACCGGATTGTTCGCGCCATATACAGCTACGAAAGCTATGCTTATAACTTTTGATGCGATGAGATAAAATATTAATGGTTTTATGAATATGGTGTTCAAATTGTAGGCTTGGAAGAAGACCGGTGATAATTATGAATCATTATTTTGTAATGTCGGTCTGTGTGTAGTAAAAGTTTTATTCGTAGTTTGATTAACAAGCGAGGTTGTCAGACGGAAGGATGTCAAGTTGTAACGCTTGTCAGAATTAATTTGATTGGTTTATAGCGTGTTTGAAATAGGTACTTGTATTTTTATTGATTTGTGATTTGAGTATAGTCTATTATGAGGTTTCTTGTTATCAATGCCAAGGTTTATTAACGAAGATTAAGTAGTAGTAATTGAATGGATGATATTAGGTTGCTACTGTG
Organism: Mythimna lalbum; assembly: GCA_949319445.1. Taxonomy (NCBI): domain Eukaryota; kingdom Metazoa; phylum Arthropoda; class Insecta; order Lepidoptera; family Noctuidae; genus Mythimna; species Mythimna lalbum. The sequence goes on from OX439365.1 coordinate 1,085,027, forward strand.
GAAGAATGGAATAAACTTGAACGCAAAGGGCAATATTGAAGGGATACGGGTGGATTTTACTCAGTAAAAATTTGACACTGACACTGAATAAGAAGTTACACTTATATTATAAAGAGGGAAAATTTGTATTTTTGTGTGTATGTTTGTAATGAATAAACTCCAAAACAACTCTGCCTATTTCAGAAATTCTTGCACTATTGGAAAGTTAAATTCACCCTGAGTAACATAGGATATATTTATTGCTTGTGCAAAGCCGGAATGGCCCGCTAGTGTACATATAAAATAAAAGATAACAAGACAAAAATAGAAAAATAGGTACAAGGGTTAGTAGTGCTTATTTCTAAAGAAAACTCTTCCAGCATATCTGTGAAAGGAGAGTTGGAAAAAAATTCTTGAAATGTAGACACCGAGTGTGAAAATCAGTGCATACAAAATAGTTATCAATGACATAAAGCCAGGTAAATAAAGAGCCTGTACCCAGAGCCAGTGAAGTTATTCCATATTTTATTATTTTTTTATTATTGATAGGCTCGCGTTTGACCACCATCTCACCTGATGGTAAGCGATGATGTAGTCGACGATGGAGCACGCTTGCCTAGAAGTAACCTATTCACTCTTGACTTAAAGACCCCCAAGTTGTAGCTATCAGAAAACACAGACTCCGGCAGGGAAGTTTTTCCTTTTAAAAAGGCATCAAATGAGGACAAATACCTAAGTTTGCAGCAATACGGACATAAACAGCAAGAATCAAATCTAAGTCAGTCATTCAGTCCTTTATTGCCCTCAAAAGGGACTCTTAAACAAATTACCCAGTTACAACTATTGTACCTATTTCAAACCTTTCAGTTTAAAGCTTATTATTCGCTCCACATCGCCTCGCCATTCTGTGTACTGACAGCCTAACAAACTATTGTTATTATTAAGTATGCACATAACTTAAAAGATGTTAACTATGCTACCACTTATCAAAGACCTTTACATTTTAATAATTTCCAAACAAATGTATTAGCAGGACAGGTCTAGTTATGCTGGTGCAGGACCAGTATAAGATGAGCTCTGTTTACGAAGTGTTTGGTTTGGATGAGGGATTAAGTGGTGGTTGTTATGTTTATTCATTATGTAATGATGTTTCTTGCTAGTTTATATACAAGTCACGATGTTGTCGTCTTGAAACCTTCCTGGCTTGACGCTATTGATATTGTTTATGGGAATAAAGATAGTTTTCTGTGTAGAAACTGCGACTTAACAGCTGCATTTCATCGTGGAGTCAGTGGCGTAGCTAGGTGACCAAGGGCCCTGAGGCTTCTACATACTGGGGCCCCTAAATTGTTTAGGCTTTGTTGTTTATATTTAAAAAATATTTATATATATATTTTTAAAATGTAACGTTACTTCCGTAATGTTACGTTAGTTTCTGTGTATTTTTTTATTTTTGGTGTACAATAAAGAATTTATCTATCTATCTATCTATCTTTATCTTTTATATAAATCCCAAGTTATAAGATGATTTATCATTAACATGCACACACAATGATATGGAGACAAATGTCATGTCGTCGTTAATATGATCGGCAACGATATCTTTCACAGCCTAAATTACCGAGTACGTTTTTCAACCAATACTCGTACTGCAGTGGTCACATTATCTGATTCACTATCAACATAAATATTTTTTGTAAAATTGTGCGTTCATTTAATAAGCGGTTTGTTAATCAGGTTTTGGGGCCCCAGAGTTTGAGGGCCCCGGGACACTGCCCCGCCAAGCCCCTTAGTAGCTACGCCACTGCGTGGAGTATATTATTGGTGTTATTGTCAGTAATTCTACAGCTCCGGATACTGTAGACACAGCTGGTGTGTTTAATTGTTAATTGTCACGTGTAGTTTGTTGAAGCTAAATAAACAGTATAGGTATCATGCCTAGAAACTTCACGTGAATTCTTCACGTTTTTACAAGCATACCTACCATAATCAGCCGTATAACCTTTTAACCCCTATATTTTTTGTATTTATTTTTTAACAACACCATTAAGATACATTCATAATACAGTATTTACATACCAGCACAAACCATCGCGGATTTAACAGCAGTATGTCAGAAGCCAGGGTGACATATCAACGACCCAATATTCCATCTCGTCAACTCTTCTGTCACCTATGGGGATTGAAGAGCTAAACGAGATGGAGTTCCGAGTCGTAAACACATGACCCTGGTGAATATGGCACGAAAATACTCGTCTGAACAATCCGACGAATAAATGTTTACTTTACTGGGACTCAGGTCTCCTGTCTAGGAGAGGAAATGGGCTGAGGATCCACCTCAGGCTTAGTGGAGGGCTAGTGAATGTCACATGTCTTTGAATTTTTGGTTCTAAGACATCCCGGTTTCCTCACGATGTTTTTCTTCACCGTTTTGAGAGTAGTGGTGATGCAATAAATTTACACAACGAAATGCGCATGGTTGGGTTTGAACCCGCTATCTACAACTCGTAAGCCGAGGCTGTAAACACTAGGCATTAACTGCTGTTTTAATAGAAACAAACAAAAAATAACTTAAAATAAGTACTTACTGTATCTATGTATTTCACGATGAACAATATCAGCCTGAATAAAGTTTGCTGTGAAAAAAGCCTTACTCTTGAGAAATAATTTATCATTCTCTTTACTACTTCTAGCCTCGTTGATCATCATCATCATCATCATTATCTGCAGCTCAACTTCCTCCAATGCTAGGCAAGAACTTATTTATATGAGTGATAACTTTTCAAGACTCATTTTTGAACTGACAAGCTCTTGCCGATCTTTCTAAATCATAGTAATCTCAAAATAATCTAAATAATCGTTCTAAATCAAAATACAAAAAAAAAAATCCTGTCTTATTGTAAGTTACCGTGATCGCTGCTTCAGAGTCTTTATGCCTCTCCCTCCCTCACACACTACATTACACACTTTTTTGCAACACATTGTTACTCGATTTAGCTATCGACACTTTTAAAATGGCCACATCACTATCACCACAAAAAATCCACTGAAACACTGGGAATTGTGATTCTTTAAATCACAAATACATATATAAATTTATCATTATGTATCAAAATTTTATCGACATTTTCAAATTAGTGACATCACAACTACCACAAAAAACCACTGAAACACTGAAAAATTGTCTTTTAAGTAACTGATCTTTGAAATCACAAAAATCTCTCAATAAATAAGTATTTAATTATTAATAATATATCACAATGTAATGTACCGCCTATGTAAACTTAAACTGCAAAAATTAAATAATTGTCTCATACTTTTGCAGTTTTTACGTCCGTAATTTTCAAGTGACGGTACAATACTGAAAATTTTCAGTTGAAAGATAATTGTAAAAGGTAATCAACACTATCAAATTAAGTCTTATCGGTCGTGACGTGTAACTGATAATAGATTAGTGATAACAGACGACCTTCCGAGGCATTTTGACTGATATTATTGTGATTTTGAACGTGATAATTAGGTACTTAATCTAAATTTATTTTGGCTAATTATTATATATTTTTTTAATCGGTACTGCAGACTTATCATACGGTTTTTTTTTTTTGAGGATTTAGGTGATTATGAGTTACTAGCTTCTGCAAGCGGCTTCGCTTGTTTGAAAGTAGGTCTTTCAATACAAACTTTGGACCCCTGTTTCATCTCCTTAGGGGGTGAACTTTAGAAAATCCTCTCTTAGTACTCGCCTACGTCATAAAAGGAAACCTTGTGCAAAATGCGCGACAGCTTGTGTCCGGAGGCTGCTACATGTTTCAATCTATGCGTGCATGATCATAATGGATTCTGACGAAGAAGGATTTGGCATGCAGCGGCGTATGCAATTATCATAATTATAAAAAACGCCACCACAAAAAGAAGCCAGAAGTGGTTTTTTTGTGGCTCGTGTGTGGGGACACCGATAAATCCAACCATTAATCAAAAAGTATTATTATTATTGTAAGCTCCCTCTGTCACTAAAAAGTTTGCGGGAAGAAAACTTGACTGAATTATGTTATCGCTGTGCATGTTATGCCTTTTTTTGCTGTACATTAAAGAATAAAAGAACATTAGGCATTTTAGTCTTTGATAATTTCTTACCTAGTTATAAAAAACAACAATAGATAAAAAAAGATACTATGACGTACAGAAAAACATGTTATCAAGCTATTTCCCCAATCTCTAACATTGTTATTATCAAATGTTACATTTTTCTATCGGTCATATACTTAGCCAGAATTAAGATAATACTCATAAATTAATGACAGAAGGCCACAAATTCGCGTATTAAAGATATATCAATCAAAGGGATTACGGAAGAATGTGTTTTGCTCGATATTTTCATAGCGCGAGTATTATGGGGGGAAATACAGATTATAAATTAAACTAGATTAACTGATATAGATATTATACACGTGTCCTAAAGCGTTAATAAGAAGCCATATTACATAAGACACGTGCTTTTGATTGATGGCCCATTCTGTTAGGCCTTACATTCAGAAAGTAAGCTTCGGAGATTACTTCGCTGTAAAAAAAAAGAAATAAAGATATCCGCGGTAGAAACAAGGTTAGGTTTACCAAAGAATCATCAAACTTAGGTGCAGCGCAGACGACACACTTTTTGTGCGATCGAGTCTGTGGCGAACGAAATGTTTGCATAGCATGCTTATAATAAAATAATTTACTGTGTCTGTGAAAATAGCACCTAAGCAATTATATGCGTTATAGCATAAATAAAGGTTCAGAGTGTGTAGACTTCAAGCGCCATTCCTAGAGTCTATTTAAGATGCAATGAGGACCAGTTATAATCTTGAACAAAAAGTAAGTGCAAATTTAAGTCTGATATCAAAAGTTCCGTCCAGATAAGGCCTTGGCACCCTGGCGTACGTGAGGGTCGGGCTATAAGCGAGTCATGAATCAATCTAATCGGCTCCGATAAGACTGTAATAATAGAAATGTCATGTAAGTCTGAGTCAGGCTTTTAAACAGCTGGTGTTTTGTTTTTTTGTTTTTTTTTTTTTTTTCAGTATGTAGGTTGATTAAGCGAGAACCACGCACACGTAGAACGCGCCTGATTTGTACGTAAAGTCGCGTCGCGTGGCGTGGATCTAAGGCTGTGTTCAAACCAAACTGACTGTCAGCCGCCGAAAGTGAGCGAACTTTACGCAGTTTATTGTATTTCCATACATATTCACTTTTTCGTTCACATCTAACCGACGATACGTTATTACGCTATGTGTAGACGCTGACATTCGGCAGCCGATTAATATAGCGTGTCACTATCACGACGCTCCGCGGACGCGTATTGTATATTGTATAGCGTATTGTCAGCATACTGTGAACGAAAAATACCGTTTATTTTCACGTTTACACTGGGGCTCACAGTGAGCCTGCTTACAGTCGGCGGCTGACAGTCAGTTTGGTTCGAACCCAGCCTAACGGGCGCGTCGGCTTCCATACTCTTATACATTATGGCAACTAGACTTGTAAAATACACTTTTTTTTTTTTGTCGACGGGGAAAATCATCTTTGACGAAACCCGCTCTTGGGTGGAGCGAGAGACAGTGTCAGACTCTTACTGACTAAAAACCCCGCGCCGTTCCTTCTAGCCTTCATACCGGGGCACGAGCTCCCTTTCGGACAACCCTGTCCCCAGTAGGCTTCGACCCAGCTGGGCCCCTCCTGCTGCTGACAACTCCTTGAGGCGCGCGGGAACAGTGCGCGCCGTCGACGTCTTGGACTCGGTCCATTACCGGACGATCGGACAGCGAGCTACGCATGGCTCGCCGTCCGCGAGCCCGCGTCTACGGTGGCCGGAAATCGGGATCGGAATCCCGGCGACGGCGGCGAGGGCGCCGTTGCCTGATGCGGTCGGCCTCCTCCTTTGCAAGCATTACTGCTTCGCAGAAGGAGGCGACCGCCTGCCATTCCTCCTCGCTCCGGACCATGGCCTCGACCAGGGCCCGGCGCGAGAGGTCTCTGCCGCCGATCGCCCCCACGAGGGCACGGCGATGCTCCGCCCAGGCAGGGCACACCTCGACGGTGTGCTCCACCTTGTCCTCCGGGCGTTGCGCACAGTGGCGACACCCGGGCGTCTCTTCCGCTTGAATCCGATGCAGGAACCTCCCGAACTTGCCATGTCCGGTGAGGACCTGCGTCATGCGGAAGGTAAGGACGCCGTGAGGTCTTTCCAGCCACGCCTCGAAGAGGGGACTTACCGCCATAATCGTGGCGTGCCCTTGTAAAATACACTAGATTTTTCATCCTCTTTTTCTCAGAAAAAAAAAATCATCCGTTCTAGTATACTTCAAAAGGAATTCCGTTTTAGTTGCCAGTTTTTACAAACCTTCCCCCCCTAGCCAAATTACAACCGTTTCGCTTGCGTCGAACGCTTCGAGTTGACCTTGCCGCCAATTCTTTTGTTCTGACCACGTGACTGAGCGTTGAGATTGCATCATTCCCGTACATTTGAAGCTTTCTACTAGCGTTAACTATTACAGATTAGCAACTTGGCTAGGGGTACTGGTTCGATATCTTAGTACTTCAAATCTGGAAGTAAAATGGAGCTCAACTGTAGGTAAGTTTCTACAATACTGATATCTTGTCTAATAGTTAATTTAATCGGTATTGATGATCTCACTACCCTAATCCAATCAACGCCTCAACTGTTGAACTAATTAGAATTTTCTAACCATCGATGACACAAGCGCCACAATTACCAGGTAACACGAGGGTTGCCAACTGTACTCTAATATAGAGTATTGTACTCTATTTTGAAGAAGAATACTTTATAATCTACAAACGCAATAGAGTACAAAAAAGAGAAAATACTCTAAGTATTTTGGTTAAGATTTTGAATTAAGCTAAATGAAATCCTACTATTCTAGTATTTTTCTTTAAATAATTTGTTTTCCCGTTCTTTTTTGTGACCCATGGCTTAATTTAAAATAATCTAGGTACACTAATATTTTAAAGAGGTAAAGATTATTTTTTTGTTTTTTTTTTTGTTTGTACGAGGTAATATCTGAAATTACTGGTCCGATTGCTAAATTTTTTTCACCGGTTGAATGCTGCTTTATATCTGAGTGACTTAGTCTATATTTTATGTACGCGGGCTAAGTTGCGGGCAACTATATAGATAGTAATAATTTATAGTAATACACAATTTTTTTTTTTAAGTTGGCAACCCTAGGTACCACACAGCCATTCAATAACAAAACAATTCCTACCTTCTTAAGATTGAAGCTGACTGATTAAAAGTCCAATCAGGAGCACTTAATCGTAAGCAAGCCCATAATAGTGGCACTATATGGACCAAATACAAATATAGCTAGTCGGTCAACTCGCGCGCATCGCGGGGTCAATGGCCGGGGACGCATTGGCTGCTCTATGCGAAGATGAGACAGTTGCTGAGATGTGCTGGCTGGAGGTAGGTTTAGCACCAAGACTTGAAGGTTTTCGATCACTAAACCTGATTTTATATCTGGATTAAAGAACTCCAGATCTTGTATTTGGATTTCTTTGCCTATGATAACAGATAAATAAATAAACATAGCGGAATTGTTTGAAAAAGTTACAGTGTACCTACCTTATTTTTATTAGGTGAGAAATTCATCCAATGACATTCTAAGTGCGCGCCTACGGTGGCCGGAAATCGGGATCAGAATTCCGACAGCGGCTGGGGCGTGAGCGCCGGCGCCGTTGCCTCACGCGTGCGTCTTCCTCTTTTGCTAGCTGCTTCGCAAAAGGAGGCGACCGCCAGATCTTATATCTGGATTTCTTTGCCTATGATAACAGATACCACTGCTCTCAAAATCGTGAGGAAACTGACATGTCCTAGAACCAAAAATTTTAAGAGATGTGACATTCACCAACCCGCACTGGTCCCGCGTGGTGGATTACAGCCCATTCCCTATCCTAAAAAGGAGGCTTGAGTTCCAGCAGTGGGAACATTGAAAAGGCTGATGATGATGATAATAACATAAACACTGCGGAATTGTTCGGAAGAGTTACAGTGTACCTGCCCTGTTTTCCTCAAATTGCCCTTTTCCTCTAAAAGGGCAATTAAGCACAAGGCCTGTAAAAATATTTTTTTATTTGCACCTTAAAGTTAATATTTTTTTCCAAATTACAGTAAATTAGGCCTATCTACTATCAAATAATTTTTCTCACATGCCGCAGACATCGTAGCGATAGCCCTATATGCAGTTGTCATTGTCTGTAGTGATAATTCATCCATCTCAGCATCAGGTAAAGGCGCCCTCGCCGCCGCCGCCGGGATTCCGATCCCGATTTCCGGCCACCGTAGACGCGGGCTCGCGGACGGCGAGCCATGGGTAGCTCGCTGTCCGATCGTCCGGTAATGAACCGAGTCTAAGACGTCGACACGGCGCGCACTGTTCCCGCGCGCCTCAAGGAGTTGTCAGCAGCAGGAGGGGCCCAGCTGGGTCGAAGCCTACTGGGGGACAGGGTTGTCCGAAAGGGAGCTCGTGCCCCGGTATGAAGGCTAGAAGGAACGGGATGGGGTTTTTAATCAGTAAGAGTCTGACACTATCTCCCGCTCCGCCCAAGAGCGGGTTTTGTCATAAGATGATTTTCCCCATCGAAAAAAAAAAACATCTCAAACGACGTAACTGCAGTTATACAATTTACAGTTTCGTCCTTATACCTTGGCCTAGTATGTATTACTTTTTATGAGTGTACAGAAAAATTACGTGATTTCGCATAGTATTTAGTTCGTTAAAATTGTTGTATTACAGTTTATTACAATTTAATTACAGTGTTAAGTAATTTTATGAATAAAGAAATATTACTTAGAATCGTTAACATACAAGAGTAATTGCCTTATAAAATGTAAAGAAAATAATAATTAGTAAATATTATTTACTGGCATTAAGGCATAAACCTGCCACGGTGAGTAATCTAAGGCATGGATCAAGATCTAAGCAAGTGATGCGAATATCACTTAGGCAACGATTATGAAGCAAATGCACCATTACTTAGTGTAATTTCTCAATGAAAACATACTGAATAATATCCTGAAGGATATAAAGGGTGTACACAACACTATTTTATTCATTTTGTATTGTGGCGACACGACGATACCCAAACATTTTCATTTCGAAGCCGTACTGGGGTAATGGGTTGTGCGAAAGACAACCCCGGGGCCCTGGAACTAAGGCAAGGAAGGGACTGGAGTGGGTTTTAGTCAGTAAAAGTCTGACACACACTCTGGTTCCGCCCAAAAGCGGGAGAAGTCAGTTATTAAAAAAAACAAAAGCAGACATTTTCAATTAATAAACTTCAGTTAAGAAGTTCACATTAAAAATAAAGGAAACAAATTTACGTGCGGTGGCAATTCGGCTGCATACTAATAAACCAATAAAAATTTATGGCTTTTGTCTCGCCTCTAAACATAATTTTAAAACAACAAAAAATCGCCATAACTAACCGCCATTTCTATTCCATACATGTCTTCTCAACTCATTTTATTCCCATAAATTCATGACAAGATTATTAACCAAACGCTTGACTACTCGACTAGTCCAAAATAACGTCCACTTGCATTACGAGTCTCTCGATACAATTCGTCATACCGAATGATAGGTTGTTACTCATACGTATTAACTCGACTAAAATTAGAGTCTGAACGAGGCATAAAACAGACGAGACACTGGTTTGAATATCGAACTGTTTATGTTGTTTTTTGGCGCGTTTTTTTTTAAGTGAAGTTCATTGGCTGTTTTTAATTATTCGCGAATTGATTCCAAATGGATATTGTGGTAAAAAGATGGTGTAGTTTAAAATATTAAATGTCTGCACAACTGGACAATATGTGGAGTTATTAAAACAGGAGCAATCTTGGTAAAAATGGAGTTGAGAATTTTATTTTAATACTGACGACATCAGCGAAGCTTACCGAGACGACTGACTCAATGTATTTTTTTTTTAACCTAAATATTTTCTTACACTAACATAACACTGGCTGAATGTAAATACTGTGCAAACACAAAAAAATAGACATGTTTTTTTTTCAAGAGATGTTTTCGCTAGAACATCGGACTGGACCAAAATGTATAAAAATTGTTGCAAAGGAATGTGAACTTTATCTTGTGCAGTATTGACTTTATAGTTCCATTTCATAATAACCTCGAATTCTGAATTCAGATAATCAAATAATTAAATTGACAGGAGATCAAAAGCTCGACAGTCTGAAATCCAGCCTCACCATGAGGTGTTGTGTTATCCAGTTGAATTGTGGAAGTCAGAAAACCAGTTACTCCATGTTTCTTTTTCAGTTACACCCTCCCCTAGCCTGAAAGTCGACCCCAAAATGGACACTATGGATAGGTAAAGAGGTGAAGTGTATCTTTGCACGTCTCACTCGAGATAGAACCACTTGAAATTCAGTTCTTGCAATGTTCCAAAGTTTGAGTGCCATAAGGACTGTTGTCAAAGAGGGCTTGGTCAATCAACATACATATTTGCAATGTGGTGTGTCAAATGTCGCGATAGGTAGTTGTTTGTAATTCTAGGAGAATGTTAAGTTGCTAAACATCTTTTTTTTTATTTATGTTGAACTCCACACTTGGAATTACTCCTGTATTCGACACGTACTGCAGTAGCCAATGGCGTGCCGTGCTATCAATTGGTAATATTTATGCAATTTTTTAAATTACAAAATTAAATATTAATAGCTCTAGTGAACAAATATGACAGATTTTTTTAAATTACCTCGGCAACAAGGAAGTTTTAAAGCTAAAAAGATGCTAATAAGAGACGTTCGACATGGATTTTGACGTCAAAGTCCATGATACCATAGACATCGACGTTTGGGCGAGACAGACTTATTTGTTTAAATTGCTATAACTCGTTTGCTTTTTACCAATTTTGATATTGTTTTCACATAAATAATTATTGCCTTCTATTTTTGTATTGTTTATGATTGTATTAATTCATTAAACTCCAAGCGGACGCTGGCGTTCGCACTGCCTACACTATATTCTCTGATTGACGGTATTCGAAAGGTAAACTGTACCCCTAGTCAAGTTGCTTATCTGCAATAGTTAACGATAGTAGAAAGCTTCAAATGGACGCGAATGACGTCATCTCAACGCTCAGTCACGTGGTCAGAACAAAAGAATTGGGTGCGTGGCCAACTGGAGAGCTTTGGACGCAAGCGAAACGGTTGGAACTTGGAGGCTGGTTAGATAATAAAAAAAATATTTTTTCATCATAATTTCCTATTTCATTAGGTGTATAAGTTATCTTTTACCATCTTAGTATCCTGTAGTTTAGTGTAGAAAGGAAATTAATAATGTTTACTATTATTAGAATGATACATTACGATAATGTCCTTGCATCACACAGTAGGCGCCAACACCAGACCAAATAACAGTTACAAAAAAACAAACATGACACACCAAATTCAACGCTAATCACTATTGCTCACAATTTGACACATTTCCTAAACATTTGACATATTTCCGAGACATTTAACGTCTACCTACTGTACATTTTTATGCAATTTTGCATCTGCCACTCAGAAAATACATAGTAGCCAGATTTTTTTATGAGACTTTGGTTCATTCAGAGTTTTTCACGATGCTATGCAACCGATATAAAACTTTTTTATCTTAACAGAAGGTTTTTTGCCTTCTTCTTCATCTCAAATCGATGGTTTTCTCTTCTTTCAAAGTTTTTGGCACTAGTAGGTATAAAACAACACTGACGCCGATATAAACATGGCAACCTTCACGACCGCTCAGAAGTCACTTCTTCCTTTCTCGAATCGATGGTTTTCCATTCCCTCAAAGCTTTTCGGCCCAGTAGGTTGCCACGTTCATAGCGGCGTTAGTGGCGTTTTTTTAGGTCCTCCAAAGTGCAGGTGTAGGAACACTTTGGACACTCCAATAACTGGGCCATCGTCTGGTCAGGAGCACCGCACTCGCACTGGGTGTTGGATGGGTCTATAACACCCCACTTTGCCAAGTTGTGTTTACAACGGCCTACTTGCCTGCGTAGTCTATTGAAAGCTTTCCATAAAGGCCATTGCAAATCTTGTCCGAGTGGCAGACGTAGTCGGGCAATGGAAGGTGGTGTTCCTCCACCTTACATCTTACAGCTTACATCTAGCCGTGGATGGTCGGTCCCGAATGGCCTGTATCCCTCCTCCTCCTTGCGTCGTATTCCTCAATGCTGAGGGTCGTCACTTCCTGCTTAATGATCTTTTTCCATCTGCTTCTTTCTGTCTCTGGCGATGTGCAGGGCATTGTACATTGTAGAGTCAAGAGTTGTGCGGATCTGTTCGGACCAACGTATTGGGCTGCGCCTGCGAGGCCTTTTTCCATCAACTTTACCGGTCACAATGAGCCTTGATGATGGCCTCTGTACAACGAAGAAAACTCTTCGGACTTTTAAGTCTACCTGGAGCTACAGTATGCTGATAAGGGGATGTCGGGAGTCGGATTCTTGATAGCTCTTTTCTAGTCCACACTTTTATAGTTCAGTCACTGATTCACTTCATCAGACTCACGAATGTTTGCTCGATCCTGACTTCTGTCTCCTCTGCAAACTAATCTATACTACAATAGAAGTTTAACTAGAAGCCGGTACAGCGCGGTACCCGCGAGTGGAATGCATGAGTCAAATTGATTAAGTATGCGTTCAAAGTGGCCTTAATTTTGAAACAGGCAATTTTGCGACATTTTGTTTTTAAGTTTCTGTTTTTATGTAAGATTTGCCTTTTTTAGGTTTTAATTGTTTTTTATCGAGATTATTGGTTCGGGTTAGACGTGGGAAGTTTGTTGTGAAAGACTTTAAGGATTTCGAAGGTATGAGTCGTCAATTTTAGTTCCTTTACCAATGTAAAAAATATTTTATTTTTGTTTGTCCTGTGCGAGCAACCCGGCCACCTTTTGAATAAAACGGGACGACGCGGTTTGTTCGAAAGATGGAATAGTGTTGTAACCAAAAATAATATCAGTTAAAATAGTCGATTATTATGTGGGCATGCTACCACTACCTAATTACCTCTCCCCATTTCACTCGATAACACTCTGATTACATCTCTGTATTTCCCAAATGACGGCAATAAAACCTGCAAGTAATGAGTCCTGGAGATAAGGCGATAGCGTTGCATCGTCGATAAATGTCGGTGTAATTATGTTGTAACAATCAATATGGCTGACCTTCCACTCGATTTGTTTTGAAGGTGTGGTCTAGCGGATTTCAATAAATTGTTTACTGATTTGAAGATAGGTTTTTGTAGATAGAACTCTCAATTGTTTTCGTGCTAGTAGACTAATTTCAACGGCATCTTGAGGATATCTGAATACTCATAGTAGAAGTACCTGAAAAATGCATTTTATGAAGAACTAGCTTGTGCTAGCGGCTTCACCCAAATGAAAGTAGAAAATAGTCTCAAGGTAAAATACTCTCAGGATAAAAATGCTATTCCAGGACATGAACACCACATTAAAATCCCCTAAGTTCGACTGGCAGATAATGCCTAAGGCATTAAGTCCGCCTTTGTACAACTCTGTGCATAAAGATTTAAATAAATAAAATCCGTTCAGTCAGTCGAGCGAATTACGTTTACTGCGATCAGAGGATCGAAAAAAAACCGAAATGATTTTAAATAAATTTAATTACTGAATTAATATTACAAAATAAAACCTATGAATGATGATTCTAAATCGAAGTAGGATAGTAGAATGATCATTCTTACAATTTATTGAACAAACAACAGCTTGCGAAATTAGTTAACGTCATAGATGCATCAGCGAGTAAATAAATTATTGAATATTGGCGCGGATGCAACATCAGCAATCTTCATATAGTGGCACTATGTAATTCCTCCCCCCTTAGAGTGGCGACTATTTTAGCACGTTGAGTGAAAATGTCGCCGGATGTTCGCCAGAACTTTCATTATTTTCCAAGGTTGCGGCCTGTGGTTGCTGATCCTTTTTTGTAGCGTTAGCACGTCTGCGTAGGTAGCGCCAGGTTACTGTGACGATAACGAGTACGCTTGCACTCAATAGTACTCCATAGAATGGGATTGTAGTGTGGTAAAGTGCGTTGGTGTGCACGTTCTCAAGTTGAACTGGATTTTGGATCATAATTTGGTCCTGGATGCGGTGTAGTCCTTGAAGATTAATAGAGTTCAGGTTAACGTGGGTAGCTGTGGTAGCCTGTTGCTGAGCGTCATAGGGTATCTTCATTATCTTCAAGGGTTGGCCATTAATTTCGTCGTTAACGTTTGCGATGGTGAACTCTTCGGATTTCAGATAGCATCCAATAGGAATCGTAGCAAGATAACTACCCTGAAGCGATGTGTAGTCTTTCTGATTGCAGGTTAATTGTACCTTCGTTTCTTGAGGGAAGGATAAGACGAAATGTTGGTCGTCGAGCTTCTCCATAGCTTCTCTCATCAGGGTGACTGTGGTAAATTTGCAGGAGTCCTGTAGAACTTGGTTGGTTATTAACTCCTGGATGCAGTCAGCTTTGGTGTGAGTCTGGTGGGTAATATCTTTCTCACAGAGGTACCAGTCTTTCAGCTTCGGGCATTCAGCCTCTATGTACACATGCAACATCTCGTTAGTTGCAAAGAAGGGAAAGGGTGGAATAAGGGCTTGTGCGTGTTTATTGGGTACTACAGAGAGTCTATAAAAATGTGTAATCGGATGCAACATCAGCAATCTTCATATAGTGGCACTATGTAATTAGCGTGAAGAAGTAACAAAAACACACACACTCACAATCTTTACTAGTATTGTTATAATAATAATGTGTGTTGCTTTTAATTATTGTAATAAGTAATACAATTAATAACTCAATGTAGTTGTACATTTTTTTATTCGACAATGGAGCACGCATGCTGCTCATTTTATAACTAATACTGCGTACCTAGATTTAATATCAATTTGGCTATTAAAGCGGTTTTTAACTACCTCCTCCTTACGTCGTATTCCTCAATGCTGAGGGTCGTGACCTCCCTGCTTCATCACTTTAACCCTTACGATCTCTTTCCATCTGTTCCTGTCTTTGGCGATGTGAAGGGCATTGTACATCGTAGAGTCAAGAGCGGTGCGGATCTGGTCGGACCACCGTATTGGGCTGCGCCCGCGAGGCCTTTTTCCTTCCACTTTGCCGGTCACCATGAGCCTTTCGAGGTTGCCACCGTCCTTCCTTGCAATTTTTTTAACTACACAGTTACGATTTTTCGAGAATTTTTCACACAATCCTTGGTGATCTTTAAACGCACCTACTTCGTGTAGGTCTCCTTATAGCGCAAATATTATGGTAAAAAAATATAAAAAAAGAAAGTTCAACATACATGGATAGTAAAGTCTAATTAGAACATGTTATTACAACTTATATTTGGCAGTACGACTCTTGAAGACTGTGGGTGGCGCCATATTAGTGAACTGTGTAGAGTCGTATGTGACTATATGCGCTCATTATGCCAATTTCGACTTATCATAATGACTATTATAATCTAGGTACTGAGTTTATCTACAATAAGTCCTTCTACAATCTTAAAAAAGTACCAAAGCTTAGCTTTCACTGTTTATAGTTATGGATTTTTTTTGTAGGTATTATTTTTTTGTGAATCATACAATAACTTCACCTGCTTTAGATCTGAGCGGGAGGACGTGTGTTTTTTTCCGGTAGAAAAATCATCTAATGACACCCCCCGCTCTTGGGCGGAGCGGGAGATAGTGCCAGACTTTTACTGACTAAAAACCCACTCCTGTTCCTTCGTTGCCTTTTGTACCGAGGCTGAGCTATCTTTTGAAACTAACCCTGGCCCCAGTAGGCTTCGACCCAGCTGGGCCCCTGCTATTGCTGACAGTTCCTTGAGGCGCGCGGGAACAATGCGCGCCATCGACGACTTGGGCTCGGTCCGGACAGTTACCGGACGGTCGGACAGCGTGCTATCCATTGCTCACCGTCCGCAAGCCCTCGCCTACGGTGGCCGGAAATCGGGGTCGGAATCTTGGCGGTGGCTGGGGCGCTGTGAGCACTGTTGCCTGATGCGGTCGGCCTCCTCCTTTGCTAACATTGCTGCTTCGCAGAAGGAGGCGACCCCCTGCCACTCCTCCTCGTCCCGGACCATGGCCTGTACCAAGGTCCGGCGCAAGAGATCGCCTCCACCAATCACCCCCAAGAGGGCACGGCGATTATCCGCCCAAGCGGAGCTCACCTGTGGGAGGACGTGTCAGACTTTTACTGGCTTAAATCCACTCCTATGTTCCTTCTTTGCCTTGTGTTCCAGGACCCCAGGTTTTCCTTTCAGAAGTGAACCATTTCGTTTCTCTTTCTCTTTCTGCAATCGTTAACGCCTCCCATTTGTTTCTACTGACCACGTGACTTAACGTGAGATGATGTCATTCCCATACATATGAAGTTTTCTACTCGCGTTAACGATTATAGACTATAAACTTGGCTAAGCCTGCTGGTGAGAATCGCGGGAATGCGATAGATGCGACACGCACAGGACCGTTCATTCACTGGGAGGCCTATGTCTAACAGTGGACATTTTTCGACTGAAATGTTGATGATGACTGAATATCAGGAATCAAAAAAATATCATTAGACCTGTTTTAAGAAATGGAAACCATCATCGAAGAGATTACCCCGAATTCAACCACAAAATCAATAAAATACCGCGGCCATCCCGTTGACTGGCGATCTGTCCTAGTGACGTAACCTATATATTTTATATTTTCAGCACAGGATGCGGGTACTTGATACTAATAGCACATACATTGACCCGTCGTGTGTCATTCACCTTGTAGTAACATCTGGGTCAGTTTTTGCAAACGGCGCTAAGGTTTGAGACACAGTGGAAGTATTAAAAATTTAATTGGTTTAAAAAAAAGTCTTTTTTCAATAAACTTACTCGAAAACCTATCGCTTTGAGAAAATTTACTGTTTTTCGCACTAATGTCGAAAAATGCGCGCTGGAACTCACCCCCGTCACCATTTATTACGTGTATTATTACACGCTGGGCGTTAAGCGACCCCCCAGAGTCGCGCCGAGTCGTGCGTCATTTATATCTTTGTAAGTATATTGAAAAACGTCGTTTGATACATGTGAAAATTTTTCACTACGGCACTCGGCTCCATAACACCTTCGCCTACGGCTCGGGCGGATTCTGCCTCGATCGCAATGACAAACTTTCGCTACTTGTATCAAAATGTACTATTACCGTGTACTCCATTTTTTAAAGTCTATATTGGTGTCGAGATCAACCCGAACCCATGGTGAGAGAAAAAGAAATATAGGTTGAAAACTCCTTAAAAGTAACATTTTAAAGAAATATACACTTTCATTTTCACATGTTATGTACTTAGATATTTTACGTAGGTAACAATAATTAGGATCGTTAGGATAAAAAGACCAAGTGTATTTCATAGGTAGAGTTGTCAAACTGTTTGCTGAAATTGCTGACATAGTCACAACTAAGTGCTAAGGTCACTATTTTATTACGCTTATGTGAATTACAGCTTATAAAATTAAACATCAATATTTAAAAATTGCGTACAGCGTTATTTGCCTCAGTATTTTATTTTTGGTGACAAAAAAGAAAAAGGGCGAAAAGGGCTATAGTTGCAAAAAAAAATTAACTTATATATTTTTTTTAAATAGATAAGTTAATAAATTACAAAGTCAAAACAAAGGCGAACTTTATAGTATTAGTGTGACAAATACACTAATATTATGTGAAAATTTTGTATTTGTTTATTACTCTTTCACACTCAAATAGCTGAACAGATTAGAATTAAAATTGGCTACAGCTAGCGGGTAGACTATGTCATGAAAAGGATTATATAATACTTTTCATATCAAGAGTATGTTCTTACAGAATAATTTTCTATTTTAACGCGCGCAAAGTTACTGGCAAAACCCACAAATTGGAAAATAAACGGATCTTATCACAAATTAAAAAAAATATACACGGTGTAAGGGACAGGTCTCTGCACTTTACCTAAGGGCTTGCTCAGTAGGCTGTAGCTGTTTTTTGTTTCCTGAAATAAAATCTTAAGGAAGGTTGTTCAGTTTTGTCTACTGAGCAAACCCTTAAAGTTTGCGGAGACCTGACTCACCCTCTATATAAAAAAAATTGGGAAAATATAGACATATAGGTGTATAAAAAACTTGACCTTACCTATACCTTTCTCCAGAACAAAACACTTGACCAACAAAGAAAAAAAACATTGCAAAAAAAATCCTTGAACAAAATCACAACAATTAAAAATTCAATATCACTGCACAATGCACATCTTCACTTGTCAACTAATCTTAACCGACTGCCGAGAATTAGGTTATATTAGTTTAGACAGATTACGAAACGGTTGCTTGTCTCGCGAACGGAGAAAGAGTAATAAATGCCAATGTCAAATAAATAAGCACTAAGTCTAAAGTAAGTTACGCTAAGTAGCGAGTATGTGCGAAAATGGTGAAGGTCGGGCATGGTTAAAATTTTAAATTGGCAAACGTTTTGTTTTGGTCATTAAAATGAACGTGTGTTCCATTCTCTGTTATTCCCGATAATGTTTCGAACGGATTTGTGAGAAGAGGACGCATGTTACTAAAATAAGTATAAGTAGGTATACATGTGGATGGATAGAGGGAGATGGAGGCCAAAGAAACAAATAGATGGATTGTGTGAGGAGAAGAAAAGGGAGTTAATGATAGCGTGACGGGTTACAGGAGAGAATGGAAAAAAATGTGTTGCGACGACCACAAGTAATAGGGGACAAGGGCAGGAAGAAGATCTCGAACGGTTTCACTCTCATGGCTCATTCCAAACGCATGATTCACGGTTTTCGGGATAAAAGTAAGCGACATTTTGCGAGTGTTTGTCAGTAATAGAATTTACAGTAATCCAGATTTTATCTCCTAAAAGCAAATGGATTTTACTATCATTTAATTTGCCTGCCATGCCTACTAAATAAATGCATATTAAAACATTTATGATTATAAAAAAACAGTAGTTTTCTGGAGCCAGAAGCAGGGTTCAAACTACCGGTAGTTAGGGGTCCAAAGACAGAAACTACATACCTAATGCTATGTCTATCGTAATGCCTTGTTCCTAGTGAGCCCAAAACATTATTTTTTTAGCTGGAAGGTCCAAAGAGGCCACAACCTGTATCGATTTTGATATTTTATACATTTTTGCTAGTTAATATAATGACAGTTGACAAACGTTATGTACATTATCTATATTGGTGTCCAGTATAGATGTCTTTGCATCAAATCCTGAGAAAGTCTAAAGTTATATTATATTATTAGTTTTGTTTATGGAACCCTTGTAGTAGATATAAAGGCAAAGCCACATTAGCAGCTACAACGTTTTCGGCTTTAAAAGATTAATATGTTTCATTGGTTAATAGATTGTAAATCAAACAATATTAAAACAATAACGAGATTGATGTTGGGCTTATCGTGGGCAACCTTCAGCTGCAGGTTATTTTAATAATATAACAGAGATAGATTGAGCTATAAAATGATCGATGAAGATCGAACAATTGATTGCGGTCAGCTGGAATTACATTGACAGCATATTGTGTAGTATTTAACCATACAAATCGAAATTAATAACATTGGTAATAATTGTGTTAAAATGTTGGTCTTTAAATATTTATTGTATACTTTACTATACACTTCATAATGTGGACAAGATAAACATTTGCAAAAACTAAGTTTAGGTACCTACAATTTGCACAAAGCAATCCCTTTCGTTCAGTGCATCCTAGGGTTGGGTCATAGGCCATAGGACTGAACGAAAGGAGATAGATTAGGGGCCGTCAGTGTAAAAAAATCATAAATAATATTAAGTTACATAAATAAAAGGAGTAACTCCCTGACTTATCAACGCACAGGCGAAACTATTGGGACTAGGAACGTGAAATTATGCACAATAGTCCTTTTATGACGTAAGTGAGCACTAAGAAAGGATTTTCCAAAATTCGTTCCCTAAAGAGACAAAACACGAATCTTAAGTTTGTATGGCGAAACCAACTTTCACGCGGGCGAAGCCGCTGGCAGAAACTAGTTAGACATAATTCCAAACTTAAAAAAAAAAACGAATTTTCTCACCCGAAATTAGCCCATTAAGATTTGATAATAAACTCGTATACGATATTGAAAGGTTACTTTTGGCGAATCCCAACATCCGATTATGAACTATAAAGACTACTTTTCGCTGAACCCTAATAAGTCTGTTAGGTAAAAAAAAAAAATAACAAGATTATCAAATTAAAATTTAGCAAAAAAAATTACAAAAAAAAAAATACATTCAGCCCCAACTGTGTCCCAATCTTTATAAATATGAATCTCATCCCATATACGAGCATCCCAGCCTGTTCAGTGGCCGCAGAGCATGTTTCACCGACCATATTAGCAAGTTCACATGTCCCGGTTGATGTTATCATCTAATTCGTGATCTTTGTATGTTCAAGAAAAACTAGCTCTTATTAAAACTGTTATTTTGTATGTTGGTATGGCCCAGATTGCAAGGATTTCGAGATAAGGGGTTCTTGCTTTGTATAACATTTGTGGCATAGTTTATTCCATTAGGCATTTACATCAGTAAAACTTTTCAATGACACCATAACCACTATGATTATTAAATCAAGAATGAATGAAGATATCAGCACGAGAACCAAGATTATCGATATAGCTGAAGAATCGCCAAACTTAAGTGCTAGGCAGAGCACTTTGCTCGCAAAACAGATTATCGATGTGGCTGAAAGATTAGGTGGACCGATGACCTGGTGAGGGTCGAAAGAATATGATGGATTTGAGGCACACTCCTGTACGTTGCGGCAATAGGTAAAAAAAAATATCACCAAATGACATAATATGTAATTTGGTGATATTATCACTGATACTACTGGGGGTAGGATTAGAGACTATATCCAACAGTCGCTGAAATGATAATTTTATTATTATTAGAAAAAAAAAGAGAGAGAGAGAGATACCTTACCTACATTTTTGACTGGTATGTTGGTCTTGTGGTTAGTGGCCCTGATTTCTATGTCAGAGGTTTGAATCCCACCCAGGAAAAACGTTTGGGTGATGAGCACAATCATTTGTTCTGTGTCTGAGTATAATTTATCTACAATATGTATGTATTTAGAAATATATAAGTATGTTTATCAGTGGTCTAGTACTCATAACACAAGCTCTGCTTAGCTTGGGACTAGACGGTGTTGTGTTATTATAGTAAGTATTCATTAAATTTCTGTATTCTGAAACAGATCTGAAAGTTACTGGTTAATCTCTAGATACATTTACTTTGTCAGTTTGTCACCAACAGTTATTTGTCGAAGCGAAAATAACCGCTGAGTGTTCGATGCGCATGCGCCTGTCATTAGTCAGATACACGCATTTCTAAATGCCACAGTTAGCTGAAAAAGATACCTAACTAGCTTTTGCTTGCGGCTTCGCCCGCGTACATAAATAATAATAAAAATAATAACCCTGTTCCCGATGCCGGTGGGCTACTATTTTTTATATTTTTTAATGTTTTTTTTTTGTAGTAATTTGTTAATTTTTTTTTTAAATGTATTATAATATGTATATAAAATAAATAAAGAGAATAATAATAATAAATTATTTATTATCAGACTAACATATATATAGAGTAAATAAAATACAGCCTATGTCACTAAGGAATAGAGCAGCTGTCTATCGGTGTAAAAATTTTAGTAATCAAACCAGTACCTTGAGAGATTACCTCTTACACATAAAAAAACTAACTTTACCTCTTTGTGATATTAGTGTACCTTGATAATATCATGAAATATATTGTTATTTTTTCTGTGCACATAATTATTTGACCTCAAATCTAATCTTATAGGTATAATAGATAAGTAAATTAGTACCTTCTCTTAGAGAGGAGGCCTGAGTCCTCGCAGTGGGAACATTATAAAGCTGATTATGCTATGGTTAGTAATATAGTTTTCTATTTTTACATTTATTCCTTTACCTGTGCTATAAGTCCTATCTTTATGCCCAATTTCAGGATTCTGGGTTAACGGGATGTATTTTGATTCCCTTGAGTATGTCGAAATGTTATTTTTTTGTGACATTGACGGCCATATCTTTTTTTTTCGCTTACTTAGAAGTTTGATTTTTTCACAGCTTCAAGTGATCCTATAAGGGTTCCGTTTTTTCTTTTGTTGTACGGAGCCCTAATAAAGAATATTATCAAGTAAATTTTAGGAAGGCTCTCAAGACAAAAAGAGACTGATTTTCCCAAAATCTTGTGTTTTTAATTTTGGATTAAAAATGCAGGAAAAATCAGTTGCACCTCAAGGATCGGAGATAATGCGTAACATCATCATCATCATTTCAGCCGGAAGACGTCCACTGTTGGACATAGGCCTCTCCCAAGCGTCGCCACAACGACCAGTCCTGTTGGAATGATGTTTTGGAATGCCCATAAGTCATTGTTATCTTCGATCCTTACAATACTACGAAAGGTTCTACACTATTTTAAACTATATTTAATCCTTTATCCGGATATAGACAACTGAGCAAAGTCGTGAGGCAAATAATAGTTACTAATAATAAAGTTAACACAAACAAAAACTGTAATCTTGTTTGTGCAAATTACTTATTGCCTCTTGAACTTTTCAATACAAAACAAACATGGCTACATCAATGAAAAAATCAAACAAAAAATTGCAATATCGTATCGTAACTAATTGGTCAATACCCAAGCATGTCCGCTGTTTAAACTATTATCCAATTGTCCAGTATTAAATGTCACCATAAATCTCAATGATGGCCAATGGCTGGCCCTTTCTCATGGGCCCGTTACCATGGGAACCGGACAAATAGGATAAATACCTATCAAAACATTGGTGGGCCACTTGCTATGGAGTTTAAAATTGTTTTTCTTTCTTTTGTAGGAGCCGTATTTGAGAAGAGAGATGTTGTTTTGTAACGGTTATTTTTTTCTTAGTTATACAATATTGACTGGCCTGTTGATCTATTGGTTAGTGGCCCTGACTGCTATACCGGAGGTCGTGGGTTCGATTCCCACCCAGGACAAATGTGTATGTGATGAGCATGATCGTTTGTTCTGTGTCTGGGTGTAAATTATCCATAATATGTATGTATTTTGAAATATATAAGTATGCTTATCAGTTGACTAGGACCCATAACACAAGCTCTGCTTTGTGTGGGACTAGACGGCGTTGTGTGACAGTTCTGAAATATTATTTAAAAAAAGTAAAACCCGATACACGTGTCTAGTATTTTAAGTCCATCTATGTACAAAATTTTATAACTGTCATAAAAAATCACCAAGTTAAAAACTTGTTATGTTCGCAAAAATACATAGTCACCGGACCATCCAAGCGATTGAGGGGTTTTTTTGCACTTGCACCTAGCTGTTTGCTAGCCCCTAATGCCCGTTAGGACCTGTCTTGTATTTAGTGTCGGTGGTGTCCAACTTGTACCCTTTTTAAATATTTTTGGGAAAAAATAAAACTAGGTTTAAAAACTATTGGATTCTAAAGAAACTATTTTCAGGTTTTGCATAAACTAAAAATTATTTTGTATAAGTAATTATGTGTTTACAATTAAGTGGTTCTTAACTCTAATACTTAATGATTATGCAAAAGCTAAAGACAAACAAATATTTCTGTCTCTCAAAAAAACATATTCGATAATACCTTCATAACTATAAAGACCGACACTTATATCAATTATGTATAAACAGCCAACAATGTAAACAGATTCAAAAGAGAACAAAAAAGTGACCGAATACCGGCGCACGCGACAGGTGCGAGACCGCCCGAGCTCGCCCGACCACCGCCGAAGTTGCCCGAAGGTGGCCGAACGTTATTTTTTATTTTTTTGCCTTCCCGATATATCGCGTTCCACGGCGCCGCTCATTGAGGAGGGAATGGAGGGATCGTGACACTTGCACTCTCGCGCAGTTTTTTTTAGTATTTTTTTGAATGTTTCCGCTAATACGCTTGTCGGCAAATAGGCGGGGAATTTATGAGAGGATGTGGTCTTGTTTCTGACGCCAGTTTAAAGTTCTAACTCATGTATCGCACGCGGATTTGTTTGTAAATGTGGAGGAATGTTAACAAATTGACATGCTTAAATATTGTTTATTTTTTAATGAGGCTGTGTTTTATACCTGACTAACATTTACAAATTTCGGACTTCGTATTTCTTTAAAATTCTGAGTTTTTAATTGGAAACTAAGGAGAAGCAAGGTTATCGACATAACTCGAAGAATGGCCAAACTTAAGTAGCAATGGGCAGGGCACATTGCTCGCAGAACAGATAGTCGATGGGGACGAAAGGTTCTGAAGTGACGACCACGTAACGGAAGACGCAGTGTTGGAAGACCTCCCACAGGGTGGACTGATGACCTGGTGAGGGTCGCAGGAATCCGATGGATGCGAAACGCATAGGACCAATCGTTATGGCGACACTTGGGGGAATGAGGTTATGTACAACAGTAGACAGCTTTCAGCTAAAATTATGACGATGATGATGAATTGGAAACTTTCAATATCATCCAACTCATTCCCACAATTTGTAAACGTCCTAAAGATAAATAAACATTGAATTCAGACTTTTCAGGATCTGACTAATTTCATTCGTTGATTGACTGAGTCATCCGCATCATTTATTTCTAAATAAAGATTGTTTAAAAACTTAAACAGGACAGGAAATTCCAGTCACGCTAACAGCAGTCTTTATTTTATTTACAGACCTATTTAGTTTAACAGAATATTATTGTGTAACAGCTGAATAAATAGCGAAACGTGAGTCTGGAGAAACACTTATTTTGCAGGTTAAAATGGGTCACCTAAATAGAACTACGGGTATTGTATGGTTCTAGAATGAATACATTGCTCTAGATAATATTCTATCCTGTAATCTTGTAACTGGCACAAACTAGTGAGCTAACTAAAATATAAGTGGGCACGCCACGATTATGGCGGTAAGTCACCTCTTTGAGGCGTGGCTGGAAAGACCTCACGGCGTCCTTACCTTCCGCATGACGCAGGTCCTCACCGGACATAGCAAGTTCGGGAGGTTCCTGCATCGGATTCAAGCGGAAGAGACGCCCGGGTGTCGCCACTGTGCGCAACGCCCGGAAGACACGGTGGAGCACACCGTCGAGGTGTGCCCTGCCTGGGCGGAGCATCGCCGTGCCCTCGTGGGGGCGATCGGCGGCGGAGACCTCTCGCGCCGGGCCCTGGTCGAGGCCATGGTCTGGAGCGAGGAGGAATGGCAGGCGGTCGCCTCCTTCTGCGAAGTAGTAATGCTTGCAAAGGAGGAGGCCGACCGCATCAGGCAACGGCGCCCTCGCCGCCTTCGCCGGGATTCCGATCCCGATTTCCGGCCACCGTAGACGCGGGCTCGCGGACGGTGAGCCATGGGTAGCTCGCTGTCCGATCGTCCGGTAATGGACCGAATCCAAGACGTCGACGGCGCGCACTGTTCCCGCGCGCCTCAAGGAGTTGTCAGCAGCAGGAGGGGCCCAGCTGGGTCGAAGCCTACTGGGGACAGGGTTGTCCGAAAGGGAGCTCGTGCCCCGGTATGGAGGCTAGAAGGAACGGCGCAGGGTTTTTAGTCAGTAAGAGTCTGACACTGTCTCCCGCTCCACCCAAGAGCGGGTTTCGTCAAAGATGATTTTCCCCGTCGACAAAAAAAAAAAACTAAAATAAAAGAAACCATATCTAACTGTTACTTTCAAACTGATTTTTTTTTAAGGCTTTTCCTCTCAATATACAATGGTCAGCTAGTGTATACCGGCCTTATTTAGTTAAAATATAAAAAAGAATTTAATATTTCAGTTATCTTTTTTATTTAGTCGACCCTCTATGTAACCAAAGAGGTGGGCATTTCTTGGTAAACTTTTGGCGTCGCTATTGCAACGTGGCATGGCAATGATAGCAACGTTCTGGATCTTTTTCATATTGACTACGATGTGTATTATTTTTTTTATGCCCAATTATCTTTTTGTATTATTTTTAGTTGTTTAAAAGTATATTGTAGTTGTATGCAGTTTATAAATAAAAGAAAAATGACATATTTTGCGAGAAAATATTTAACAGGTTTTTGTAAAATTTTAGTTTTATAATTATAAAGTTATGAGTATTTCGAGTGTTTGATTAGAATTTTATTAAAATAGATGCAGTGCTCAAAATGTATGTAATGGTAAGTAAACGGATAATTAAATTATAAATGTCTAAATAGTTAAAAAATCACTAACTACCTTACCTATATGGTTTTCAATAGTCTCGATGAAAACACCATAATCCGAAACGTTGGCTATTTGCTTTTATGGGAGTTTGATGGTAGATAGTTTTGACAATATTTATTTATTTAATGATACTACCGTCTGTTAGACTAACAACTTGCTGATTGCCTGACACAGACAGACACTAAGGTTCGTGCTAGGAACCGACCAACGTTAAGTTTGTTTATGGTATGTCACCTTACTGAAGTTATAAGCAATAGCTTTAAAATATGAAAAAATAGCAGATATGTATCTAGTATATCTATCTAGTATCCTTTACTAGACAAAACAGTAAACACACGATACTTCTTTTTTTAATGATATAAACTAGTGCTTGACTGTGATCATGCCTAATGGTAAACTCGTTAAAACATAAAAGGCCCGTTTTGACATTTGAGAAAGACCCTTGTAACTTGGAACGAAACTGAAAGAAATTCAGAGATAGGTGGAACAGAGAGTAAAGCCCCACGTACCTTTTTTTAAAAGGGAGGATCCTCCGACCAGACAGGTGTTATGGTCTGGTAGGCGACTGTCCGTTAGTTGATTTCGGGTAGTCGTATATGTTCTAATCGCGTGGAGAACTTCGATTGCGCGATGCAAGATTAGTTCTTATGTGACGTCATAGATGTCGCTACAGAAACAATAAAATAAAAATTAAGGGTTCGGTGTAGTAGAAACTATTATAGAAGTAGCTATACTACACTGAACGAGCCGCTAGGTAGTTAAAATACAACTGTCAAAACGTGTATTTAATTTTTTGACAACTTTGGTTGAGGTTCTCCGCAGTGATATTGATAAGTTTGCATCTTTACTAAGTTTACTACTCTGTCAAGAAAGTACCAGGAAAAGATCAATAATACACAAAATGTCTGTTATTCATCCAAATTTATTTTATCACCTTCAAAGTATGCTCCTTTAGAAACGATACACTTGCGCCAACGAATAATCCATTCATCAAAACATTTTTTAAACGCTGCTTCCTGAATTGAGTTCAGTTCTCGCCGCGAATTCTCCTTTATGTCTTCTATCGATTGAAAACGGGTGCCACTCCGAAGCTTGTTGACTAGTTTGCATGTCAAACTCGTAAACCCACGTCTCGCCACCAGTAACAACGCGTTTCATGAATGTTGGGTCCGAACTGACTCGTTCTAGCATGTCCTCAGTGACTTTCATACGATTGAGTTTTTGGAGAAAATTCAGATCTTTTGGGACTAGCCGAGCAGCAACATGTTTCATACCCAAATGGTTAGTTAAAATGGTACGGATCGACTCGTGAGATACAGAAAGTTTGGCGGCTATCTCTCTCAGAGTTGAATTGGGATTTTCAGTCACTATTTCCTTCACTTTTGCGATGTTAACTTCAGTTGCAGACGTTGACGGCCTACCAGAGCGAGGCAAATCTTCCATCACATCTCGACCGCTTTTGAACGCTTTGAACCACTCATAAGCACGAGTTTTTGATAAAGTCGATTCACCGTAAGCCTTCTGTAACATTTTCAGTGACTCCGAACATTCCTTCGTTCCATTGGCGATGCAAAATTTAAGACAAATCTTTGTTCGATATTTTTGTCCATTATGAAATTCGCAATACACACTATATATGATATTACTAAAACCAGCACTGTATTTAATATAAATAACAGATGCAATTCAAACTCCGCGCCAAAATGGAAAACAGTTGTGCCAATCTAACAACTACAAAAAAACAAAAATTTGAATTTGGAACCATAAACAAATCATCCATTCCCGATACTTTTTTGACTGAATGTATAACAAGAACCTTTATCTAGATATTGTATGTGCGTGGTCCATAATACAACAATACACTTACAATTATCTGAGACGCTGCTACGATTATTATCATTTAATAATAACTAACAATCAAGCGTCAACCTTTAAATTGCACTTAAAAGTGTAATATTAAATGTTCATTTGCTTTACATGGAAAAATATATGATTTTGATTGAAAACCACGGTTATTTGCAACAATGTGGTATTATAATGAAGATTTGATGAAGAACAAAGTAACATCTTATTTAGTTAATATACTATGATGATTCACTATTATTGTAGAACTAGCCACGCTAGCTACTACTAGTAGAAAAGTTTTCTATTAGTAAACCCTCATAGGATCATATTATTGTTCATCTATGTCTGTCTAGATGTCTGTCAAGAACCTTTATCTTAGAAATGCATGAAAGTATTGATTAGAAATTAAAAACATATACTGAGGACTGCGGTTCCTTGAAGCTGGGAAAATATAAAACTTCTAAGTTAACGGGAAAAAAGATACTTACGGCCGTTTACGTCGCAAAAAAACAAATATATTTCGACACTATCAAGAGAATCAAAATTCTTGAGTAAATTTCGTTGACCCAAAATCGTCAAATGTTTCATAAAACAAGGACTGGACAGGTATAGAAATAAATCTAAAAACCGTATTTTTTTTGTTACGTTACAAAAATAAACTAAATAAATATCACTATCATCTTCCTGCCCTTGTCCCGTTTTATTTGGGGTCGGCGCAACAAGTTTTTTTCTTCCATTCTGCCCCGTCACTCGTCAAGCTATCATTCTCGTCAAGCTTTCATATCCCTTCTCACACAATCCATCCATCTTTTCTTTGGCCTTCCTCTCCTTCTCCATCTATTCACTTGTAGACTCATAACTCTTTTAACAACATGCCTTTCATTCTCTCTCACTCAGGCAATAAATAGTAAATAAATATTTTGACATCAAATTAAAACGCAATTTTTTAAATCTAATTCAATATTAGCTGGTTTTTATGCACAAGTGTGCGCTAATACACATTGTCCACATTTTTTATACAACCTTATCAAGTTTATTATTGAAGTTCGTGTCGGTTGCCGATGAATCACGAAGTTACCTATAGATAGAAGCTGCGAGGTGAAGGTGATCAACTTATCTTTACATATTGTAATCAAAAAGTGTAGGATTTAGTGATTATTCATTCACACTGATTTTATTCGGACGAAGAAAAAGGTTGTGTTGTAATAGGATTAAGCTTAGAGATTTTCGAGAATCACCATCATCCTCTTCCTGCCCTTGTCCCATATTACTTGGGGTCGGCGCATCATGTTTTATTCTTCCATTCCATCCTGTCAGCATTCACGCTGTCATCGGTGGAGACCTCTCGCGCCAGGCCTTGGTTCAGGCCATGGTCCGAAGCGAGGAGTGGCAGGCAGTCGCCTACTTCTGCGAAGCAGTAATGCTTGGAAAGGTGGAGGCCGACCGCATCAGGCAACGGCGCTCTCGCCGCCGCCGCCGGGATTCCGATCCCGATTTCTGGCCATCGTAGACGCAGGCTTGCGGATGGCGAGCGTTGGGTAGCTAGCTGTCCGACCGTTCGGTAACTTTCCGGGCCAAGCCCTAGACGTCCTTTTTCTTTGATACCACTGCTCACCTCACACAATTCATCTGTTTTTAACCTCCTTCTCCCTCTCTATCAATCTACATTCATAACTCTTTAACTCATTGTCTGGTATTATGCTGAATTGAACCTATTTGACACAGCTGTGGCTCATGTATTTCATTGTTGCTGTTGATTTTTTAAATGTTTTATGTGTAATTTAAGTTGGAACAATTTACAAGCTCTGCTTAGCATGGGACTAGATGGCGTTGTGTGATAGTTGTGGAATATATTATTATTATATATATTATATTATTATATTATTTGCCTGCTACGGTCTTCCCGACCGATTATGATTTAGCTGTCTTCAAGGTTAGAGTGAATACGCTCTTAATAAACTAGTGCGCCTCACCATCAACGATTGCATCATTACTTACCATCAGGTGGGATCGCAGTCAAGCACTAGTTTATATCAATAAAAACAAAGTTGTGTACTAAATAAACATGTTTTCTTGCCTTCTCTTTAAGAGATTAATGTAATAAAAAAATGTATTTTGTACGCAGGAATTGCATGACTTGATTCCACCTTCTCATATCTTCCATCGGACAACCCTACGAATGGCGAGTATCCACTCTTACGTTGTTGAAACCTCCACGGTCCGGACTAAGCGTTGCGCCTCGTCATTTATACCGCGTACATCGATGGACTGGAACAATTTGCCTGCTACGGTCTTCCCGTCCGATTATAATTTTAGTGTGAATAGGTACTAGTTTATTAAGATAAACTAGTACACCTCATCATCAACGATTGCATCACTGCTTACCATCAGGTGGGATCGCAGTCAAGCACTAGTTTATATCACAAAAAAAAAATGAAAAAGGTTGTCTAAAACATCATTGATATTATTTAGAACTTTACTCAAAATGTATCTAAATACCTTCTGTAGGTACTAATTGCTTTTAATTAACTAAATATCAACCTCTTGATGATCACAACCTCAGATACAATGAGCCCAAGCCACGGTAATAGTATCATACAGTATTGTAACTCGGCCGTATCTTTGAAATAAATGCCTACAGCCGCGCGGTACGTAAAAATGCGATAGGGCTGCCCGCCTCCAGCATCCTAATCCTAATTACATTTGCCTACTTTGTGTTTCCATTTAGTTTTGTGATTGTAAATATACTTACTTTTTTATATAAACAAAATACTTTGTGGATTGATTAGGAAGTGTTTAATAAAAATGCGTGTTGTTTTTTGGTTGGTAGATTTAAATAAAATGCTTTTTCTAGTATTATTCATCCTCATAGTACAATAAACCACTATTATTAATTATAAAATACCACGTGTTCACTTTGAATTATACAAACTAACAATAATCGCGTGATTATTGTTAAAAAAAACAGTCGTGTGCTCGTCACTGCGGCACAGTTGCGACGGTCGCGACTGTCTCCATGCCGAGCCCATGCTACAACCGAGGCGCGTAGGTGTAGTTCGCGTTTCGTCCGTTTGTATGAAGTTGGAATACTGTATGATATTATTACCGTGCCCAAGCCTTCTTCATAAAGTCCTTTTAATTAAACCACGACAACAACACAATAGCATCGCATGGCTCAGTAATTAATGAGGCTCGTACATCAACACGTCGCGGTGGGCGTCCTTGGTTCGATTCCCGGTAACGTTAATAATAGTCTGTCGGTTCACTGCGGTTAGGTGGCGTATTAATCTCCGTTGAAGATATTTCCCTTAAAAGGTATGATTTGATGAAAAGATGTTATGGGTTTAATGATACAACACGTTTGGATATTTTTAGAGTTATGTGTCGAAAATGACATAACTACAGACAGACCGAATAGAGTTCGGAGTTATTTCAATTATTTTTTAGGGTTTCGTACCTCGAAAGGAAAAACGGAACCCTTATAGAATCGCTTTCTTGTCCGTCTGTCTGTCTGTCAAGACCCTTTATCCCGGGCGTGAAGGTATCGAATTTAAATTAAAACCCATATACTCAAGTTTACGCCTGGAGCTATGAAAAAATCAAACTTCTAAGTCAACGAAAAGAAGATACGGTCGTTTATGTCGCAAAAAACTTGAAATTTAAAACTGTCAAGAAATTTTTTTCATATGGTACTTCCCGTTGACCTAGAAACCTGAACTTAGCCCTGAAGCAAGGTCTCACAAATATAGAAAAAGATCAGAAAACTGTAATTTTGTTGTTACAAAAAAAAAATTGGATTCGAAAAAATCTTCTTAACTCAATTCGGGAATTGAACTGTTTTCATAAGTAATTAGTTTGTACGGAACTCTCAGGCGCAAGTCCAACTTGCACTTGCTCGGTTTTTTTAATTATTTATTTACATTGTGCTCACATAACCAGCACTGGGTTTGTATGGTGGCTTACGGCACATTCCATCCACATTAAAATTTGTTCCGTGCGGGATTCGATACCCACACACGCAGCGCTGCAGCTTATCGCTCAACCACTGCGCAACTGCAAGCTATACCGTCATTACCTACTAAGCTATTGGGAGTGCTATTTACTTACCAAGACTTTGTAGCTAAACTCATAATTCTAAATCTAAACCAATGCTTCCAAATACCAGAATATAACTCAACGACGCAATTCTCTGTGATTTAGATCCACAATATTGTATGCGAGGACAAAGTATAGCGGTCTATTTCTTATTAAATACCGACCTATTTACATTTTACTCAGTTCGTGGTTCTAACTCCTATTTAATTATTAAAACTTCATGCAACACAGAGGAACAAAGGCGCCTTAGGCATTCTCTACCAGTCAACCAAGGGTGGTGCAGAGATAACATGGCAAGTGCATACAAAAAGAAAAGATTAATAAGAAAGCAAGCCGTCCAACTGTCCGGTAACCGTCCGGACCAAGCCCAAATCGTCCGGTAAGTCCCCTCTTTGAGGCGTGGCTGGAAAGACCTCACGGCGTCCTTACCTACCGCATGACGCAGGCCCTCACCGGACATGGCACGTTCAGGAGGTACCTGTTTCAGATAAAGTCGGAAGAGACGCCCGGGTGTCGCTACTGTGCGCAACGCCCGGAGGACACGGTGGAGCACACAATCGAGGTGTGCCCTGCCTGGGCGGAGCATCGCCGTGCACTCGTGGGGGCGATCGGCGACAGAGACCTCTCGCGCCGGGCCTTGGTCGAGGCCATGGTCCGGAGCGAGGAGGAATGGCAGGCGGTCGCCTCCTTCTGCGAAGCAGTAATGCTAGTAAAGGAGGAGGCCGACCGCATCAAGCTACGGTGCCCTCGCCGCCGCCGCCGGTATTCCGATTTCCGGCCACCGTAGACGCGGGCTCGCGGACGGCGAGCGTTGGGTAGCTAGCTGTCCGACCGTTCGGTAACTTTCCGGGCCAAGCCCTAGACGTCCTTTTTCTTTGATACCACTGCTCACCTCACACAATTCATCTGTTTTTAACCTCCTTCTCCCTCTCTATCAATCTACATTCATAACTCTTTAACTCATTGTCTGGTATTATGCTGAATTGAACCTATTTGACACAGCTGTGGCTCATGTATTTCATTGTTGCTGTTGATTTTTTAAATGTTTTATGTGTAATTTAAGTTGGAACAATTTACAAGCTCTGCTTAGCATGGGACTAGATGGCGTTGTGTGATAGTTGTGGAATATATTATTATTATATATATTACTAGCTTCTGCCCGCGACTTCGTCCGCGGAAAATTTCTTGTTTTAAAATAAGATTACACTCGATTAGACGATGCGCACGTTCAGCGCTAGATTCCTGAGCACGGGCCTGTGATGTTATGGCATTTTGCCTAGCGAGCCGCTGCGAGCGCTCAGCGCTAGTCTCCCTATCCCTTGTCTCAGAGACATGCTGCCTTAAATGAGATAGACGCTGCGCACGTTCAGCGCTAGATTCCCGAGCACGGGCCTGCGATGTTATGACATTTTGCCTACCAAGCCGCCGCGAGCGTTTAGCGCTAGTCTCCCTATCCCTTGTCTCAGAGACATGCTGCCTTAACTCAGATAGACGGTGCGCACGTTCAGCGCTAGTTCCTCGAGCACGGGCCCGCGATGTCCTCACATTTTGGCTAGCGAGGCGCTGTGAGCGCTCGGAGCTAGATTCTCTAGCGCGTGCTTGCGAAATATATTCTCTATTTCTCGAGAGGCGTTGCTCATTTTCAGGGGCAGATTCTTCCGTACGGCGTACTCGAGCGGCTCTTGTCTGTGATGTCTGCCGGGACAGTTGAGATTTCCTTTTAGACATGCTCTCAACAAACTACGCACAGACTTGAAAACAATTATGAACAAAAGGAGAGCGACTCGAACACCGTCCGCCTTTACAAAACAAAACAATCGTAATATCGAATAACTCGTATCGATTATTACGATAGAATGAAGTACGAAACTACGAACATACAAAACAAACGTACAACGAAATTACGATATTTTCGATTATGAGGTATCTATCAACAACAACAACCATACGAACGAAACAACCGAAACCAATAAGCAACTGACAGAAGAACTCCAACTAACGACAACGTGGGCATAATAATTCGAGAGGGTCATCAATCCACAGAAAGTCTTAACACCGCGATTCAGAAAACATGGCAAGTTCGGGAGGTTCCTGCACCGAATTAAAGCGGAAGAGACGCCCGAGTGTCGCCACTGTGCGGAACGCCCGGAGGACACGGTGGAGCACACAGTCGAGGTGTGCCCTGCCTGGGCAGAGCATCGCCGTGCCCTCGTGGGGGCGATCGGCGGCGGACACCTCTCGCGGCGGGCTCTGGTTGAGGCCATGGTCCTTAGCGAAGAGGAATGGCAGGCGGTCGCCTCCTTCTGCGAAGCAGTAATGCTAGCAAAGGCGGAGGCAGACCGCATCAGGCAACGGCGCCCCCGCCGCCGCCGCCGGGATTCCGATCCCGATTTCCGGCCACCGTAGACGTGGGCTCGCGGACGGCGAGCCATGGGTAGCTTGCTGTCCGATCGTCCGGTAATGGACCGAGCCCAAGACGTCAACGGCGCGCACTGTTCCCGCGCGCCTCAAGAAGTTGTCAGCAACAGCAGAGGCCCAGCTGGGTCGAAGCCTACCGGGTCCAGGGTTATCCGAAAGGGAAGTTGTGCCCTGGTTTGAAGGCTAGAAGGAACGGGGTGGGTTTTTAGTCAGTAAGAGTCTGACACTATCTCTCGCTCCACCCAAGGGCGGGGGTTGTCATAAGATGATTTTTGCCCACCATAAAAAAAAAATAGGTAAAACGTCTGCACAATGAAAGTTACGCTAGGGGCATTTTGCGTTTTAGTAATTTTATATTATCTTCGAAACTGTATGACCAATTGCTATGCTGTAAATGGCAAATCTTATCTGTATAATGTTCTTGTGATACTGAAATAATTTATTGTCATAAGAATTAATATTTTGTTGCTCAAATAATCAACCAAACGTAAGTATGCCGAAAAAAAATATTTTTAATGCAATAAAAGAAGTATAAAAGATGAAATATAAAAGATAGAGATATGGTACCGCGGACTTTTTTGTAGAAATAATTAAGACGAACCAGGTAGCCATACATTGTTTTTAATTTTAAGCAACTGTTTAGGCAGCGCACGCAAATAATTCTATTTTATGAGGTATTTTTTTCCGACTTGCTAGACAAAAGTTGTGATAGCTCGGTTAATATACATGCTATAGAAACAATTTATAGCCTATAGCACTCAGGAATAATGTAGCTTTCTGCCAGTAAAAAAAATTTTTGAATTGGATTATTGGTTCCAGAGATTACCCCCTACATACAAACTTACAAACTTACAAACTTACAAACTTACAAACTTACAAACTTACAAATTTTACCTCTTTATAATATTAGTATAGATATTATTATATTATTTGCCTGCTACGGTCTTCCCGACCGATTATGATTTAGCTGTCTTCAAGGTTAGAGTGAATACGCTCTTAATAAACTAGTGCGCCTCACCATCAACGATTGCATCATTACTTACCATCAGGTGGGATCGCAGTCAAGCACTAGTTTATATCAATAAAAACAAAGTTGTGTACTAAATAAACATGTTTTCTTGCCTTCTCTTTAAGAGATTAATGTAATAAAAAAATGTATTTTGTACGCAGGAATTGCATGACTTGATTCCACCTTCTCATATCTTCCATCGGACAACCCTACGAATGGCGAGTATCCACTCTTACGTTGTTGAAACCTCCACGGTCCGGACTAAGCGTTGCGCCTCGTCATTTATACCGCGTACATCGATGGACTGGAACAATTTGCCTGCTACGGTCTTCCCGTCCGATTATAATTTTAGTGTGAATAGGTACTAGTTTATTAAGATAAACTAGTACACCTCATCATCAACGATTGCATCACTGCTTACCATCAGGTGGGATCGCAGTCAAGCACTAGTTTATATCACAAAAAAAAAATGAAAAAGGTTGTCTAAAACATCATTGATATTATTTAGAACTTTACTCAAAATGTATCTAAATACCTTCTGTAGGTACTAATTGCTTTTAATTAACTAAATATCAACCTCTTGATGATCACAACCTCAGATACAATGAGCCCAAGCCACGGTAATAGTATCATACAGTATTGTAACTCGGCCGTATCTTTGAAATAAATGCCTACAGCCGCGCGGTACGTAAAAATGCGATAGGGCTGCCCGCCTCCAGCATCCTAATTACATTTGCCTACTTTGTGTTTCCATTTAGTTTTGTGATTGTAAATATACTTACTTTTTTATATAAACAAAATACTTTGTGGATTGATTAGGAAGTGTTTAATAAAAATGCGTGTTGTTTTTTGGTTGGTAGATTTAAATAAAATGCTTTTTCTAGTATTATTCATCCTCATAGTACAATAAACCACTATTATTAATTATAAAATACCACGTGTTCACTTTGAATTATACAAACTAACAATAATCGCGTGATTATTGTTAAAAAAAACAGTCGTGTGCTCGTCACTGCGGCACAGTTGCGACGGTCGCGACTGTCTCCATGCCGAGCCCATGCTACAACCGAGGCGCGTAGGTGTAGTTCGCGTTTCGTCCGTTTGTATGAAGTTGGAATACTGTATGATATTATTACCGTGCCCAAGCCTTCTTCATAAAGTCCTTTTAATTAAACCACGACAACAACACAATAGCATCGCATGGCTCAGTAATTAATGAGGCTCGTACATCAACACGTCGCGGTGGGCGTCCTTGGTTCGATTCCCGGTAACGTTAATAATAGTCTGTCGGTTCACTGCGGTTAGGTGGCGTATTAATCTCCGTTGAAGATATTTCCCTTAAAAGGTATGATTTGATGAAAAGATGTTATGGGTTTAATGATACAACACGTTTGGATATTTTTAGAGTTATGTGTCGAAAATGACATAACTACAGACAGACCGAATAGAGTTCGGAGTTATTTCAATTATTTTTTAGGGTTTCGTACCTCGAAAGGAAAAACGGAACCCTTATAGAATCGCTTTCTTGTCCGTCTGTCTGTCTGTCAAGACCCTTTATCCCGGGCGTGGAGGTATCGAATTTAAATTAAAACCCATATACTCAAGTTTACGCCTGGAGCTATGAAAAAATCAAACTTCTAAGTCAACGAAAAGAAGATACGGTCGTTTATGTCGCAAAAAACTTGAAATTTAAAACTGTCAAGAAATTTTTTTCATATGGTACTTCCCGTTGACCTAGAAACCTGAACTTAGCCCTGAAGCAAGGTCTCACAAATATAGAAAAAGATCAGAAAACTGTAATTTTGTTGTTACAAAAAAAAAATTGGATTCGAAAAAATCTTCTTAACTCAATTCGGGAATTGAACTGTTTTCATAAGTAATTAGTTTGTACGGAACTCTCAGGCGCAAGTCCAACTTGCACTTGCTCGGTTTTTTTAATTATTTATTTACATTGTGCTCACATAACCAGCACTGGGTTTGTATGGTGGCTTACGGCACATTCCATCCACATTAAAATTTGTTCCGTGCGGGATTCGATACCCACACACGCAGCGCTGCAGCTTATCGCTCAACCACTGCGCAACTGCAAGCTATACCGTCATTACCTACTAAGCTATTGGGAGTGCTATTTACTTACCAAGACTTTGTAGCTAAACTCATAATTCTAAATCTAAACCAATGCTTCCAAATACCAGAATATAACTCAACGACGCAATTCTCTGTGATTTAGATCCACAATATTGTATGCGAGGACAAAGTATAGCGGTCTATTTCTTATTAAATACCGACCTATTTACATTTTACTCAGTTCGTGGTTCTAACTCCTATTTAATTATTAAAACTTCATGCAACACAGAGGAACAAAGGCGCCTTAGGCATTCTCTACCAGTCAACCAAGGGTGGTGCAGAGATAACATGGCAAGTGCATACAAAAAGAAAAGATTAATAAGAAAGCAAGCCGTCCAACTGTCCGGTAACCGTCCGGACCAAGCCCAAATCGTCCGGTAAGTCCCCTCTTTGAGGCGTGGCTGGAAAGACCTCACGGCGTCCTTACCTACCGCATGACGCAGGCCCTCACCGGACATGGCACGTTCAGGAGGTACCTGTTTCAGATAAAGTCGGAAGAGACGCCCGGGTGTCGCTACTGTGCGCAACGCCCGGAGGACACGGTGGAGCACACAATCGAGGTGTGCCCTGCCTGGGCGGAGCATCGCCGTGCACTCGTGGGGGCGATCGGCGACAGAGACCTCTCGCGCCGGGCCTTGGTCGAGGCCATGGTCCGGAGCGAGGAGGAATGGCAGGCGGTCGCCTCCTTCTGCGAAGCAGTAATGCTAGTAAAGGAGGAGGCCGACCGCATCAAGCTACGGTGCCCTCGCCGCCGCCGCCGGTATTCCGATTTCCGGCCACCGTAGACGCGGGCTCGCGGACGGCGAGCCATGGGTAGCTCGCTGTCCGATCGTCCGGTAATGGACCGAGTCCAAGACGTCGACGGCGCGCACTGTTCCCGCGCGCCTCAAGGAGTTGTCAGCAACAGGAGGGGCCCAACTGGGTCGAAGCCTATCGGGGTCGGGGTTATCCGAAAGGAAACTAGAGCCCCGGTATGAAGGCAAGAAAAACGGCGCGGGGTTTTTAGTCAGTAAGAATCTGACATTATCTCCCGCTCCACCCAAGAGCGGGTTTTGTCATAAGATGATTTTTCCCGTCGACAAAAAAAAAGCCCAAGTCGTCGACGGCACGTACTGTTCCACGTGCGCCTCAAGATGTCAGCAAACCGTAGGGGCCCAGCAGGGTCATAGCCTACTGGGGCCACGGGTTGTTCGAAAGTGAACACCGGGCCCCTGAACAAAGTAAAAGAAGGAACTGGGTGGGAGTAAGCCTCTGAGTGTATCACATTAGTATGCTCGCGACAATGATGACATAACTCAAAAAGTAAAATTTTGTGATTTTCCATGAGAGCATTTCTAAGTTCGAATATATCACTAAAGTTTCCAAGGTGAGAAGAGAACAGTCGTTCTTCCATCAAAAGCTGGTAACCATTGTAGGTACCTTGTGACAAAACTCGCATGCCTCGCATCTCTTAGTCATCCGACACCTCCCGTTCCCCGAAGCGCCCGCGCATACCGTCTGCGTTCCCGTCACTGTCACCGCGTTCAACGCTCGTTCATTTATTAATTGCTTGTTGTGCTAATTGAGAAGTGCATTCATTGGAGGTTGTGCATTTGTTACTTGTACGCATGATGGTTTATTGTGAAATATATGGTATAATGGATAGAACCGGTCAAGTGCGAGTCGTACTCGCGTATGAAAGGTGCTGTACAGTAGCAAAAAACGACAAAGAAATCACGTTTGTTGTGTGGGAGCCCTCTTAAATATTTATTTTATTTAGTTTTTTTTTTCTATTTTTTGTTATAGCGGCAATAGAAATACATCGTCTCAATAAATCAATCATCTACCCATCATAGCCTCTTGTAATCTTTTTAAATACTTTTGGGAAAAAATATAACATGGTGTAAAAACTATTGAAATCGATTCAGTTACTAATTCTAAACCAAATATATTCAGGTTTCGCATAAACTGAAAAATAATGTAGTAAACATATTTTAAAAATAAAACTAAAATATTCGGCTTATTACTGTACTTGTAATAAAATTGGGCAGCGGGTCCAGTCGACCCATTCAAAATGGGACTGGGTCGAGTGACCCTAATCGAGCGGGTCCAATTGACCACAGGCCCTACAGTCTGGTGACAGGTGGACAGACAGACAGACAGACAAACGGGCGGACAGCAGAGACAGCAGGTCAAGGCAAAGCTTGATTCCTACCATATGGAACGGACAGTACTAGCTCACCATTGATTGCTCTTCAGTGACACTCTATCTAACCCAGTTAGATTAGATAAGGCAGTTTTACTCAACATTTCATAATTAATTAATCGATACGAGTGATCTTTGTAAATGAGTGAAATCATTCTAGGAGCTAGTTACACAACACGACATATAAATAACTATATCACAAACTTAGCTTGGGCGAAAATTACAAACGTCAAAAATGTTGAAAATCTTTAGGACTATGACGTGATTTCCGGAATATGAAAATTCAGGGTAGGATTAACTATATCTATTAGTAAAACTGGGTCAAATTTGACTCATAATTAAGCCAAACTAATGGGTATTGGTTCGTAGTATTTCTAATAAAAACATGAATTCAGATAATGAGTCATTTACGTGTGACTACACCCAATTAATCGGCACAGATTAGCTGCAAAAACAACATCAAATCAAAATATAAATCTACAGTTGTATTGCGTATGAAAATTGCTCATACACACGTCAATGAAAGAGTTACAGAAATAATCACCATTTTTTCTGTTTTCATCTAAATGTCATTGTCATGCAGACGTCAATAACAGAACCAAAATTCGACGTGCATGGAATAATATCAAAATGCTGTTTTTTTGTTTCAAAACTGTTGCTACCTGATGCTGATTTAAACAAAACAGCAGCTTTGAGTTTTTCCCATGATACAAATAAAACGATATTCTCTTAAGATCGATTTTCCGCCAGTGCGACAAGTTTTATATACGGAAAACGACTTCAAATACTTTCTTAATTTTAAATCTAATGAGCAAATAAATATATAAATCAAACAAAACGTGGAAAGGTCCTACCAGAGATAAAGGAATGATTGAAAAACTCACCGCAACCCTGCACCTTCAAAAGCAACTAAAGAAACACTGATGAGTTTTAGTCAGTAAAAGTCTGGCACTCCTCACTCCACCCAGAATGGGAGAAATTATTTGAGGATTGCGTCATTTCGCGTAAATAAATGTTTATTTCTTTCTTTTTAATTAGTTTTCTTTCTTTCTTTCTTTAAAAACAAAGAACGTGAAAGGGCTTTCATAACTTAAAAAAATGTGTTGAATCCACTTAGATTAAATACGTCAACCGTACCGCGAAAACATCAAAATAAAACATTCTAAAAGTGTTTTAATAAGTGACATTGTTCTCAGAATATTAAGTTTACAGTTTCAGAACTAAGAATATATTGTATAATCTTGATCCTAGATTAAAAATATTATAAATGGCTTTAGTTTAAATTAGCGTCAAAAGAGTTTAGTCACCTTTATGTGACTAAACTCTTTTGACCGCATAAGGAAATATCTGTTTACGAAATTATTTTGTAGGCTATTAAATATTGTTTTTAATTGAGAGAACTGTAGTGGAATCTTTGCAATTGAATACTTGATGACTAATATTACGGATGGAAAAGTCTGTAGGTTGTTTGTTCGTCTAATATTTTTCCAGATATGAGATATAAGGGTCTTTTTGATATCATGTGAATTTCATCA
This sequence comes from Mythimna lalbum, assembly GCA_949319445.1. NCBI lineage: Eukaryota > Metazoa > Arthropoda > Insecta > Lepidoptera > Noctuidae > Mythimna > Mythimna lalbum. The sequence continues at coordinate 1,126,514 of OX439365.1, forward strand.
CGCATGCGGGATTGTCCCACTCCGCACGTGTCCTGCGTACGTATGCCCCGCATTACAATATATACTTGTATGAAAAGGACTTATTACTGGGGATTACGCATTTTTTTTATGTGGGAAAATTATCCAATGACATCCCCCGCTCTTGCCATCTTCTTTGCTTCTTCATCTCTTCTTTGCCATTGTTTCAGGGCCCCGGGGATCTCTTTCGCATCACCCATGGCCCTAGTAGGCTACGACTCTGCTGGGCCCCAACGGTTGCTGACAACTGGGGGTTACGCAAGCGGACTGTTTTAGGATTTAGAAAATTAAAATTCGAGTACACTATGGGTTGAATTAAGTCATAGGATATTTACCCAAGATATTTCTGTCTTTTACGCAGGTAAAGCCGCAAGCAAAAGCTGTTTTAAATTCAATAAATGCTACAAAATTACATAAGAAAATTTACGTAGGAATGTATGCATATTAAAAGCACGTTTTTTATGAAGATTCGTAGGTAATTAAAACGTGTGTGTTTATGCAAATTGATTACACCTGAAGTTGTTTTTTTTATTATTTAACCTGTTAAAACACTTTCGTAATTAACAAGAAGTCTTGAGAATCGATCCAAGTCATTATAAACAGCTTAGCTAGCCGTTAATTATTTATTTTTCTAATATTTTTAATGGATCTGGTAAATATATATGAATTTTCAAAAAAAAACCAGAGTAGGAACCATATTTTGATGTGCGCAGAAATCGTAAATTATAAATTCAGTGTCATAAAAACATGTATTTTATGATTTCTGGTCCTTCTAATGAGGATTAAAGAAAAAATGCTGTTTTTCTTGAATTCGATAATATCCAGTCATGTTTAAGCAAACTAGATTTTTGAGGCCAACACTAATTAGAATGCTAAACTGGAGATAATTAGGTACCAAATAAGTAGTTTATGAATTTTTTAAAGTTAATTAACGACCAAGTTGGTACAGCGGCTGCTGCGCTGCTGAACTAATATTTGTATGGCCTACAGATGATAATTGTTCCTGGTTTGGATATATTGTGTACATGTGAGAAAGTAGTCATGACAAAGGATTCATTTTGTAATGTAAGGCAATATTAAAAAAAAAAAAAAAACTAGATCATATTAGGCAAATTTAAATCTAGTTTGGGACTCATATAGTCACTTTGATCAATCTCCCTACTTCTTTTTTTAGCGAGCCGATAGCAAAACTTGTTAACCCTTTAACCCTTCAGATACCGTCAATTAGAGACACAATAGTAAGACAATAGATGCGCGGCCACCGGTGGTCGCTTGGGGATTCATGAATTAAGTATTTTTGTATCTAAATATGCACAAAACATTTAAACGCACATTACACAAAATCCAAAAGTCGCGCGAATGTGCTCCTCTTGCCGTAAGAATTATCAACCTACAATAGAACGAGAACGCAACACTTCAAGCCACGGGTACTATCTCTTTCCCTCCAGTCACAGCAAAAAGTTAGACGGTTCGCGGCGAAACTAAGTAATGGTGGACGTTTAATAAAATTTTGCTAAAAGTCTTAGTAAAAGTGGATATATTGTAAATCTTTTGGCGTCATATTATTGTACAGGCATCTAATTATAACAAGTAAGTATTATTTTATTAAAATATTATGTTATTATAAGTATATTGAATGATAAAAGTATTTGTATCTAAATAGATACTTTGCGACTTACCTCTGTAAGTCGAGTTGACTACCTATGTATCTAAATAGACACTGGGCGTCTTTCTCAGTGATTAGCAAATGAATTTGTTTGTGCCCAAAAAGATACAAAAATACTTTACGTTTTTTACAGAAAATGAAGCAAAGTTCAAGGAGTTCAAGAATTTTAGCCCTATTGCCGCCAGCTGACTCAGGGTCTGATGATTCTGACATAGATTTAGACCTGTCTTCAGACGCTCCTGATATTCCCAACGACATGATGGATATTTTTGACAAATCGGATAGCGAAGATGACTCTTTCCCATCACCAATACAGCCTCCACCGGAATACCCATGGTTACCCGATGCACCAGCCGCGAGTGTTACGATTCTATCTTCACCTTCTCTTGCAAATCCCTCACCAAGCACATCACAATCTGTTCAGTCGCCAAGTACGCCAAATAGCATTTATTCCAATACTTGTAGTCCTTTGATACCAATTGCATCCAGACTACTACGCTCACACAGATCAGAAACTCAAAACCAAAGCAATAGAATAGAACCATCATCAAGCTTAAGACAAGAAGACCTATTTCAACCCCAGACTTCAGGTGGTGAAGTTCAGCGTTCAAGAAAAAGGAAAAAGGAACACATGGAATTCAAATTTAAATCTACAAAGTTTAGGTGGCCTGTGGACAGGGAAACAAGTGTAGACAGTTCATTTCAGGAACAAGTCATTGGTATTGACACTCCATATATTGATTGATGAAGTATTGACTTCAAAAAAATTCAAAAAGATGGCTTACACCATATACCAAGTATAGTAAAGAAGGGTCGGTGCAGGAACTGCACAGCAGGACAGACAATTATAAGTTGTTTGAAATGTGATACGAGGCTGTGTCTTACGGAAAAACGTAACTGCTTTCGTGAATTTCATACCAAATAGTCTATTACGGCTCAATAATTTAGTTTTATTTACTTTTAACCATTGATCTCTGTTACATAATTATTTAATTTAATTTTTTTTATTGTTTTAAGTTGATTATTGTTTATAGTTTACAAGTTTGAGAGTAATTTTGTGTATTTTTAGATACGAAGTTGTCAATAACCTATTTTATATATTTGTGTTTTTGTATCTAAAAAGCTACAACCTGAAAACTCAGTATTAGGTTCCTGAAAAAAATTTTTTGTTTCAAATTTTCTTTTAAGTATTAATTCATGAATCCCCAAGCGACCACCGGTGGCCGCGCATCTATTGTCTTACTATTGTGTCTCTAATTGACGGTATCTGAAGGGTTAAAGAAAACTGATTTGGTCTAGTATTTTTTTTATTTACCCATCCCATTACTTTTTTGCTCCTTAAAGGGTTAAATTCCATTCCTGGTCCAGTATTCGGATGGATGCTGGCATTAGCCCTACGTGAACAGGTTACAGGGCACGTTATGCAAGATGGAAGGTTGGACATAGTCTGTTTAAAATCTCCTCACTCATTCGACATGATACCGGACTAATATTAATATAAATAAATAACAAAGAAATTAATTAATTAAACCATATTGTGCTCCAACATTAAAATATTAATGTGGTTCAAAAGGCTGCCCAACTGAAATAATATTGAGCAGCATATGTCTGCCGCATGCCCGACAAACTGTGAGCCAAAGTAGCACGAAGTTCATACCCTTTTTTTTTTTTTTCTGTCGACGGGGAAAATCATCATTGACGAAACCCACTCTTGGGTGGAGCGGGAGACAGTGTCAGAGTCTTACTGACTAAAAACCCCGCGCCGTTCCTTCTAGCCTTCATACCGGGGCTCTAGTTTCCTTTCGGATAACCCCGACCCCGGTAGGCTTCGACCCAGATGGGCCCCTCCTGTTGCTGACAACTCCTTGAGGCGCGCGGGAACAGTGCGCACCGTCGACGCCTTGGCTCGGTCCGGACAGTTACCGGACGATCGGACAGCGAGCTACCCATGGCTCGCCGTCCGCGAGCCCGCGTCTACGGTGGCCGGAAATCGGGATCGGAATCCCGGCGGCGGCGGCGGGGGCGCCGTTGCCTGATGCGGTCTGCGTCCTCCTTTGCTAGCATTACTGCTTCGCAGAAGGAGGCGACCGCCTGCCACTCCTCCTCGCTCCGGACCATGGCCTGAACCAAGGCCCGGCGCGAGAGGTCTCCGCCGCCGATCGCCCCCACGAGGGCACGGCGTTGCTCCGCCCAAGCAGGGCACACTTCAACTGTGTGCTCCACCGTGTCCTCCGGGCGTTCCGCACAGTGGCGGCACCCGGGCGTCTCTTTCGCTCGAATCCGATGCAGGAACCTCCCGAACTTGCCATGTCCGGTGAGGACCTGCGTCATGCGGAAGGTAAGGACGCCGTGAGGTCTTTCCAGCCACGCCTCAAAGAGGGGACTTACCGCCATAATTGTGGCGTGCCCAGCACTGGGTTGCGATAGTCGCTGACGCCATTTCACCGTGAGATCCCGCCGGAGCTCTGTCCGCCATACCTCGACCTGTCGCGGTAGTGGACTTTCACCCCGGCGTTGCATCTCCACGCGCTTATCGTGCATGTGTGCAAGGACTGTTGCCTCCAGATCCCACGGTGGTAGGCCAGCCAGAAGGCTCGCCGCTTCGCGGGAGATCGTGCGGTAACCCCGCACCATCCGTATTGCCATGACCCTCTGGCAGGCGTTCAGTATGGACGCCGGTCGCTTTGCCAGCGACGGCGCCCACACCGGCGCCCCGTAGAGGGCCATGGACCGAACGATCCCCGCGTAGAGCCTCCGGCAGGAGGCGTCTGGGCCCCCAAGGTTGGGCAGGAGCCGCTTGAGAGCAGCCCCGGCCCGGTTGAGTTTGGGAGCCAAACGTCGGAAGTGTTCTCCGAAATTCCATCGGCTGTCGAGAACGAGTCCCAGGTACTTCATCGTCGACCCGACGCCGATGCGAACTCCTCCTACCGTAAGTTGGGAGTCTGATGGTGGCGCATTCCGAGGGCCGTGGAAAAACATGGCCTCGGATTTGTGCAGCGCCACCTCGAGTCCCAACTCCTGGATCCTATCAACGACTATCGCAACCCCGCGTGTCGCTAGAGCGACCGCCGCCTGGTGCGACTCTCCCTGCGCTAGAACCAGCGTGTCGTCTGCGTAGCAGACCACGCTGACCCCGTCAGGGAGGTCGCCGCGCAGCACGTAGTCGTAGCCGATGTTCCACAAGGGTGGGCCTAGAACCGACCCCTGCGGAACACCGCACGACATCTCTCGACGTTTCCAGTCTCCTTGGTGACCGATGTAGATAATTGACCTGTCCGACAGGTAAGCCTCGACCACTCGACAGAGGTATTCGGGCACCCGGTGGTACCGGAGTGCCCTCCGGATCGTACTCCAGGGCAGGGAGTTGAACGCGTTGGCAATGTCCAAGGACACTGCCACGACGCTCCTGCCCCGGGACACCGCAACCCCTGTCGTGAGGGCTCGCACGCGCATGATGGCGTCCACCGTAGAGCGCGCCCTGCGAAAGCCGAACTGTCCGTCCGACAAGTCCGGCCCCACCCGTGTTAGCCGCGCGACGAGGCGGTTTGCAATGACTCTTTCAAAGAGCTTGCCCACCTCGTCGAGCAGCACAATGGGCCGGTACGCGGACGGAGAGTCCGCAGGGCGCCCTGGCTTCGCGATGAGGACCAGTTTCCCCGTCTTCCAGCGAAGTGGAAACTGGCCCCTCTCCATACATGCGCTGAAGAGCCCTCTTAGTCGAGGCCCGAGAGCCTCCATGGCCAGGACCCAGGCTTTCCCTGGCAAGCCGTCGGGTCCTGGGGCGGTGTTCTTGGCACTCAGCCTTCGCACCGCCACTCTCACCTCTACCTCGGTCACCTCTGGAGCGTTGTCGTCGTCGTCGCTGTTGTGGCCCGCGTCAGACACTGCTGGCGGGGGCGGAGCCATGGGCGGGGGGGAGTGTTCCCCTCGCGCAGGGAACAGAGTGGTTACCACACCCTCCACGAGTTGGGGCCGGAGACTCTGAGTCAGCGGCGGAGCCCAGGGGCGTAGCTTGTCCCGTACCAATTTGTACGGGCGCCCCCACGGATCCGCGTTCAGAGACCCCAGCCACACGTTGCGGGCCTCGAGTTTGGCCCGCCTTATCTCCGTTCGGAGGGTGCGCTTTGCCTCTCTGTACCCCTCATACAGCTCCGCCTCTCTGACCTCCGCATCCGGCTGGCGGTTGCGGCGCCTGCAGTGTCTGTCGTACCGGCGGCGCGCGTGGTTGCACGCGTTGCGTAGTGCGCCGATCTCCGGCGACCACCAGTACACGCGGCGCTTAGCACGACCTGGAGGGACTCGGGGCATTGCCGCGTCGCAGATTTGCGACATGGCCTCCTGGAACCACTCCGCCTCGACGTCGATGTCGACAGGCCTGTCCGGTGCTTGCACCCAGGCCTGTACCGTCGCGGCTTCCAGGAGGAGCTCCCGGTCCATCTGCTTAAGCGCCCACCGCGGACCACAAGGGCTCTGTCGGACTGGCGCGGCCGAGGTTTCGGCGGAGACGTCCAACCGGATGTACCGGTGGTCGGAGTACGTCTCCACCTCCTCCATAACGCGCCAGTCGACGACACGCGGCGACAGAGCGGGGCTGGCGAACGAGATGTCCACCACTGATGTACCCCGCATCCGCACCAACGTGGGGACAGAGCCCCGGTTCAGGACGACCAGGCCCAGCTCCAAGGCCCAGTCCTCCACCATCCTACCCCGTCGGTTCGTGTGCCGAGAACCCCAAGCCGTATTCCAGGCATTGAAGTCCCCGCAAACGACCACGGGGAGGGAACCGAACCCAGCGACGACGGAATTTAGCTCCATCAGGGAGAGTTGGAACACGTTGAGAGATCTGTTCGGGGGCAGGTAGACGCCTACCACGGCAATGTCCCCGAACCGTGCTGCCACGCAACCCCGCCCCCTCGTGACGGACTCGGGGGGTGGGGTACCGGCGGCGGCCGACGAAATTAACGTCACCGAGCCGTCCAAGTCCTGAACCCAGTCTCCACGGGGTTGGACAAAGTACGGCTCGGCGACGACGGCGATATTGATCGACCACTGCGCCATGCTCTGGAGCAACAGATCCTGAGCGGCGGCGCAGTGGTTGATGTTCGCCTGGAGGAGACGTAATGGCGTGGTTATTGGTATTCCATTACCGTCTCCTCCTGAGCCCTTTGCGAGGGTCCTGCCGCGGCGGGAGCGGCGGCGATGGCGGCAGCAGCCAGGGTAGTGGCTGCGGCGGTGAGGACGTCAGGGTGGATGCCCCTCCTGACCTTGCCCTTGGCCTTGGTGGGAGGGTCGCAGGACCTACCCCCAGCCCGGTGGTCAGCCGGCTTGCCGGCCGCCGCACATGCGTAGCAGTGCGGCAATGCACGGCATTCGACGGCCTTGTGTCCGGGCTGTCCGCAATGGTGGCAGCGGTCACTGCGGTCCACCTCTGCGGCGCAATGGGCGCCCACGTGGTGCCCGACGTGGCATCGGTAGCACCGCAGAGGTCTGGGTTCCAGCATCTTGACTTGGGCTGAAACCCAGCCCACCAACAGCCTTCGGCCCTCGGCCGTGATGGCCTTGGCCACCGACACGGGGCAGCTTACTGTGACAGCTCGCATGCCCGTGCTGTCAGCGCGGATGGTGCCCGCCCGGACCTGATCGGTCGTGCACCCTCCCGCCCTGACGATGGCGGCCACCACTTCTTCCACCCTGACAGAGTCGTCCAGACCCATGATGCGCATGTCTATGCTCTTGGTGGGTCTGGACACTCGGGCCTCCTCGACGTCCAGGGACGCCCTGATCCTCTCGGCCAGAGCGTCGGCGAGTTCTCCGCTCTCTGCCCCAGGGACCTCCAAAATGCGAGCCCCGGTTGCGGTCCGCCTTATTCGGAAGCCCCCGGAGGCTCCGAACTCGTCGAGGTGGCCCACCACCGCCTGCTTCGCCTTGGCCATGACTATGTCATAGTCCACGCCCCTCTTTTCCGCAGCTGGCTGTAGTGTGATCACTACAGCTGCGGAAGTCGGGGCGCGGAGTCTGGCAGCCATGGCCCGCTTCTTGCGCTCTTGTCGCCGCTTGCGCTTTTTGGCCGCCCTAGCCGCCTTGCTCGCCTTCTCTTTGGCGCCGACGACCGTCCACTCGGCGCTAGCCGAGGAGTCTTCGGGCAGAGGAGGCGGCAGGCGCGACCTAGTTGCCGCCGCGGCAGGAGGAGGCCCCGCCGGTTTGTTGGCAGCCGCCACCTTGCCCTTCGGGGGAGCGGCGGGCTTCCCCTGCCGCTGCTGCTGCTGCTGCTGTCTTGTCGCCGGGGCTGACCTCGCCGCTTCCGGCGCCGCGGCCCCGCGCCCGACTTTCCCTGACGGGCCTGCCTTGGGCGCAGCTGCAGTGACCGCGGCGGCAGCGGCATAAGACACTGCCTTCTTCTGGCCGGAGGCCGCGAGAGGGGGGCGCAAGACGATGCCCTCCAGGACGGAGAGCTGGCGCCGGATTTGTTCTTGGAACTGTTCCTGCTGCTGCAGCTGCTGCTCCCTGGAAGCAGCCAGCTCCTGCCGCAGCAAGGACAGCACCTCGCTCTTCGTCCGGGGCAAGGGCTGGGATTGACCCTGCTCCTGTGTGCCCAGCCCTTCCGGCCCCTCCTCGGCACCAACGCCTCGGAGACCAGCCAGGGCCTCGAGCCGGCCAATCCTTCCCTTGAGGGTCCGCTCGTAAGGCTCGAACACGAACCCCAGAGCCCCCCCAATCGTGGCATTGGCCATCTCGATGGAGCGCTTTTTGGCCACCCTCTCCCTTTTGTTGGCCACGCTCATGATGGCGGCTGCCACGACCTCCCTGAACTTGGCCATAGCCTCCTCCATTCCTTCTGGCAGCTCGCTAGGAATCTCCGGTGGCATGAGGCTGGCCTGGCGTGCCTCGCTGGCGCTCTCGGCGGGGAGCCCTCTACCTTTGCCCGTCTTTCGGGCGGTACCCCGCCCCGAGGTCGAGACCTTGCGGGCAGATACCGCCTCGTCGTCCGACACGGAGCGAAGGAAGTCCAACTTCCTCTTGTTATTGGGAGTAGACGCCTCCACCTCCATAACATCGGAGATGTGTGAAGATGCGGCATCAGAGTCCGACGCCGCATCTTCACTCACCTCTCTGAGGCCGAAACTACGGCCCCCCTCCACCGGCATCGCGGACGTGCTGGGAACTGGTCCCAGGGACTCCGCACTGCCGGTTCGTGAGCCACCCTGGCTCCTTGCGTCCACGAAGGACGGAAACAGATCCATTGCGGATCTGGCGCGCTCTTTGCCCCCCCCAGAATACGAGGGGCAGACCAAGCTCTGCTTGGTGAGGGATTCTCCGCCTGCGGGGCAGGCGGTACCCTCCTGGGGTAGTTGCTTTTTAAGATGCGCGTCCATGATAGGCTGAATCACAGCTTTGCCTTTTTGGCAATGGGGTGGGGTCCCCAATACACGTTCGCCATCGTGGTCGTGTCTGATAAACAGACACGTACCCGAGGCGAACCGAGCTCGCTGTCGAGAAGGCGCCGACAGCTGTTGGTGCCAGCGCTCCTGGACAGCGCACCCTCCGGGCGGTCCGACTGGACTCCGCCGTGTGTTCCTCTTGGTCTGGTCTCTCGCTTGAGGCCTTCCGGCATGAGTAGCTCTACCGGCATAGCCCTCAAGGTCATTGAGACACGCAAGCCCCACCACGACGACAACGTGGGAACACGGTAGGTGGGGAAAGTTCATACCCTGAAACAGTGCGACGGGGTCGCAATAGTCCACCAAGGAAATGGCGCGACGAACTCGACGGATTTCATCAGAATTGGCAAGAGGAAGCATGGACGCGCGAACGATGGAAGGAGTGGGGGAGGTCTTTGACCAGGAGTGGAACAGAACAGGCTAAGAAAGTAATCATCATCTTCGTCATCATTTCAGCCGAAAGACGTCCACTGTTGGACATAGGCTTCCCCCAAGTGTCACCACAATGAACGGTCCTGTGCGTCTCGCATCCATCGGATTCCCGCAACCCTTACCAGATCATCGGTCCATCTTGCAGGAGGCCTTCCAACGTAATGTCTTCCGGTTTGTTGCCATTCTAGAACCTTTCGGCCCCAACGGTCATCTGTTCTGCGAGCAATGCGCCCTGCCTGCCTATTGCTACTAAAGTTGACTTAAGGCGATTCTTCATGCTATGTCGGTAACCTTGGTTCTTCTGCGGATATCTTCATTCCTGATTCGATCACGCAAGGAAACTCCGATCATAACCACTTCATTACTAATTAAATTACTGTATTTTTAAAGAAAATAATGCAGTAATTTAATGAGTGAAGTGCAGGAATATGGGCCTTAGACCACGCCAAGCCAAATCACAATTACACTTCTCTCTAAAAAATAATCCTCAACTGGAATTTATTATCTCTCTCAAAATATTTCAATAATACGACATAAGTCAACGTCTTTATACTTCAAAATACTATAAAGCTATGACTTATTACAACAATTCCTTTTACAATAGACGGCGATATATCACCACTATGATTTCAATCATTCTATTTATAAAATTTTAAAAATATATATTTTAAATCCTATTCCTAATCCCCTATAGAGGAAACCGGACGTTTGGGTAGGTCAGGATTAAAATGCATATGGCTTTAGTATTTTGATTTATTATTTTTGGTCTAATATAAGTCTAAACAATACGTTTTTTCCTTATGTTTTGAAGTTTTATTGGTTATGGCTTCCTGTACCTATACTTATTGTTTGATCTAGCCTGTGGATACCTACTTAGCAAAGAGCTGGTAGAAATCATCTTTACTAACTAGAATCATGCCTGTGTCCTTCAGTTGCCCTTTGCGTTCTGAGACTAAAACTGAAGGAAACCCTCTAGGGTTTCTTTTTTAGAAATTCGCCGCGGTCCTAGTTAGCGGATATCTTTGATTGGCTAAGATTCTTCTATAAAAAGTTCGATTTTGTATCGAATCGAATCTCAATGTAATCCAATCCAATGTGCATTATTTTAGTTACAGGTTGTATATATTTTCCCTCTCAGTAGAATTGTTTCTAAAAATACGCACAAAGTGACAGACGCAGACGTCAGAATCACTGGTGATAAATCAACGCTAAAGTGGTCATGACCAGTTTTCACCTGGTCATAGAAAATGTATGCCCAAATACGATGACTATTTAAAGATATAATTACATTTTATTTCACACCCATTTTATGGAGTCCGGTAACTCTTGAGACTGAACCCAAGTCGTCGAGGACGTGTATTATTCCAAGCACTCATCGCACGAGAGCGAAAGAAGTCATTGGATGATTGCCCACCTAAAAACACATTTTATGGAAGAGATGAGGGGGAGCCCTCCGTTAGATATCGTGTTTATGAAGTAAAATTACATAATTGAAAAAGATTACATAAGTAAAGTTACAAATTAAAATATAGGTACGAGTATTTTAATTTTCACTTTTTTACATGCACTAGTTTCTGACGTTTTATAATTGTCCATGTAAGCCTGTGAAATAAAAAATATAGTTGAATTTTGAATTTTAATAATTGAAGAAAAAAAATTATGTATAGAAAGACGACTTGGTTTACTGATGCTTCACTGCAAGATCGTTTGATCCGTAGAGGCCAGTTTTTCGCCTAACTATTATATAGTTAGGCGAAAAACTGGCCAAGTGCGAGTCAAACTCTCGCATGAAGGGTTACGTACCATCTACGGATATCTATGGTACCATCTACTTGTTGCCTTAATTAATATCGAGCAAAAAACGGCACAAAAATCATGTTTGTTGTATGGGAGCCCCACATAAATATAGATTTTACTCCGTTTTTTTGTCATAGCAGCAACAAAAATACATCATCTGTGAAAATTTCAACTGTCTAGCTATTCATGACATTAAAATACTTTTAATATAAAACCACACCTACCACAGTGTTGTCTTTTTTAACCCAAAGATTGACTGGTAGAGAATTCCTAGTTGCATTAGCTCCACCCCCTTTACCACTAGGTACTGTAAATGAAGATTTAATAAATAAATAAAACAATAATCGGGTGATTCTTTGAAACTAAGAAAATGTCTATATTCATCTGACCTAGTTTTCGTACCTATTTATTTTATAGCCACTAGCCTTTGATACATTTAGTTATCGGGAAAAATAATATGCAAATAAAAAAATTAAATTGTAAGAAAAAACTAGGCCAGATAAATAAGCCATTCTCTTGGTTTCAAAGAAACACCCAATCACCAAAACCTACATATAGACAACAGAATCAAGGGAACCACTTTTTAATTCATTAAACCCCAAGCGAACGCTCTCTCATTGTCTTTCTATTGTTTCTCTAATTACGGTATTCAAAAGTTCATATAAAAAAAAAATCTTCATTATAAATGTTGCCCTGTCTATTTATTAAGAGGACAACCCATCACGTGCGCAAACCCGCCAAAATAGGTAAACAGACACAACTATGGTTATCGTCTACTTCAATTTTCCCACAATTAAGTTCTTATTTCAATGTAGATATAAATTTTAAACGAACTAAAACAGCTTTAATGATGTTTGCTCTCTCCAAATTAAGTCAATTGAATTAAAAAAATATTTAGGGTGTCTGTTGCATATACATTCTTGTACTACACAATTACATATAATAACCTGTAATAAACAGTTACAATTGGGTATGGGAACAATTTATGCATTGGTCCTACTAAAAGTTAAAAACCTACAGCATATGGTCAATATGGTCAATGAACATCTAACTGAGTCAGTGCCACCGTCGTCCCACACTGGACATATCAAGTTATTGTTTCCAAGAAGCCAACTTACTGACGGATGCCACAAAAATGTTTATTTATAACTTAGGCGTGACTTAGTGCTTAGTGGCCAAGCCTGAATATAGATCGCGCTGTAACGCTTGCAGGAACTCTGAGGATCTGGGCTTCAAGTTAAATGATGTCATTGGAATTTACAGAGACTTTGTAGGCTGTTAAAAGACTGGCAAAATTCTTCTGTGTAATGCGCTTCCTCTTGATATTGGATCTAGGATGGCCAAGTCTTTGCTTTTAACAGGGAGTTGCGGAATTATTTTCTTCACTAATAGCAAAGTCGTATGGAAATTTATTGAACCTTTTTAACTTTATTTTCTGTTTTGCATGAAGATTAAATAAATAATTATAACAAGATTATTAAGGAGTAGATTATTTTTATTTATGTTTTACTATTACTATGATTCATTATTTTATTAATATAAAAAGTTACTACAATGTATAAAGACTTTGATTCCCAAACTAGGTCAATCTGTAGATAGGAGTCAACACTCTCTTCATTTTATTTTTGTTTAACTCCTATAGATAACATTGATTTTACAGACTTTTCTTTTAAAGGAAAAATAAAGTAATTTAAATACTAATTGAAACAAAATTTAACTGACTTAATCATGTGTGCTCGTTTAATAAAAATTATATGTAAAATAAAAGAAACAAAACCATACCGAAGTAGTCTATGCACGATATCTTTACATAAAATATGAATAAAAACTATGAAAAACCAAGATCAACAAACAATTAAATAAAACAGACTAATAAACAATAAATCAAAATGTACCAGGAAAAGTAGTACCTCAAGTGAAATAGAAAATATAACTGATCGATTAAAAGCTAAGGAACGAGACAATACCAACACGACCTATATCTAAAAAAATCAAAAGACAAACAGACTTATAAAAAGATCCATAAAAAAGTTTCCTGTCCTACATACGAAAAACAACAATTCCTACCTCAATCAAGAAACTACATAACACCTATTACAACAGCTAAACAACTTATAGGTAAAGCCAACGACCCAAATTACGCCTCGTCCTACACCACAGAACCACATGATAATACGACTACGTCATACACTGGCGCCAGCTTTGAGTTAAACTTAATAAATTCGCCTTTCAGGGTTTTCCTTAATAACCCGCGATAGACTTACAGCACTGTTATTACTTATTTCAGGTCAAGGTCATCTGGAAGTGAGGTAAAAGGTCACCAGTTGACCTAACTCCCTCAGGTAGTTACAGGTCATGCAATAATTAAGTTAATCACGCAATGTGGGGTTGAAACCGCTTTACTTATAAATGGAAACCAACATAGATTACTATCTTTATACATTTAGTTAGACCATTTAGTTTAAAATTTTAGAGATACTGTTACTTAGTTAAGATTCCATACGTAGGTACATAGCGTGTTGGGAACACATTTCGCTCGTTTGGAAGAATACTGTATTATTACCAAATACTACAATTTCGAGTTTTTTAGACCATGCGATAGAGAATAGTCCATACTATATACTCAGTAAAGATCATATTTGTATCACATTTCTTGTGACTGTGGCGCTATGAAAAGACTTTATGCCATTGGCTGATTTTGGTCACTATTTCTTGTTGATAGTGTTGTATCACCAATAGTAACATGACTTTTGAGGCGAAGACACATTATTTCTCAGGAAAACAGTCATAACACAAAATAACACCACGAAAGTGTGCTTCATTTTATATAGTTTAATGTATTATTTTGTGTTGATTCACTATTCTATAAAAATAGTGAAAGTTTTAGTGTCACATTTTATTCTGTAACCTTATTTCAGAAAAAGTAAGTATGAGTGTAATGTATTTATTAGCAAATAATACTGTAATACATACAAAATAAAACAAAGTCATTTGTCACTATTCTAAATAAGACAGTTTAAATGATAATAATGACTTTGTTGTTGTTTGATAGGTTTTTGAATATGACACTATATCCTAAAATATAAAGTATCTTTTTTAACTTAATACCCTGTTTCACAAAAAAACAGTGCTTATTGTTGTTTGATATTTTTATGTAATTTAGCATGATTATTATTTAAAGTTTTGTAAAATTAATACTTTATTTTACTAATGTAATTTTTTACCTACAAAAATCAACAAAAAATCACTTAAAATAAGTGAAAATAATGTTTAAGCTATGAATGTTTCTCTTTGAGCAAAAAAGTGTCATAATAAAAGTACCTATCGACTAACTTATTATGTTTAACTATTTCAGTAGCAAATCGACGAACGCTGTAAATGTTTCAAAACATAAATATTCCTATAAAAACTAAAGGGATATAAGAAGATGTAAGTAATCTTTTGTTTTATCCTAGTCAAGCTCGCCAAAATTTATAGTACCTACTTATGCAGCAAAATGATTTTTAGTTGGTAACACAATAGACGCGTGGTTTCGTTTGTTACTGTAGCGTGCAGGCTAGTTTATGCCATAGGTTACACTTGAGAGATGCTTTGAACGATTTTATTTATCGCTCTTCCCTTCGTCGGCTCCGCGTGCAATTCAAGTTGTGCTTTTTCGAGTGTTGAGCAATTATTTTACGACGGTTTTTGTGATTATATTTCAATTTCTAATTGTCATTACAGGTCAATTACGCAAAAAATAAAGAAAAACCTATAGAACGTGAAGTACTATCACCCATACCGTGTCAAGATAAAAAGTTTACGGATTGTGATAATTTACAAATATAAGATTATTGCTCGGATGACAGTGTTAAAGACCCAAACTACGTAAATTCTATTGATTTTTATTCAGATTCTGATCAGAGTTATTCTTTCCTAAAAGAGAATTGTAAAAATAATTAAGTAAACCAGAGTCACTATATGGCGGTAAGTCCCCTCTTTGAGGCGTGGCTGGAAAGACCTCACGGCGTCCTTACCTTCCGCATGACGCAGGTCCTCACCGGACATGGCAAGTTCGGGAGGTTCCTGCATCGGATTCGAGCGGAAGAGACGCCCGGGTGCCGCCACTGTGCGGAACGCCCGGAGGACACGGTGGAGCACACAGTTGAGGTGTGTCCTGCTTGGGCGGAGCAACGCCGTGCCCTCGTGGGGGTGATCGGCGGCGGAGACCTCTCGCGCCGGGCCTTGGTTCAGGCCATGGTCCGGAGCGAGGAGGAGTGGCAGGCGGTCGCCTCCTTCTGCGAAGCAGTAATGCTAGCAAAGGAGGAGGCAGACCGCATCAGGCAACGGCGCCTTCGCCGCCGCCGCCGGGATTCCGATCCCGATTTCCGGCCACCGTAGACGCGGGCTCGCGGACGGCGAGCCATGGGTAGCTCGCTGTCTGATCGTCCGGTAACTGTCCGGACCGAGCCAAGGCGTCGACGGCGCGCACTGTTCCCGCGCGCCTCAAGGAGTTGTCAGCAACAGGAGGGGCCCATCTGGGTCGAAGCCTACCGGGGTCGGGGTTATCCGAAAGGAAACTAGAGCCCCGGTATGAAGGCTAGAAGGAACGGCGCGGGGTTTTTAGTCAGTAAGACTCTGACACTGTCTCCCGCTCCACCCAAGAGCGGGTTTCGTCAATGATGATTTTCCCCGTCGACAGAAAAAAAAAAAAAAAAAAAACCAGAGTCACTATAAACTCGATCCCATGATTTCAAGTGTCTCTCTCTCAAGTCACTCAACCAAGTACTTGTAAAATAGTTAAATATATTCCACCGAGTTCATCAAATTCAAGCTCTTCTTCAAACTCATCAGATAGTTCAAAATCTAGCAGTTTGAAAACTGAAACAGAAATCGGTCTCACTGTAATACCTCAGTATGAAATAATATCTAACCAAACCGTTGAGGGTAGAGGTTGCAGTATGTCATCAATAGAACCTGTCTCAATAGACACATCATCGCATGATAAAGATACCAGGAATAAAATTGGCGAAAACGGACGGCTAATCCCATGAATGCAGGATAGCTGTGAAAGCAAAAGTTTTGAGAAATCATGGTAAATCCTATGTGTAGTGACATAGGATTTAAGAAAAGAATAAAGTACTTCCGGAAAGACAACTTAAAACTGCATGTGCTGAAAAATGTAAATTCAAATGTAAAGAAAACATCACGGAATTACAGAGACAAAGTATTTTTGAAAATTATTGGGATATTTGTGATATACAACGGCAGTACGAATTCATCATGCGACATAATTTCGGTAATCAAAGCGAGGTATTCGTATACAGTACATAATAGTAACAAAGGGAAAAATTTCTTATTTTATGTGACTATCGACGAAAAAAAAAAAGTGATTTCCAACGAACAAGAACATTTTAAGAAAGTTGTTGTGGATAAGATAGGAATAACAAGAAATAAGCAAAATAGCATTGTATTGACAAAAGCGTATAAAAGAAAGATGACAATTTGTGAAAAAAAGCAAAATGGACTGCTAGAACTCGTAAGAAAAAATACTATTCCCGAATGTTACTCGCTATTCTATGAAATATAAATAAACCTTTAGAATGTAGGTAATTTCAGTGTTGGAGTTTTTTTTTTTGTTGATCTGTCTATTAACATTTAACAGCTGATCTCATTTATTATTGTCATTTGTATGTTTTAAGTTTACCTTTGTGTTAATTATGTACTGAACTACTGTAACAGCCAAATTATATTTTACTAAAGAGGTCATGAAAGTTTAAAGATAGGTAGTATTTAGGTAATTATGATTCTTGGTATTCGTTTTTTAATATTTTTTTAACTTTTTCTAGGTTGGCTTTATCTGTCACAAGACTAAATGTTACATTATATGTCTTCATTGTATCTTTTGATATACTGCTTTTTTTGGTTTAATAACGACCGAATTCGCGTTATGACGATATCATTATGAATATTTAATGCGTAGAATGTCTTAGACCCAAATGTGACTATATTCTTAAAAAAATTGTCATGTTTGTGCTGAATTATTGCAAGAAACGTCATTGATGACGAAAAGAATATGTGCCTTTATATGTATCATTACGAAATTGAGTCACTATACGTCATAAAATTACCGAAGATGTTTTGTAGTATATCGAAGATGTTTTATTTTTTTATAAGTTTAGTTCCACGTAAAAGTTAAAATCGGAACAAGTGTTTGTTAAATAAATATTTTAATACATTTTCAATGTTTTGGTTTCATTTTCACCAAAAAAAAAATCAATAGATCAAAAGTTATACAAAATTGAAATAACAGTAAATTTCAATCAGCTCTACTGAAAAATATACCTGTTTTGAGTTGCAACAGTTTTCTTCCAAACGAACGATTTATATTTATGTAAGGAGTGGGATTCCCTGCCAGAGTCAGTGTTTTCTGATAGCTACAACCTGGGGTCTTTTTAAGAGTGAATATGTTACTTCTAGGCAAGCGTGATCCAAAGTCAACCACAATCAACGATCAGGTGAGATAGTGGTCAAACGCGAGCCTATTCATAATAAAGAAACGCTAGCGACATCTATATATATTAAAGCGAAATACCACTCACTGATTAATCATGAAATCTCAGAAACTATATCACCTACAAACTTAAAATTTGACCGGTAGGTTCCTTATAGGGTGTAGACATTCACTAAGAACGGATTTTACGAAACTCTACCTCTAACGGGGTAAAATGGAGGTCCAAAATTTGTTTGGAGAGACTTAACTTCACGCGGACGAAGCCGCTGGCAGAAGCTTTTCTTCTTCCTTCCCTGGTCCCATTATTTGGGGTCGGGTCTCCTCACTTTCCTGCGCCAAGTGGCTCTATTTTGGGTTGTCAATTTTGGCAACTGGGCTTTCTTGAGGTCCCTCTCTATATTTGACCACCAGGTCAATGGCGGGCGGCCTCTACCTCTTTTTTGTTCTAGTAGGCTTAGGGCGATTTGGACCACGTAGTTCTCACTAGGTCTTTGAGCGTGTCCATACCAACGAAGGCGATTCTCAGTCATCTTATCGGAGATTGGTGCGACTTGGGCAGAAGCTAATATATACTATTTGCCGTTAGTCACCACTTCCAAGGAATTCGACAAATTTTACGACCCTAAATGGTAATGGAACTAATACATGTCATGTCATTGAAGCTCTACACAAAATTCTGCCTACGCCATATTCAAGTCATCGTCACAATACAACAGCTAGTCATTCGTCATCAAATAGATGAATAATATAATATTATGACCATATTTCCGACGCCTTAATTCACCATAAACCTCATATTTCTTATATATACTGTTTGCAATAATAATAAATTATTACTCATTTCAGTATTATTAGATATACTATTATAAATCTTTTCAGTTCAAAGTTACTAGTGCATTAGTAGTTCATAAAATTCTACACTGTAACTAAGTCTATTTTAAGTCTAGTCTATACTTTAAAGAACTCTCTCCTAGCTTCAAAATCAACTCCAAAAGACCAATTTCGTAGATGAAACTTCTTTAAGTTGAAATAGTTCAAGAACGCCGTTATCTTAAAGTAGGAAAGCATAGGCTTTTTAAACCCTCTCCTTATAAGTACCTATATCCTTATACCAGACACAAAAAAGGTATTTCGAAACTATTTCTTATGAACTTATGATGTTCAGCAGAACATTGTCTCTTCTTAATCTGAATTTCATTCTATATTTGAAGGGTAGATAATAATTTATCTATGTTGATAATAGAAACTTTTTGACATATAGAATATTGCCTATTTTTATCCAGTGCTCGGATAAAGCTTCAACCTAATTTAATTGAATAGTTACGTTCTTTGAATAATCCGTTTATACACCTGTAGTTTAGTCTAATGGTTCTGCCTACACCATTATAAACACCTTCAAAACTATACGTCATTTAGGCGCCATATAAATGACGTAGCATCCAATAAATTCGCCATAAACCACTATTTTCCTCAACCTACACTCGCGTAGTGTTCTCATCAATTATTATTACTCACTTTATTATTGTTACTCATATTATTATAACTCATTTCAGGTCAAGGTCACCGGTGTAAGCAATGCTTACGATTCTTGTTTTCGTAGTTGCCATTTTATTGTAATTTTTATATTTCCGTATTTGTACAGATGTTTTTTTTTTAGTTTATATTGACATGTGTTTACAATTTTAATTCCGGATACTGAAAATGGTGTTTTAGATGCTTAGGAACAAATGATTTAAATTTTTACAGAAATTTTAGTTTTATTTTTATGTAATTTATTTGGACACATAGATATTTGAAAATTTTACTTACTAGTGCATGTTACTGAAAGAGTTATGAATACATATGAGGATGGAGAGGAAGAAGGAAGCCAAAGAAAAGATGGATGGATTTTGTGAGCATATGAAAGAAAAGGGAGATAGCGGTAGCTTGATGTGTGACAGGATCAAATCTAAGAAAATAACGTGATGCGCCGACTCCAAGTAATATGGGACAAGGGCAGGAAGATGATGATTTAGAAGGACAGAAATTAGCATGCCCAGTGAGTTTAGTCAGCTTTTCCATTAATTCAAAATGGTTTATTGTAGTTAATTATTAAAGATTTTATGCATTTGTGGCAACTTTAGTCATTATCGTTCTGTTTCTGACCAAATTACCTTCTAAATTTTAACCCAAAGAAAATCACTAAAGAAAATATCCCACCTGTTTCCAACATAAACTGTGAAAACAATTAACAAAATTTATTATTATTATTATATCAAATCAAAGTAAAATAAACACGACAGTACTGCGTGTGGTTAAGGTCGAGTTCCAATAGCAATGACCCGTTTCGCCATATAAAGGAGTCGTTGCGAAACGACACCTTAACATTCCCGTCAACAGATGTTCGTTGGTGAAGGTTGCTGCCTACAACCTACTGGTAAGCTTCATACCTTGTCTGAAGGTAGGCAGCGGACTGAGGAAGTAAAAGATACTGATTAAGTAGTTTCGTGCAGAAAAGTTCTTGGTTAGAGTAAATTTTGCGAAAACGATTATATAAAAATCAATTTAACCCCCCACTAGAATTGTGATGAGCTATATTTTAAGATCCTACTAAAATGGAAGATGACTTGCTTTGCTAATCCCATAAGAATTGGGATAAGGGTAAGTGATAATTTTCTTGACAATTTCCCAAATCCAATGTCATTTTGAGACACAGGTTTGTGGAGATTGAGGCAATTTTTTGTGGACGTGAGAGAGAGAAACATATAAGAAACTACGATTACCTGCTATAAGTAGATCTAGCATACAAAGATTTCCTCTGAAAACGAGCTGTTGGAGAGTCAAGTTCAAAGAAACATTGTATTGGAAAGAACTATATTATTGAAACTCTTCTAGTTTTTAAAATTTGGTTTAAAAACTAACCAAATGAGTTCAAGATGAGAACTTTAAAATTCAAGTTAAATCATTCCTTAAAAGCGTTTATTAAGAACTATAGAGATTCGACACACATTCTTACGCTTGTCAATTTAACAACTACGAAGATATTTACAACATTTTAATAAAAAGGATGGAAGTCAGTAAAGGTCGCTGAAACCAGTATGGAATCTATAAAAAGAATACACAATATTTACTTTATGATAATATATGATGTTGATGTTTACGATATGCAACAATACATTTATGTACTGTAGGTACTTACATAAACTGTGTTACCAGCGGCTTTACCCAAGTGATAGTTAAAAAAAATTGTTCCAAGCCAATATAGTCCCGGGATAAAGTCATATATACTAATCCAGGACTTGATCTACACGTATACTGAACTTCATTGAAATTCTTTCAGCTGTTCATACGTGAAAAAGTTTCAAACACTAATACAAACAATTACACAGCATAATTTGAAAACACAAACTTTCAGAAAAAAAATCTAACCAAATATATTTACGCACGATTGTATAGAGTACGAAGAATCTAATTGTTAGAAAATATTTCGAAATGACGTATAATATACGCTACTCAATCATAATTATCGGAGAGGCGCCAATGTCACTGTCTCTAGATACGAGCAACAATGATGAGCTAAAAAACACAGAAGCTCCGTACGGAAAAATCCTACTTACAAAAAATAAACAATCTTTGAAGATGTATTTACTGATTTTGTTCGATAAACCGAAGTTAGAAATCAAGATAGAACAAACAAAGCGATTTCAGAAGTAAACGCGTCAATATCTAATACCATTCCACGAAGAGTTGATAAAGGTTTTGCAGATAATGCAAATGCACTGAACATTATAGACTGTATAATTAGTAGTCATAATGGAAGAATTCAGAATTTTCATAATACAAGAAGGTACTGTTGCTAGTATATTGTCTTAGAAGAAAAAGATTCAGAAGAAACGAATATTATCCTAAAGATTTTCTTTTTGATAAAAAAAGCTGCTCCACACATAAGTATTGTGGTTGCGTTCACCATCATGTAAACTTACATACACAAGACACCCAGACCAGGAACAATAATTTGTTGGCCATAAACATATTTTGTTCATGGGAGCCATAAGAGAATCATAGTACATTCTGGTAAGCAGGGACTAATAAGTAATTCCGTGAAGTTTGCGATTGCATATATTAAATTAAGTGAACATTCTGTATCAATTTACACACTACATACTCATATACATGTGCAGCCAGTCAGAAAGCAATAAGTCAATTAGTTTAATACCGAACGTTACTTCATTCGTTGGCAATTTGTTTAACACTGACTTGAGTTATAATGTGGTGAAAGGTGTGAGAGAAAGCGATTTGTACATTATGAAGTTGAAAAAGGGTTTCTTTAGCACTGCCATCTTCCACGCCTTGTATTATGTTACTTAGAGACGGTGCAACAGGTTTACTGTTTCTATTCTCAACTATCTTGCTATAATTCGCTACCTTTTCTATTATGTTACTCCTAACACAAACTATCCCTTTTTTTCTCTGTCTCCCATTTGTTATTCGATTTCAATTATTTTTAATACCTATGCTTCTATTAAACATATCTTCTAGATAGGTATTCCTATCACCCCACCCATTTCATGACATTTTTCTTTTGCTAAGCTTATCGTCATCCTGTCACTATTTCGTCATTTTCTTTGCAGGTGTAAGGGGAATGCAAGCAGTAAAGATAAGATTCTTAACAGTCAACATATCAGTCTTAATTCTGTTGGAATCGAAGCCTGTAAGCAAAAAATGCTTAAGTATATGTCACGAATTAAATATAATTCGCTTAAAGCTTATGTTTTCTACCACCTAAATCGATGAGCGTGTTAACGGCTTCAATTGTGCAATGCCAATCAATCGGGACGACGTGTAATTGAATGTGAAGAGGCGACACTCACTATTATGTATTATTATTATAATAGTAGGCATACATGCTTATGGTAAATAGTAGTGATGTCTTGGTAAAGGTATATTGAATAAGTAAATCATTATGTTGTACAAATTCGAAATGTGTTTTACTGACTGATAAAAAGAACTGATAAAAGCCACAATACCTAAGTGGAAACGATTACTTAAATTGTGATAACTTGAGCTAAAGACATATCGCCGAGTTGTAAAAATCTATATCTCTTGTTACATAATTATGACACTTTGTCGAAGGTTACTGAGATAGAAGATACCAAGTTTGAAAATAATACAGACGACTAAAAACAGATGTAAAAGGATCAAAGAGTTGCTATTGCTAATTACACTAACCATCTTGCTAACGGTAACATAAAATTCAAAGAACTCCATTAAAAAGTGCTAATCTACATAATATGTACTTTCTTCATTATTAGTTTAGTGATAATCATAAATTACCACCTTCATAATTTTCAATATACTTAACTTTTCATCTTTATCGACATTTCAAGTAACATTTGACAACACGAAATAAAATCTTGTCAAACTAAAAATAAGAATTTACAACAAATCTTCCATTTAAGTCATCAATATAGCTTCCATAAATATGGAATATGACAGAAACCGATATCGCCCACGATGCAGCCATACGTCTGTATGTCATAAGCATTAGGATGACCTACATGTAAGTCAGTTTCTATTGACATACTTACAGCCTCTTGAAGGGCTTGTGACTCTACCAGGTCAAAGTTATTGTTATTAGGCTTGAAGATGTTGTTACGTATGAAAACGGCTTAAATGTTAGGAAGTAAGTGCATCTTATAACTGCCTACATGTGTCCTCGTTTCACACACAAAGTTGAATGTGTGAAATTAGTTTTTAAATCGATTTACTGACTTCAAAATTACAAACAGCTATCTTAATTTGTAATTTCATTTTGAGTCGCAATGAAATTCATTTTTACCGAAAATCATAATAAGGTGTCATCTACATAATACGCAGTTTTAATTGTCTTTTATTAATACTTAATATACGTAAATAGAAAAAAGGGCTCAGAATTGTGCCCTATAGGACGCCTATTTTTATTTGGGACCTTAAACTCGTTTATGATGGCTTCAATTTTTATTTAAATTGAATAACTCGCTCTTATTTGAGAACTCAACCAGGCTATTCCAAACTTAAATTAACTTCCAGGTTCTTTTAGTGATTTACTCAATCGAAAGCCTTGCATAAATCAAAGAAGAAGCTTACAGCATTCCCTTTTCAGGCTTTATAAATGATGACAAGTTTCAAACGGCTGATTGCACAGTATCCTTATATTCAAAGTAGAAACCAAAGCCTGTACTCACCAATGCAGTAAAATCCGATACACATGGACACTTATCACAACACTTACACTAACACTCACTTAATATTATTAATTAGTAATAAATTCGTTATAGTTTGTTAACAGTCACGGCATTTTCGCAACCGCGCCGGTCGGTACAAGTACACGTCACTGGGCATAAGTTTTTGTAAACCTGAAACAAAATAAAAACAAAATCAATAAACATATACTATGAAAGAATCGATTAATAATACATTAAGCAAATAGGTCTTGATACTTTACGTGTCAAAAAGACTAATTTATGCTTCAAACTGTCAGTTAGTTGGTCACCATTTTGTCACGGACGTTAACTGTTAAATTAATTTGAACCCACGTTAAGCTTCTAATCGCTTAAGAGCTGGTTGACCTCCGCAGGCAAGAGTGATACCAAGTACTTCTGTATAAGTGAATACTGACAGACGTGACGATAGACTGACTGAAGTAGACACACTGATTGTGAAAACGCAGGGTTGAGTTTTGCCATAACAGTAATTACTCATCATAATAATTATAGTACCACGGATTATGCTCTTTATATTTAGAGTTGAATATCACAATCACTTATAAAGCTCGACCCATTAAAAAATCTATGTGTTTATTTCCTCAATAGACCAGGACTACATTAGATTAACTTGACCACGATAATCTCCGGATTAAAAAAAAAACCGTTGTGACTGTGGTTATCTTTAAAATACAACGACCTTGTTTCTGGTTATTAAGTTCCTTTTACAAAAGATTTTTCACTTGAAAAGCACAGTTTTAATAAATGTCATGGTAAAAAATAATAATTTGACCCATACTCGTACCTCCTTAAAATCTTCTAATTATTCCTGACATTATGACTATAGAACGATCCATAATAAGCGAACACCGGTTGGCCTGTTTTCAAGCACCAAACTGACCTAGAGATTAAAGACGATTAGCACTATTTGAACTGCCTAGTTAAACTTAAACCTAGGCCTAAGTTACTTGACCGAGAAGTAAGTAGGTTACTAAATAGCGTTTGTTTTGATACAATGTTGTGTGTGCGATGTCAGTAAACCGTTTATCAGCTGCTTGTGAGATGACAGCATAGATGTGATGAGTCAGATGGTTAGAGACTTTGGGAGATAGGAAAGCAGATGTTTTGTATTGGAAGCTTTGGGATACAAAATTTAGAATTCTTAATCATATTTAATTGATATAAACTAGTGTTTGACTGCAAACCCACCTGAATAGTAAGCAGTGATGTAATAGTGATGGTGAGGCACACTAGTTTATTAAGAGTCTGTTCACTCTAGCCTTGAAGATACCTAAATTATAATAGGACGGAAAGACCGCAGCAGGACAAAAATTCCTTGTCCTTTGATGCAAGTGGTATAAACGACGAAACGAAACATTTAGTCCGATATGATATATCAAACATGGTATCCTAACAACTGGCATATCGAAGCGTATTTGGGACCTTTTAAATTATTGGACAAGTTTTTCATACTTATTCTACTCTAGCTGACCCAGCAGAATTCGTACCATCTAACAGTCAATGAATGTAGGATATCTTTTGATATAGTCAAGTGATTGCGATGAAACAAAGCCTAAATTATATACCAAGTTAGACACCCATTTTAATGTATAAAAGTTATCCAAGTTGACATAGTGCATTATCGTTCATTACGTGTTGCGCGCACAACTAAAAACTTCCACAGATTTATTATATGTATAGATTCAGTTGTTTTTCAAAAATCATCAATGAATATAGCCAACTTTTCAATCTATTTCATTACTATTTTCTAACTCTCAAACTTTTTGCCATTGGTGTCCATTATTGTCTGTCTCAAAAATAAAATCCTTCAATACAAAGATGCAGACTGCGAATCCTTTGTTTTAATGAACCCTCGAACCCTTCTGGCCGTGCCCATAAGGAATGACTAAGTCGATTCTTATCAAATCCTTGCTATTAATAGCTTCGGTTCTTGGAGCGGCCTCAACAAAGAGTCTGCGAGTTAGCCCTTATATTTATTACTTATCTGTGGTTAATGCATGCACAGATAATGTGTGCTTCGGTAAAATTATTTTGAGATGGTCTGTTATCTATGGATTGTGAGTGGAATACTGATTTAGATATTATTTTATTTTTTCAGAAAATATTGGTTTTGCTCGTTGCTTTGGATCACGTTTGGTTAGAGGAACGCTGTTTGTAGATTCAATTGTAAAAGTACTCGTCATGTCTTGAAGTTAGTTGAAATAAGTTTAAAATTATATAAAAACTAATAAGAGACAAGGGAAATCATTGTTAATTTATTCTATGCTATAATTTATTAACTAATCCTCTCAAAAACAATGAAAATAAAAGTTTAATCTTTAATAAACTATTGAAAGTTGTTTGAAATCGATAGATTTTTAACCATTTCGCATGTGTAAAGGATTAAATTTGAATAAATAATGATATTATCAATGATATTTCTAACGTAAGTCATAATAGATAATTTATTATACACGCCATTGTTTTTGTAATGAAAAAATTTAGATATATACAATTCTTTTAAATCATGTTTTTGACAGATTTATGTCGTAAAGAATGTTATAAAAAAAATTAAACAATCTTCCTCTCTCTGTTTATTTAATGTTTTATTTTATTTAATAAAAAACGTAGAAACCAATTTTGAAGGTTTTCCTTTAATAGTATCATTAAAATGCCCACGATTACTTAAAACATGACTGAACTTAAAAGCAAATTTATTGGAAATTCAAATAAGCAAGTGGCAAACGCGACAGCTCTGAGTGAATTCCTACGTAGCTGCCCGTAGTTTGGAAATTTGTGGGATGATAACACCGTGGCTCGAAAAGCACATAAAGTTATATTTTCTATACCTGATTTCTCCCCAATCGTATTGGATTGCGGGAAATAGATGCACAACAAGGAACAAAGGGTACACATGTGTTTGCACACGCTTGTGCTGCTTACTTGCTTAATTTTCGTTGAGATTGGCTACCGTGACCGAAATTTGATCGAGAGTTTACTATTTAGTAGAGCGTAGTGATAATGGTTTGTTTTGGCAGCTCTTAAAATAAACTCACATGTATGAGTATGTATGTCGAAGTATTTTCTAAAAACTTCTAGAATTTACTGGAGCTTACGACCCTTTTTAACTAGAATAAACAGAGGCATAAATAATTAAAGTATCTTCAGCAAACCCTTGAAGAAAAATATACCGGCTAAGTGCGAATTGCACTCGCGCACTAAAGTTTCTGGATTATGGACAACAGTCCGCAGCAAAAAACTACAAAAATATCACGTTTGTTGTAAGGGAGCCTACTACGAGTCTACAAGGGAGTGCTTAAATATTGGTGTTAATCTGTTAGTAGTATTTCTTGTTATAGAGGCATCATCTGTGAAAATTCATGAGTGGAATTTCAGCAACAGAGTACTCGTTTTTACTTTTTGGTTTAGGAACTTTAAAAAAACGATCTAAAAATTAGAAATGTACAGCATTACTCACTTTGGTAATCATATTTTTGGGTCAGAGCCACTACTGACCCAAAAGCAACAAGAAGACGAATCAATAAAAGAAACGTTTCCATCAAATATAAGCCGTGAACCGGAAAGCATGTGGACGCGAGTAGTGCGTCGCTGGTAGGTACAGGTAGTGGTAGGTGCGGCTGCCCACGCCTCACCTTGGGCCAGCGAATGTCGCACGAGAGGCAAGTTTCCGAGATCGGCGCCGCGGATGGACGAACTTATTTGAAATTGTAATGTTTTATTTTTGGACCAGTGCTGGATGCTATTGGTAGTGCGTAAGATTTGGAAAAATATAAGAAACTAGCCCACAGCTCGATGAAATTGGAAATACAAGAAAAGCAAGCCAGGATATAATGTAGCATGTAGCACTGTCTTTATGAATAAAAAAGGTAACCTACAAAATTTTGAGCCTAAGACGACTGAAGTTAGTAAGTTCACGCCAGAGCTACGGGATTATTCGAAATAATCACAACAGCTTTGGAATGCAAAGGTCAATTGAAGGAAAACGAATGAGTTTTAGGTAATATTTTAGTACAGTAAACTTGAATTGCTGTTAGCAGATTTCTTCTCACCCGATGGGAAGCGATGATGTGACAGACGATGGAGCACGCTTACGTAGAAGCAACCTATTAACTGTTGACTTAAAAACCCCATAAGAAAGGTTATAAGCTACCAGGAAACACAAACTCTGGCAAGGAATTACACTTCTTAGCTGTCCGTAAATGTGTTCCCAAAACGCTTTGTACATATAGGTCGGATGGCGACCATGTCCCGATGGCACAACACCAGTGAAGTCGTAAAGTAGCTAAGTTCATCTAGTTACTCTTTCATGAACCTAAATACCTAGTTACACTATGAGAAAACAAAAAAAATAGCTCAAGCTACTCATACAACTGGTATTTAGCGCCCTCCTTATAACAGAAACAGTCATGACAAATATACAAACATACCTAAATTCGTTGCGTGACCTCTCGTTAACGAACACCATAAATATGGCGTGTTTACCATAAAAATTACCATTTTAATGAACACCTTTTCTAAGACAAACAAAATGGTGGAAAGTGTTGATATTTTTTATTGTAGCAATATATTATTTTGACGCCGTTCGTTATGTAGTGGCTTGCGGCTTTGTGGAGATTAATGTAATAACTTCTTCAAGAAATAAAATTTAAATATATGTACATTTTATTTATACAGTACAAGCCTCCTTGGTTTGCAATTTTTGCAATGAACACTATTAACAATAGTTTACCGATGATAAATTAGGTTAGTAATTACTTAAAATAACTTTTAGAAAAATAATCTGGATAAGAAAGAAAAGGGATAATGATAGTGATAAATGACAAGACAGAATGAAAGAAAAAATCGTGTTGAGCCTACCCCAAATAAAACGGGACAAGGGAGGAAATGATGATGATAATTACTGCTAAAGAAGTTTGTCTTTCAAGGATTCACTTTCAAACAAATTTCAATTTTTGTAATGATCCAGAAGATTTCTGATGCCTTCTTATGGATTTTATTCGTAATAGCCTTTATGCAGTAGTTTTTTTATGCAACCTAAGCGTCAAACGCTTGGTCAAAGTTAAGTTTATTTATAAAATAGATTTTTTATAACAAGTTTAATGATGAAGTTGCCTAAGACTAAAAAAAAAATTATTCAAATAATAGTAATGAGGTATCAACCTTACTGAAATACAATATAATCTTTGGGGGAGTTTGAAAGCTACGGATTTCATGTAAAATAATAATGGAATTGAAATGAATGACAGAAAGGAATCATTTCAATACCGACACTATCAACAATCTAATTTCAAAAATATTGTTAGAGCGAGTAAAAAATACAAAAGAATACATCAACAAAAAAATAATACACATTATCACAAAATCTAGGAGTACTTAACATCTAGTATATATAACGTCAATCTAATTTTTAAAACACCGTAGGCAGTAAAATACGCACGCCATACACCAATTACAATGAGTATTGAATCAATTATACCTACACCATCGATCATGGGGTACCTATAGGCCACAGTGACTCGAGGCCCCATAGAGTAGTAAAGGAATTAAGTTATTACATGTAATTGATTGTGGAACTCGTGTTATAGGTATGGAATTTATTGTGTGGGACTTACTAGGTATAGATACAGAGGTATACGATAGTTTTTTGTTTAGACCTCATACTTTTTTTTTATAGAATTGGTTCGTTCTTATTTATTTATTTATTTAACCATTTATGTACACACAATAATAAAAGAACAGAAGAACACACACAAAAAAGAACAGGAGGTTCTTTTAGGTTTATGAACGGTTCCGGCGGTACAGGTTCTTGATGGTATCGAAATGAAGGAGTTGAAGAAATTATACTAAAAGATGTCAGGAAAAATACATATATATTGTCTCTATGTGGATTAGATATTGATGAAAGAAAGATATCATTAAAAGAAATATGAAATAGAGAAACGACGAATATACTAATAAATGTCCTGCTAGTAGAGTCCGTTAGTGGTGGTGTAAAGAAGAAGAGATTGATAGTGAAACTTTTTTTTCTTTTTTTATTGATATAAACTAGTGCTTGACTGCGATCCCCACCAGATAGTAAGCCTAAACTTATCAGGAGATGAAAATCGAAGAAAACCAGACCTGCCTGGATTTGAAACAACCTTACATTTATGCTAACATATGTACTAAAAACGTCATCGCATCATTCTCATATCTGTCTGCGGGGAACCTTTAGCCAGAATTGCTATATTAGCCAGTATATGTCACTAAAAGAATATGTTTCGGTTGAGAATACTCGCCTGGCGACACTTGTTAATACTACATCAATCAGTCATCATTGAAACATTTTGTATAATCATTTGATAACAATACAATAGAAATATTTCGATAATGTATGTATTATTCAACACACGACAGGTATTGTAGTTCTTATATATCGTAGTGACGAGCGAGTACCTTCTGACGTCACCGTTGTTATAAACTAGGACGCCTGCCAACACTGTAATGAAGGATTTTGAAGAATAATTGGCTGATAACAGTAAAACTATGAAAGTCTATATCGGTGTTAAGGACAGCTTGGAGTGGACTTACTTCAAATGTACTAAAATGAAAAGTTAAGAGGGAATCTTTCGTTTTGTATGGTTATAGAATGAGGACAAATGAAAAGCATGTAGGTAATACAAGAGTAACTTATGTAAATGTGGAGAAATAGAGAGAAGTGGCTAAATAAAAGAAGGACGAATATTGTGAAAACAAAACTGAATTACAGGGTGATACTAGACAAGTAAAATGGAAAGAAACTATGTGTTGCACTTAATCTAAATACCATGGAATCACAATAGGAAGATTATGAGCAATGTAACCAGGGCAGATAGTTCGGCCTTGTTGATCGACACATATTTTTACCATGACCTGGAGCTTTATCATAAACAGTTGACTAATACGGATAATAAAGTTACACGGACCATAAGAAAGACTTTATACTACCTTTTGCCCGCGACTTCACCCGCGTACATAATCCCTGGATAAAAAGTATCCTATGTGTTATTCTGGGATATGGTCTACTCGTGTACCAAGTTTCATCGAGATCCGTTCTGTAGTTTTTGCGTGAAAGAGTAACAAACGTCCATACATCCATCCTTACATCCATCCATACATCCACCCATACATCCATCCTTACATCCATTCATACATCCATCCATACATCCATCCATACATCCATCCATACATACAAACTTTCACATTTATAATATCAGTAGGATTCGCATAGCTAGAAAGAAAAAGATCCTCTCTTGTTTTCAAAATTGTTGTTGATTACTCTTTTCATACATAATATTTTTGTGACTGTAACAGCTGTCTGTAATCAACACAATACCCTCCAAATTCACACACAAAAGGACTCAATACTCATTCAAAACAATAAAAACTCAACATTTACTTCACATCGGGCACAAAATTATTTAATAGTTGTCCAGCTGAGCCACTAAGGTCGGGTCTGAACCTCGCCCGATTAGTCACAGGCAGGCTCACGGTCGATCTCCATATACAGCTCAAATATAACACACATGCGACTATAGACTGTAAACTAAAGGAAGGAGAGGTGGAATTGGTATGTGATGATGGAGTAGCTCCATGGAAGAATACGGCTTTACTACAAGCAATATGTTTTGAAGGGACGAATCCGTACGTCGGGGTTATGTTCTAGGCTTCTTGGCGTGAGAAAATTGTCAAAGAACTTATTGATTGTATGAGTTAGATAAAAGATACTTTGGTAACTGGTAAGCATTAATTAAATGAAATTGATCGGATTGATGAAGAAAATCTGTAGCGACATTTATGACGAGAACTACGAGGAAAATACGAAATCTTGAAATTGAAGACTGATCAGCATACGCAGAAGAAGATACTCTTATGAAAGATATCCCAACTTGATATAGGACTTGAAGAAATAAAGAAGGTTATTAGAAAAAATTATTTGTCTACCGCTCGCTATTTGAATTATAAGTAGATTTAGATATATAGTTGAAAAAGGTGTAATAGAGAAGCAATTGTCTCATTATCTTCTAGTAAACGTACCATCAATTAATTTCATTAATTTCTGTCACGAAAAGTCCATGGCAGTGCTAACTGTACTTGCATAGTGTTTAATTAGTGTTCACGGATGTCGCAGATTAAGGAAATGGTCGTTAAGGTGCTAATGAGTACGCGATCGGTTTGATTAATCAATCAATGCGGACACGTCTAGAAGAAAACAACTGCCTAGTTTGAAATATGTCAAACAGTCTCTTTGTGCAATTGTAATATCTGTTCAGGTATAATTAATGATATGAACTATATCAAGATATCTGAACTAATGTAATTATAAAAAAAAACCTTTTTATAAAAAAAAATAGCCGACTTCATTAAAAAATTGAATTGAATTTGAGGAGTTCCCTCGATTTCGCCAAGATTCCATCATCAGATACCAACTTGGTGACTATGGGACCATTTGGGAAGTATACCCTTTCCAACAAAAAAATAATTTTTCAAATCGGTTGGCAAGCGACGAAGTTATGCGCGAACAAACATACAAACATCCGAATTGAGAACCTCCTCTTTTTTTAGAAGTCGGTTAAAAATAGTAAAATAGTTGTATATTTATGCCTGTATTTAAACGAAAGCTTCATTCAAATCGGATCAGTAGTTTTGAAAAAATCGCGAACATTGCATACAAAACATTCCTTTTTGAAGTTAGCCAAATTTTTAAATGCCGTCAACCTCAGCTCCTGATTGACATCTTGTATTTAAATAAGTAATGGCATTGGCTGTCTGCCCATCTGATGTTAAGAGGTAACCCTGGGCTATTGTAATTACTGCAATATCTACCTTATCTTGTCCACCTAAGACGTGCCCTATGTGTCAATGAATTGCAACAAGATTCTCACCAAGAAGCAAAGATTAGAAGTCGAATCTACCTGCAATAACACTGGCACCCAGCCTATTGAAACAGGAAAACTGGTTGAAGGCAGAAATTATAGCATTGTAATTAATGTGAATGCTGTTATACGACGATTATATTAAAATTGTACGTATTTACAAGGAGTTTTCTTGCTGGTATCCTTCTATAATAAATAGGTGGATTTTATATCCATCGTTTGCGTCCACTATAGGCAGTCCTGTGACCAACTGACTGATTTTTTGACCACATCATGACCAATACTATACCCAGTGCTTTTTTTTTCTCGATGAGGAATATCATCTTATGACAAAACCCGCTCTTGGGCGGAGCGGGAGATAGTGTCAGACTCTTACTGACTAAAAACCCCATCCCGTTCCTTCTAGCCTTCATACCGGGACACGAGCTTCCTTTCGGACAACCCTGTCCCCAGTAGGCTTCGACCCAGCTGGGCCCCTCCTGCTGCTGACAACTCCTTGAGGCGCGCGGGAACAGTGCGCACCGTCGACGTCTTGGGCTCGGTCCATTACCGGACGATCGGACAGCGAGCTACCCATGGCTCGCCGTCCGCGAGCCCGCGTCTACAGTGGCTGGAAATCGGGATCGGAATCCCGGCGGCGGCGGCGAGGGCGCCGGTTTCGTTTGTGCCAGCGCCAGATATAAAATAAATCAGCAACATAATATCAGCATTCTTCGCCAAATAAATATTTATTTCCGAAACGGCTTTTACGTTTGATCCGGCTTCTTAGGCAACCTCATTAAGTAGTTAATTTGGAATCTATTGTGATGCTAAAGAAAGTGATTCATTTGAAGCACCGGCAGTAAGTCACGCTACACTTTCACTGTCGCTGATTATGTTTTTGGTAATGGTGTGTGTGACGGGTGTTGACAGTTAAGAGGTGGACGCACTAGGTGATAGTATTCACCAGCTACGTGAAGAGCATCGGTATTGATGCTGCAAGTGTGTGCAGACATCGCTAGTACATGGATGTTGATGTTATATTCAGAATAATAGTTTGGTCTGCCATTTTTAAGACCAATACTGTCCCACTTTTGAATGGCGAAATGAATTCACTGGTTAAACCATTAGATTGGGATGGAGATTCAGAGATTGAGAATACTAGGAATGATGTTATGAAGGAAACAAAGGCTATGACAAAAAACAAAAGCAAACATTATTATGTTTACTGAAGAACTTCTTCTTATTATGGATATGCTTATTCTTATTGATAGGCTCATATTTGATCACTATCACACCTTATGAACGAAAACGAAATATTTCGTTGACTAAAAGCCAAGAGCTTACGACAAACTAGTGAATACTAACCCTAACACAGTCAAAATAATCGGCGTCTGTGATGTTCTTTGATATGTTTATCACCACATCGATCATAAACTTTATCACCGATTTCTAACGGTGATTAATTAACTCAAGGAATGGCGTGAACAACCAGTTAATTATAAAATTGAATTAGTGTAATATTATCATTATAGCTTGATATCTCTATTAGTTCGCTCGACAACCGGACGTGCGATTGGCGAATTTGAGATTTATTAGGTCTTATAAATGTCGCAGACTGTTCTTGTAGACCATAAATCTAAAATCAAAATAAAAATCTAGTCTTCAAATCAAAAGTGGATATATGATGGAGAAAATGTCATTACTATCATGGTTAGCGGTTTGTCGAAAGTGGTAGTCCGTCTAAAAAGTCAAACGCGACTTGGAAATTTTGTATAACATTTGATCATTTAAAAATTACTTATATTCGATACTTTTTTAAAGGTTCATAAACAATGCTCAAGATCTCTTAATCAACCTTGAATATTGAACCAGTGTTGATTTTATTTTGCCCTAATAATTACCCAAGTCGTTTGATTTTTTAAGACAGACTCATAGGGCTGCCCATCAAATTTCTATCCCATTTCGCTTTTGACGACTACCATAATCTTTTTGCCTTCACCCGTGATCATTGGTGTCATCGCATTATGCATGAGGGCACAACTTTATGCTGAGCGTTCGGCCGTTTTGCGCGGATGTGACTTATATTTTCTCTATGAATATAATGATTATATTTTGAGATTACGTCATATGAAATAAACAAATTGTTTTTCTTTCTTTATACATACTAACATGTCTTGTTCTTCTATTCTTTCTTACCAATCGTTATATTATTCTTCAACTCCTTTTCTTTTATGCCAGTTCTCTCTATGGTGTTCTCTCAGATAGGAACTGGAATTCAAAATGCCATGTTAGGATCCAAAACGATATTGAAGCATGTGCATCAGTACAAAACTAACTTTAAAGCGTTTGTCTGGACATACGGCACTTGCCTGGTTGGAGGATCCTCCCTTTTCAACGGAGCTTTATGAAGATTACAGTCTGCTAACGTTTATAGCTACTCATAATATACTCGTATGTATTTGGTCTCCATCTTTGTCTCTACTAACTGTTACCATGGGATTTTTTGCCGCGATTGCTAAAACACCAACCATGATCCAGCTCTGATCTAACCCCAAAAGAATTCGATCTCAAATCGACCAGGAAAGATCAAAATATAACCGAGCTTGTCCGTCTGTCGGTGCCAAACCATCAATCAAAGAGACGCTGACATTGTCTGACAAAGCATTGTAAAGTTTACTTCCACTATAGTCGAGGAGACAACGGCCTTAACATTTGCATCATGTTTTCATATTATCAAGATTAAAAATGTTACCAAATTCCTATAATTTAGCGGATGTTATTAGTTTTATTATTGCTGGTAATCAACGATAATATTAATAAGATATCGCTAACAGATTAATTGAAGTTTGGTTAGGAGTGTACACTGGTCAAATTATCATACCAATATAGTAAAAGCGAAAGCTTGTAAGTGTATATTTGTATGTTTATTACGCCTTCACACTGAAGCTGCTGATAGATTGAATGCTTGGATTAAATTTTGCACACAGGCAGACTATGCCTGCCAATTCCGTTCCATCATCGGACCACTAGACCTACGGCGTTGTGCCACCAGTTCGTGGTGGACATTCCACCCTTATGTACAAAGCGTTTTGGGAATACACTTATTATGCGTACAGCTAAGGAGCGGAATTCGCTGCCGGATCCCGTTTTCTGAAAGCTACAACCTAGGAGTCTTTATGTTATCTAAGAGTGACTATACCTTATTTACTCTTCTAGGCAAGCGAGCTCCATCGTCAGCCACGTTATCGCTTACTTGAGATAATGGTCAAACGCGAGCCTGTCCATACAAACTTACCAATTATGTTTAAATTTTGCCGAATCGCAAACTAATTTCAAATTTATTTATATACCTGTGCTATAAAACCTATGCTTAGTGCCAAATTTAAGGAATATGAGTAAACGGGAAGTACCCTATGAAAATTTTGATTCCCTTGAGAGTGCAAAATATACGTTTTCTCAACATAAACGGCCGTAACTTAGAAGTTTGATTTCTTCACAACTTCAAGGGATTGTACTGAGATAATTTTTATACCGAACTCCCGGTATAAAAATTATCTAATCATCCCTTGAGATGATTTTTCACTTTCCCGCAGGCGAAACCGCTGATTAAAGCTAGTTACTATTTGTTTCTGGCCATACTTTTGTTGTTCATAAAGTTTAAGAATGGAATTCGAAGTAAGTGATTTACTTATAAAAAGACATTGTTAATTAAGCTTACAAGCAATTGTATATGAAATGTGAGTCAGCTTCCATTCAGTTCAGCAATGTGTTATGATGAACGATACTTTTATATTTACATCCGGCCATTCATTTAAACTGAAACGGAAACGTGATTTAGTAAGTTCAGAATTATGTATAGTACCCATTTCAAAATCACTACATTTACGACTATAAGAACTATACTATTATCATCATCATCATCTTCCTGCGCTTGTCCCGTTTTATTTGGGGTCGGCGCAACACGTTTTTTTCTTCCATTCTGTCCTGTCACTCGTCACGCTAACACTAACACACACTAACTCCCTTTTCTTTCATATCACTTCTCACACAATCCATCCATGTTTTCTTTGGCCTCCCTCTCCCCCTCCATCCATCCACATGTAAACTCATAACTTTTTTAGCAACATGCGTTTCGTCCCTCCTTTTCACATGACCATACCAAGACAAACGATTCCCTTTCAACTTTTCAGTCACTGACGTCACTTTCAAACTTCCCCTAATATACTCATTTCTCAGTTTATCCATACTTGTCACTAGAACTATAACTATTATACTTCATAATTTAAATGAGCATGCGTTATTACTACAATCATTTCTATTTGTATTTTTATGTGAGCTCTCTTACTCCTATTTATTTTCAACGATAATGTCATCATCATCAAACCTTGCGTAAAAGATTTTGATATGCATTTTAACTCGACGTCTGGCTGGCAAAATTTGTTTTCTAGTGTCAGTCAAAGAATCACTGGGACTTTGCGTTTTGTGTGTGTATCCACTGAGGAACTGTAAGCAGAGATGAAGATTATGCTTGTGCAGACCTTAGTTTTTTTTTATTATTGACTATAGTGACGTATGTTCCTTTCATGTATGACGTTTTAAGTTGTATATGCTCCTCATCAATAGCATTTTGTTCATAACTTGAGGAACCATATGTAGATCTATAGATCTGAGCAGAAATGAATACCCATTCGTCTGAGTAGAAGTTTCTGCGCTTTGGACATGCTTTTCTATCTTCTCATCTCTCCTACTTCTTCTTCTAAAAGTATCTCACTCTCAAATCTATGTTCTTTACAAGCGTTCTTCTAATAATTTTCAACTGCTTTGTCATTTTTTAGCTCTGATTTTGTTTATTCTTTCTTCCATATTCCTGTGGAACGCCATATTTTTTAATTTATTATTTATAACGAAAGCCGGAAGTTACGCAAATGGTTTATCTACGTATATTTTACATTTTTTTTTATCAAATGACTTTTTCCACTCTAGGGATGATAGAAAAGAAAAGAAAGAAAACATGTTTTTTTTTGTGTTTTTTTTTCATGTTTTTTTTTTGTTTTTTTTTTTTTTGTTTCATGTTTTGTTGTTTTTTTATAGCATGTTCTTTTACTGACTATAATCTACAATAGTTCTTTAGCTGCCATTTACGAGGATCAGCGGAATCTTTACCTACATATTTCTAAAGGTTTACTTCAGTCTTCACCAACAAAACTAACCTCGATTAAGACATCTACTTCAAGACCTGTCAATATCTTCATTGTTATGGAAATTGATCATAGAATATTACGACTTACAGGTCTTGGAAAATTAATAAATCTTTTCTGACTAATATACGCAAGTATTATAACAGCCGGTCTCCCGGTCTACTCAGAACAATGCCTTCGTTTTATTACATCAATACGTCGAACCATCATTCAAAAGTAGCATTACTTATTCACATCAGGTGTCAACCGTTGATGCCCAAGCCAATGACATAAGGAGCTAAATTGTAACGGAAATCCAACCTTATGACACAGAAAACAGAGTTCAAAAAACAATTGCTGGAGTCGTTTGCAACTTTCAGGTGTTTTCACCTGAAAACATTGGCGTTGTTTACTGAAAGTGTACAGATCAGTTGTTTTGAATGAGTGACTTGTCCATCAACGTGGAAAACTTATGTATGGTTTGTTTGTTTATTACTTAGTGGGCAATAAATCTAATAAACAATGGCGCGCTATCTATGACAACATCGACAGCTGTCGATAGAGTTCTCAGCTTCTGTGAGAAGAAATCATTAATAACTTTGGGTAACTTTACAATTCAGTTACTATGCTTACTTAGAATTGAACATTTTAAAACCAGCTGCCGAAAAGATACTTATTGAAATACAATAACAACACCATAAATGTTCGTATGTGGTATGTGGTATATGGACACTGCATATAAAACACTCAATTATGAAACCAAACTGCAAATGCATTCCGACATACCACTTCCCAACAACATAAGATTCCATCATAATTTATTTTTAACTCCTCCAGACAGTTAAATTATACTTAAATTTTCATTCTGAAAGCATTTTTATTCGAACAGCGTCCTACGATAACGGACTAGAGATTAAAATCGGTTGTTAATTGTGTGTGACAGTTCGGCGCCATTTTGAATCCAGGAAGCGTGTGTCACGACGCCATGTCAAAATAGAAACAGTTATGCCGCAAAACTGGGTGAACCCGTGACGGGGACAGAATTAGGGGGATTAATTAGTCCCCATACCTTTAAACTGTTAGTTTTATTACGTTTTTTAAATACCAATCAACTATGTAAGTTTTTATGTTAAAAAAATCGTTGTTGTTATAATTATTTTTTCAACAAAAATTATACAACGTTCCTTTTAACAAAGTATTGTTCGTAACTTTAAAAAAACTTTGTATGACTGGCAGTTAGAATCAAACAAATGCTTTTTTCTTCTTAACAATGTTTAACATTATTAATCAATGCCTTGTTTATAAAATTAGACACATGAACGCCATCATATTCGCAGAAGAAGCGCCATAAATCACATCAGCTTATTTCAAATCACTTGACACAACCTAGTAAAATAGCGACAAAAACATACCCAAAGGAATGCTACCGAAACCCATAAAAAATCTGACGAACATCAAAGGCACTAAAACGTAATAACACGCCATAAAGTGCCATCAGATGGCGCCACAGTCTTACGAAACTGAACGTAAATAGGTGCAGTTATTACAAAGTTATTAAGCATAATTATGGTGAAAATTAATCTCTTGCTGAATACGTTATCTTTGATCTATTTCCTGACGAGGAAGTGGCCGAGACTTCGCGACCGAAATGTCTTACTTTTATTTAGTTTCGGCCATTTTCCGGCTTTCCATGTATTCTAAATTAGTGAGGAATTTTAACTAGGCCCACGTTGGAAACAACAATCTGTTTGTTGCTTTAAATTTTAGTTTAACTGCAGTTTTAGAATGTTGACGTTTCAATGCAGAGAATTTGCAATTTACATTGTGTTTGTCGTCATTAATTTAGTTACTAATACCAACTGAGAAATACTCGATAAAGCTAAAGTTGATTTCAGAATCAATAACAAGTTTGCTGAGATGCGTATAAAATCAGAAATGAAAGCGAAAGCATTTATCACATGAAAACTTACTTATTAATGATAATAAACATAGAAAATTGAATAGAGACTCGGTAAAGTCGTTAAATAAAGAAATTAAAGGCCAACGTAAAGTAAAAACATAACCTAATGCAACATTACAATAAGGGCTGGTCCAGGACATATCAGATAATAAACTAAATAATGGATTATTAATTCATGAATCCCCAAGCGACCACCGGTGGCCGCGCATCTATTGTCTTACTATTGTGTCTCTAATTGACGGTATCTGAAGGGTTAAGATGTAGAAAACTAGATAAAACGTAAGATACGGAGAGTAATATTAACATATCTAAGATAAAACGTTATCATGTAGGTGTAATTATGTAATTGCTACAATCTTATGTTGTGTTTACAGGCGGTATAAAACACATTGTAATTATGAATAAAAATATAGTTTATGCAGTGTTAAGTTCAAATATATGAACTAGTGTTTTGTGGATCTTGACGATCACCATATGTGACAAGAATAAAGCAGTATCTATTCAATGTTAGAGTTGTTTTATTTATAGTGTAAATACGTAAGACAATTAGTAGGTATATATCTGTAATTGACAGGACAAACTATATTTTTTTATTCATAAATATAATGTGTTTTATACTCATGACCAGAAAACTAGCAGTGAATGAAGGAACTGGGTTTACATTTATTAATGAATATTTTAGAAATATAATGAAGTTGAAATATTAATTAAAGTTGAAAATAATACTGGCAATGACAAAAATTAAGACAATGCTGTATTGAAGGAAATTAATAACCATAGAAAGTCAAAAATATATGATATGGATTATAACAATCTAAATTAAATTAATGTCATGTTCATGCATATCTTGAGAACTTCAATCACCAAATACTACACACTTCTATAGCATTGATGCTTTACAAATAAAAAATGTGTCTATACATGACATACATCAATAAACGCAAGGAAACCAATATTTGTAAACTTATTTTCGCCTAGATACTAGATAAGGTGTAGGAAGTCGTCGATACCAAAAGATACGGTGTCTGGAACTTTGTTCAGTACAGAAATAACACGAATTTAAATAATTTGCAATAGTGCAGAAATAGTATCAGACTGGCTTATCCGCCACCCACAGAACTTATTAAGTTACCCGTCTAACTGAATTTAGTATAAGAACTTGTTTAAACGAAGAGTGTAATTATTGTGAGAGTAAGAGTGTAATAGTTAAATTATTACTATTTAGTAAGTTTGCAGTCCTTCGACAACCAGCGTGTGAATTAATAATCACCTCTCTCACATTAGTTTCGTAAGATTCTTAAGGCTAGAGTGTAAATTCTCGATACTAAAGATGCTACAGTCGTCTTCTTGCGTCTAATTCACTCGAATGTTAACCTTGAAGGCACTGTTCACGTTGAATACTAATCTAACCACCCCAAATTCTCGGAAATTCTCCGTAACTTAGACGCCACTTATATTTCGGCACGCGCTATCCACTTCCTGTGAAACAACTCCATCTAGACCAGGTCTAACTTCGCTACCTATATGATAAACATCATTTAAATTATTTCGTGCTAGACCACTTTGGGAATACGTAATGACATTTATGATTGTATTATCTTGATTATCATATTTTATCACGAATATACTAACACCCACACTTGGTAGAACGTTGGACTATAAATTCATTATTTTAATATGATCCTACCGATAGGTTGGCAGTCGCAATTTATGGGTTGTTAGAAAAAAAGTCCGCTTTTGATTATAATACGCAATAGAATCGATTTCTTCATTTAATTTCGTGTAGATCTTCTTTTGTATAGATATGAAAATTAGAACTTGAGTACTCTTTAGTGGTTTCCACATGATTGCTTCTGATTTAGAAGACTTAAAATTGGAAAAAAATCTTGATGTTATTTAGCCTAAATATGATGTAGCCTGACATATATGGAACCAGAATCTCTGTTAAGGTTGGCAAAGTGTAATACAATTGTCAAGGTTTTAAGTTTGGTACCAATGCACTCGTAAGTACCTACTACTTGCTGTTTTTTATAGCTTTCAAAGTAGAATTCTGGCTTCCTCAGGGTACAGCTCAGAGTGCTACTAAACCCAAAAGTGGAAGACGATAAATAAATACAATCAACCAAAATCAAACACGAACAGAACGTCGCCGTCGTCTAGGTGACCCTCAGCTGTGACATCTCGGAACACGGTTACTAAACTTGTTTATAGCAATCTTACCAATTTGAAAAGGCAATCAAATGCTTCGCCACTGGTCCAGAGAAAGACTCGCCTTAATTTAGTCGCCTTCTCATCTAACCATCGGATGCTCCCGATACCTCGAAGGGCCCATGAATAATTTATTAAATCTTTGTTTTTTACTCAAATCGGATATAGTTTTAGGGTTAACAGGTCTCTAATAATGTGTTATCAGATGTATATTGTTATGTAAAAGAAAGTTGACATCTTTAATTTTTACTTTCTCACTTGTAATGTTATAAATCTATTACTGGTATTTAGAGAGTTTTAATGTATATGTATATTAATGGTTTTTGTGACAAAATTACCTCAGTAGTATTGACTAAGAGTTCGTGTCAAGGTAAACTAAACTATTGCCTATTATTATGAGCATTGTTTAGATTTTGACGTAAATAACTAATAATACAAAGTATCTTTCTTAAACTTTCAGTATCGATACGTCTAGTATTAATTTGTTAATTACAGTAAATACTTTTTATTGATTTAATGAATTGGTTCATAACTTTGTGATGTTTTATATTGATGATTGTATAGCTTTTTTAACAATAGATTTGCTTTGCCATAACCATCGAATATAAAAAAATAAGACCTAATATAGCACCCTGAGGAATCCTAATCATTCGGTCACTGTTTTTCTGTTTAAGAAGTAGCAATAGCTAAAGATATCGTAAATAACTCCAGACAACAAAATTATAACAAAACCTCCTCTGGAACAAAAAGGGCTTCAAAAATAAAGAGAGACTTAATGGAAGAGGGAACGTGGGAGGTCTAACAAAGAAAATTGCAAAATTATAATTATATGTCAGGATGAGATCAGCATAAGATCAAAGACCAAAGAGAAATGAAAAAGGGCTCAGTAAAAAAGGGTAAGAAAGAAAGAAGATTGATTGAAGGTGTTATTAATGACGATGAATATAATAGTGTGAGGATATCAAATTCTGTTCACAATATTCATTTGTATGGGAAATAATTAACTTTTGATTTCGATGAACCAACACAAATACAGTTTTAAAGAAAATTGTTTATTCGACTAATAAACCAGACGTTGGTATTAGAGGTATTAGAAGTTTTTTAATGTATTTTCAATCTCATATAGTTTTAATTCATCCAGAACCTGAATCATTACTTTTAAATTTATTTTAAGTATAATCTTATCGTTTGCATTAATTAATCCACCCAGTTCTACCATAATCCTTAATTTCAAGTTTATGACAATTTTGTTATTTTTCTTTACTTCAGAAACCTGTACTACTTTGACAAACTACTGGTCCTTCGATACAAAATTTCTTAATTTAATACAATTAAGTGTTGTACGTTTTAATTAAACATTATTATCAGTTTATTTGTGTAATAAATTAGCGCCCTTGTCTTTACAGGTAGTGAACATTTAGTGAAACGACCTTAGAGACAAAAAATAAATTTAAAATTACCGGTAGCATTGTTTTCATTGTCGTTTTTGATCTGTCACTGACTTATCTAGGTGATGTATTACTACCACTACCTATATCGTTTATATTAGGCTTATGTTCTAGCAGATCATTGGAAATATGGTCTTTGCCCTTATTGTTTCTACTGGCCTCTATGCCTGCCCTTGACCAAAATCCCACGTCATTTTGATTTTATGTTTGCATAGACAATGCAGAGTCTAGTTG
Source organism: Mythimna lalbum (assembly GCA_949319445.1). NCBI lineage: Eukaryota > Metazoa > Arthropoda > Insecta > Lepidoptera > Noctuidae > Mythimna > Mythimna lalbum. Next base: position 1,170,504 of record OX439365.1, read on the forward strand.
TGGAGTAGTCTCTTGGATGTGTAATATCTGTAATTGCAGCTCATTTAAGTTGAGTACCGTTGTAAATGGTAGAGTAGTTACTGAGAGTGCATTTGTTATTGAGTTTGTATCTATGATTTTAATCAATAGTAACTGTTTGATATCTGTAATTTTTACAAGTAATCTAATAATGAAATTAGTTTGATAACTTTATCGTTTGATTTCCTTTATATTTTAAATTTTGAATTCACTATTTCTAACTTTACTTATTTCTGATTATGGCAACAAACGTGAGTAGCCTTGTTTTAATTAATACTTGTCATATATGGAGTTCTAATTTAATTTAAATAATATAATCTACTTCATATAATAGTATAACGCAAAGGTTGTTTACTACTTCAAAGCCATATGAGTATTTTATTAGTTCCTCAATCTGAGACATAGTCATTTACAGTATTAAGTGGTTTTTAGAACAAAAACTGAGGAAGGACGTTGTAATTATTCTGTTATTAAAGTTTAATAACAAAATTGTTGGTCTGTTACCAACAAACGAAGAAGTAATGAAGTACCTAAATAATTAATTAAATTATATCATTGATATTGGGGAGAAGATATTTTTGATAGAAATCAATCATGTTTAGATTAAACAAGGAAATATTTTTTATCGATCGATAAACCAAAAAAGTGATTAATTTAAGTTTGACACGCGTTGATGAGATTTTGCGTTAGCCAATGAAAAACCTCAGATTTCTCATGCTTTTTGGAACTACTGCTAATTTAGGCGCCCTCTCCTGAATATTATATTTATTTTTAAGATTATGCAAATATAGTTCCTTGAAATATTTTGCCATAAGTAGGCCGTCAAGGTAAACATTAACTTGCCGAAAGCCTAATGTATGCACGCCTTGAAGCCATATTACCAGCGACAACAGATTCGCGACGGTGACCGTTAAATTCAAAACACAACACAAGACAAACTTCCGGAACAACAGCAATTGCATAAAAATAAAACTGACATACTTAAATCAGTTGACTTTTGTCGTATTCCATTCAGTATCGTAAATCGTAGCACAACACACGCGTGGAGAGTTCGTTAGGGAACACGATACACGTGCTCGTGGTTCGAGCGTCGGCAACGCACTGGATGTAGAAGCCGCGTCCCGCGTCCTTCGGCCGTCGACTTTCACTGCAAATGATAATACTAAAACACTACCAACTTAAACTGAATCTAATAGTTCAGGTCTGTAGACCCCTGCCTAGTATTTTCAACCTGGTCGGTTAATCTGTTTGGTCCTTTTGTCGAGGGTGCGGTGCTTGCATAATTATTTTAAAGATTGTTTGCACTTTGTTTTGATTAGGATTTTCCTCGGGCGAGGAAGATTTTTATCTTAGATTTATGGTCACCTTGACTTAATTGTTTATTTACTTGATGTTGATAATCTTATAACCAAGGCTGCAGTGCTAGACGGGAATCGAAGATTTGAAAATAATAGGTACTCACGAATCAGGATCAAATTATTTTCTTATATTAAGAGAGCATGAGGTGACTTTAAGCTTATAAGCCGTAAAATTATATGCTTTTATTTTGACTGAAACCCAATTTAACCCACGCCAAAGACTTTTCCGAAACATATTGATATATCTAGAAAAAAAAAAACATGACAAACAAAGCTATTTCCATCATTTAAGTATGATTATTGAGTCTAATTTAATTTTAATCATACATCTTTAATTTAGAATTGAGAAAATCTCATCACAAGACTTCCTGATACGTATGACGTTTATTGCTTAAATTAAACATCTTAAGATATTGTAGTGTATCCTAATAATAGAATATGAATCAAAGGACCAATTGAAAACGCTACAAATATTCTCATATTAATGCATCGCAAATTGCATGAAGACCATAATAGTGTAGAGCAACCGCAAAATATATTTATTTCTAGGAACCTTGTAGTTGGCATTGCACACAATTTACTAGACTCATGATTATTGTCAGGAAAACTTTGTTTCCTATTTGGATGAACTGTAGTTTTTTTTTTATTAATATGTGTTCTTTAATTTTAATGAAAGAATAACATATCCATAATCTCCCCAAAGAAGAAGAAAGAAAGGGAGAGATCATTGCTCTATAGGAACCACAGGTTGAAACTTGTAACTAATTTTAATTAGAAATATCTGTATTGTAAGAGTTAATAAAATGTAAGTAGAGATGAGGGAGGTAGATGATGAGGAAAGAATACTAGCAGTGATGAATTAATAGAATACAAAACATAATAAAAAAGATAATTAAAACATAAATTTTAGAGGTTTGAGTGGGTTACCTATCTAAGTTGAAAAGGAAGGATCCTCCAATCAAACAAATGTTATGTCTAGTCCGCGCAGCTCCCTGATTTTGGGCTTTCGTTTACGTTCTGATCTCGCAAAGAACTCTAATAGCGCAAAGCAGGATTTTGAGATTTTAGTTCCTCTGTTGCGTCATAGACATCGCTACAATATAAAAGAGTTAGCTTTAGGGTGGACGAAGTAGACTTGGTGAAGCCCTCAAAAGAGTCTAGGAGGAATAGAGTGGTAGTCAGAAACCGGGAGCTTTTCGGACACTTCCACCAAGATACTATCTGTTTGGATTTATTTAGAGATGTGGACTGCAAAACTGATCAACACAGACTGATGGCCGAATTTTTATCGGCTGACGACCCGACCTATTTTGCATATAAATTTTCAAATAAGATGCAAAAAGAAATCTAGTTGTATCACTTATCAAGTATTTATGTAGATAATTTATTAGAAATATAATTATGCTTACCTAAAACTAGAAGACAGTATAATCATATCCAAATTATCTAGACCGTAAGAGTTCGATAATAAATACCATGGCTATTCAGATTAATATTTAACTAAATTTTATCTCAATTTTATCTAAAAGATTTATATTTTACTTTTTATCTTAACTTTTGCGAAAGATTTGTATAGACTATACGCACAAAAGTTTCGTTGTAAGAGACCAAAAAAAATCAATTGAACATGTCAACACAAATAAAGTCATATTTCATGTCATCAAATAAATTACAGCATAATTAGGCTATCGAAAGGAACTGCTTTAATTGCTTTGATATTTGAACTCATCATTGATTAGAAAATATTTTGACATTTATGTCTCTATTACCTAAGTTATGAAACTAATGATTGAGCTCTCTTTGACAAATGTAGTTTATTAATTTTAAGTTCATTGAATATTATATTATTATTGATGGCGACTAAACAGCTGCTGATCAAGATCTTACTCAATCATATAAAAAAACTAGATCGTAGAGAAATTTGCCGCAAGGACCAATCTTATGTAAGTGATAAAATATAGAATTCGTATATACTAACAGAGTAATTACATTAATACAGTAAAGAAAAAAGAATTTATCTATCTATCTATCGAAGGGTTTAGCAGATTGCAGTGGACATTGTAAGGTATATTGGTGTGGGCACGCCACGATTATGGCGGTAAGACCCCTCTTTGAGGCGCGGCTGGAAAGACCTCACGGCGTCCTTACCTACCGCATGACGCAGGTCCTCACCGGACATGGCACGTTCGGGAGGTACCTGTTTCAGATAAAGTCGGAAGAGACGCCCGGGTGTCGCCAGTGTGCAGAACGTCCGGAGGACACGGTGGAGCACACAGTCGAGGTGTGCCCTGCCTGGGCGGAGCATCACCGTGCTCTCGTGGGGGCGATCGGCGGCGGAGACCTCTCGCGCCGGGCCTTGGTTCAGGCCACGGTCTGGAGCGAGGAGGAGTGGCAGCGTTAACTATTACAGATTAGCAACTTGGCTAGGGGTAGTGACAAGAGATAACATAATCTAATATCACTTTACTCAACCTGAAAATACATTACTTCAAGCTCAACATTTGCAACTATTATAGCAACAGACGGAAGATATATCATATTTAGACTTACTGATAATGAACTTAACGGCTATTAATACCACATGATTTATAAGAGAATACTTCAGTGCAGTGCATCGTTAAAAATAAACATTTCCATCTCTATTGATTGATTCATAGTCCATCAGTCATACTTCGTTCCGCTCATGTTCAAGTGCATCGAATTTGTATATTTCAAATCCTATTATTTGATAACAACATTATCTTTGATAAAGAAATCCTCTTACGGAAAGCTATTTAATAAATATGCATATTATAGCTGCTATTTTGTTTTTATTTTTAGATTTCTTAATTACAATAAAGGACGGTAACGTCTCACTCATCAGTGATATGTTGGTTCCAGTGGGTTGCCGTATAGTTAGCAAATCTTAGCTCACATCACAACTGTCTACCCAAGATATATACATCTATCTCGCCTATCAGTTCTTGGAATATAGGTAGTTGCTATATATATATATCACCGCTATGGCAGTTGTAACCTTTTAATCTTGTGCTAATAAAACATTTTATTATCTGTATTCATTTACATTGCACATCATTTTATTTAAGTACCTACTCGTACAATAGAAAATATATTTTAAATATTTCAATAAAAATTAACAATACAAATTCGCCGCCAGTGTCGGGAACAAAGTCCAAGTCACCAGTGGTCAAGCCTTCAGAGACAGGAACATCTTATTATTTTTTATGTTGACCCTCCTAATATCGATTGTACGTTTTTTATCTCATTTAGTTTGCATGACGGATTACATAAATTTCCGTTAACACATACATAAAGGAGTTATTCGAACCTCGAGTGCAGCTATGGATGCAGGCAGTGCAGCTATGGATGCAGGCAGTGCAGCATTCGGAATGTTTTCACAGAAATCCATACTACCATATAGAGAACGTGTTTCCTCTCCTAGAGAAGAGGCCTGGGTCCCAGCAGTGGGAACATTAAAAAGACTGATGATAATAATGATGACATAAAGAACCAGTCGTGCAGACGCAGCCAACTTCGTGCAGCCACCGCATGTGCTACCTGCATCCGCAGTCGGCAGCGGAGGTTCGTAAAGCACACACAGTCACATTGATTGCAAATTTTGCGACACGGAAGGCAGAAAGAAGATGAGACTGTGAGACAGTCTACGATACAGTTCCATATCTCCTGCTACTTTACTAACTTAAATGCTATTTAAAGACCACAAGAACCAGTAGGACAAAGAAGAAATATCCTTATTATTAATAATTTAAATACGGAAGACTATTAAAAAAATATCAGGCTTGGACAACAAATATTAAGTTCAAGGCGTTCATTTTGCCCGAGTCGAGAAAAATTCTTGCTTTTCCCAAAAACGGCATAATGTCATGAACATAACAGGGGCGGGGCGTTTTATAATGTGCGACGTTTTGAATGTCGTGTTCAAGTCGTCGACGAGTCGTTGGCGTGTCGTTACAGGTAGTCAGACTCCAGAAAGTGTGACATCAGTCTATTCAAGGAGTATCATGCTGGTTTGTGGAGGTCTGATAAGCAGTCACTCCAAGAAAAACACAGGTATTCAGCCGCATCTAAAAAGATTAATTAAGCTGGCCAACTTCCAGTGTGGCGTGGAGTGGTGTTCCACAAGTTGGCGTTCAATGTAACTAGATCGGAAGCCAACTTGGGTCAGCTTAGTTATGGGAAGGCTTGAAAGAAGAGAAGAGAAGAGTTCTGACTCATCATGATTTCTGAATCAGAAACGTTAATTTCAAATAGACAAGCCCATTTTTGAATAAATTGTCAAAATGTCGGTTAGTCAAAAAAAAGTGAAGCTAAGTTGCACGTTCCAAAACATGGGATGCCTTCTTTTTGCATAATATTCTTTGTCCTAATATACTTTAGCATAACGATTTTGTCATCATTTGTTTTGCCATAATAATAATTTGCCATATTTTTTTTGGCATACAGTTTATGTTGGCATAATCATCTTTAAGGCTAATTTGTTTTGGCATAAATTTAATTCGCATAACGTTACTAGGCCTAATGACTAATAGGCATAATTACTAGGCATAATAATATTTAGGCAAACAATCAATATAACATAACATAACATAACACCACATAGCTATAGTTTCTGTAACAATTAAATAATATTGTTGCTTAAAAATTTAATATGTTGTGCCACCAAATTTAGTGACAGAACCGAATCGCTACAAAACCGACTCCACGTAGTCTTGTCTGCCCTACACCTAGAGTGTAATTTAAAATCGCGTAGGTGTGGAGGGGCGAGGCAGCCCGTGGGCTGAGGAGCAGGCGGCTGCGGGGGAACCGGCGCCGCTGAGGAGGGCTTTGGAGAAAAACGTGCAAGAAACTTCATATAATTGAAATAAACCACTCGCATAAGAGATGACCACTCTCAACTAACGGCACCAGTTCTCAGGCATGACGCTAGCCCTATACAACGTATAGTCTCTAGTAGCAATGCGAATCAATTGTCTCACGTGTCCGATAGCTGATCAGCAAGCCAAGTACCGCTCCCCACGATACAAACGCTAGATCCATTCATAATACTTAGAGTAGCACTCAGCACTCAACAGGATTTGAATTGCACGTAATTAGTAATTCTAATATTGACAAGTTGTTTATTTATGGCTGGCGACCCATTCATTCTAGTTAATAGGTGGCCTAGTAGCACGGAAAATTATGTTGGTGATATACTATTGTGGTTACTGAATGAAATATTATCATCTATAGTACTCTTTCGACTAAAGTTCTATGATGGAGGCCAATCTCAACAGTGATTAGACCAGTACACAAGAGATATTAACCCCTCGAGCGCCGATTGTAAATACGTCTGTACAACTTCGAGACCTTGAAAACGCTTAATTTTCGTTTTGTACACACGTTTGTACGAAATTTATTTGACCGAAAATGTTGGTTTCTATATACATATAGAAACCATACATATATTAAATTATTCGTTTTTCCTAGAAAAAATTAGAAAAAGTTTTTTTAGGTGATTTACGTAAACATGGCGATTTTCCGGGTTAGTGATCCCCTGGCGCTCTTTATTCTCATAAACCGATGTGACGGCAATTCATTACAACAAGAGAATGACGAGTCGCAGAACCAACGGCTTTAGGTACTTTCGGAGACATTGTGGTAATTTATAGATCTTTATCATTAACCACAACCTGACTTTCTTTCTTGTACTAATCTTTACGATCCTGTGCCAAATTTATTCAGGTTCTATTTGCTATACGAGTACCTATCATTAATGCTGCTGCTACTAAAAAATGTTACGGCAGTGCCATACGTTTTTATTTTAAGAATTATAAACGAATATGCAGCGACTAGTGAATCGAATCTTCCATATTTAGTTTATTTAGACTCAAACTTCCGCATCCTAAGCGCTGGTTTCTGAATTGAGAATTTGAAATCAGAAACATATCAAACTTAACTTTAAATTATACCAAAATTTGTCAGGTTTTCAAGCAAAAGAAGAGTATAAAAATATTTCACTTAGGCCTTAATTCATTAAACCTCTCTCATTTTCTTTCTATTGTGTGTTAAAACTCTAATTACAGTATTTGAAAAGTTAATGCTGAATTCATTTCACCACATTTCAAACATTTACCTGCATTCGACCGACAATATCAAGCATTTTGTTCATATCTTCCCATCGATTACAACCTCTGTAATGCAGGCTCTATTTACTTCAGATTACACAAATGCCTTTACCCAACAATTAAAAATCTACCAGCCGACCTAAATACGCAATAATATAGGCATTAGACTAGTTTAATCGCGCGACCTTGCCTGTATCCGCTAATTGCGTATTCATTACCGTCTTCCGCGTGTTTAGCCGAGCCACCGTGCGCACTGAGCAACCGCATGTTGATGAGCTTGCTGTCTTACTAATTATCTATTTGCTGGTTAAGTTTATTTACTGTTGCATTTGGTTGCTTTAGTTGCTATTTCTTGTACTCTAGGATTGTGTCTAAAGCTACCTTGTTGTTTTTTATTCTTTTATTTTAGAAACTTTTGATCATAGTAAGGCCATGCCAGCCACATCGTGCGGGCTCGCGGACGGCGAGCCATGGGTAGCTCACTGTCCGATCGTCCGGTAATGGACCGAGCCCAAGACGTCGATGACGCGCACTGTTCCCGCACGCCTTAAGGAGTTGTCAGCAGCAGGAGGGGCCCAGCTGGGTCGAAGCCTACTGGGGCCAGGGTTATCCGAAAGGGAGCTCGTGCCCCGGTATGAAGGCTATTAGGAACGGAGTGGGTTTTTAGTCAGTAAGAGTTTGACACTATCTCTCGCTCCACCCAAGGGCGGGGGTGGTCATTAGATGTTTTTTGCTCACCGAAAAAAGAAAAAATGTATTTATTGATTGTAACGGATTAACTCAAAAACTACTGGAACGATTTTAAATATTTTTCCACCTGTTTAATGCTACACATTTAGTAACATAGGCATATATTTCATGTTATATTACTCGAGTGAAAAAGCTTGCTGAAGCTGATAGATATTGTATATTTTAGTTATTGATAGACTCGCGGTTGACTACTAACTATCTCATTTGATGGTAACCAATGATATGGTCGACGATAGAACACGCTAGGCTATAAGTCACCTATTCATTCTAATTTGTAGCTCTCAGGAACCAAACAGCAAGGAATTCCGCTCCTTAGCTGTTTGCACTTAGCATATGTTTTCGTGACGTTTTGTGCGTATGGGTGGGATATCATGATATCTATTTGTGTATAAGTATTTCTAAAGTCAATGGATGGTTTATACTTTTAAGTTCGCAAAGAAGGAGATTATATGTATTTGTTGTGATAATTGTGATACAATTAAGATTCACAAGTAAGAACATCATGATTAAATGAATACTATTGCAGATTGTAATGGTTATGATTGACAACAGATCTGAAAAGAAGTATCTCAAAGAAAAAGGCCGACATTAAATCAAATTGTTTGTTTGATGTAAGTCCATTGAAGACTACCAATTATCCAAGTAATAAAACCAACTCAATAGGTGGTAACATAAATCCAAAAAATAATAACAATAGCAAAATAACGATTATTTGTCACGCACCACCATTTAAGAAAAACAATCAAATCGTAATAATAATATCGTATCGTATGGAATAAATGGGACCACAACATGCTATAAGGTGAACGATCTCACAGTGTAAAAATAAAGTTAAGGACGGCATTACATTAATTACAGCGTATCGACTTTTATTGTCATGTAATTGTTAATCTGTGGACAGTGGCGTAACTATAGGGTGCCAAGGCTAGCAAATTGCCACGGGCCTCTGGCACGGTGGGGCCCCCAGTCCAAGACGCCTTGAACTTAGAAGAAGTAAATATGCAAATTTAAATAAATTACTAAGATTTACTAAATGCATACGAAAATGATCAATTTCCCGTAGTATTTAGCTAGCTTATCGTATCGCATGGCGTATCCATAAGGTGTTATTATAGATTTACCTACACCATTGGCAAGCTTACGTTCAGAGACAAAATATAAAAGAGAACTAGAACTTGCAGATTTCTTAATATAAAGAATAATATTGTGTCTGTTCTTCAATGATTTATTCGAATTAAATTACAACGTTGGCGATTTTCCTGGGGCCCCATCCAATAAATAATTATATCCCACAACTATTACACAACGCCGTCTAGTCCCAAGCTAAGCAGAGCTTGTATTATGGGTACTAGACAACTTATAATCATGCTTAGATATTTCTAAATACATACATATTATAGATAAATTACACACACTCACAGAACAAATAATCATGCTCACCGCATAAAAATTTTCCTGGTAGGGAATCGACCTCACGACATCCGGCTTGGCAGTCAGGGCTACCAACCAATAGACCAACAGGCCAGTCAATGATATTGCCATGGGCCTCAGATGGTAGCTAAACAGTTACGGTACTGTGTGTGGAGGTCGGGAAGACGGGCATGTACTGTTGGAGTCATGTTGAAGATCTTCGTTTGATAAGTTCAGGTTTAATTGGTCAAGTTCATCAATTCTGTGGCAGTCTTTTGTTTAATGGTGACTGGCGCTTTTTTAAATGGCGTCTGGATGTCAAAATTATTGTCTGCACTGAATTTAATTGTCATCTGCAATGGAATTCCTCATATTTAAACACCATTTGTCTAGGTAGTTAACTAAATGTAAACAGTCTTAACATATCTTTTATCTAAAAAAAAAAACAAAAAAAAATTACCTGAAAAATATATTTACAATTAGGTATTACCTAAACAGATGTTAGGTATTCCACAAATTTTAATAGTTTTTGTTTGTCTTTTATACGATATATTTAAATAAAAAGACAGATATCAAGATTTTTTACGTTTCGTTAAGTACCTAAACAGATGGTATACTCCTTATGCATATTATAAAAGTAAAAATAAAGACATAGCTTAATAAATTAATATAATTTAACTAACTTATTTTACTTAATATATACATGCAAGTAGCTATATATTAAAAAATAACACAGTAATATATATGTTACAGTCAGAACTCTAAACCGAAAAAGTAATTTTAACCACAAGTTCGGCATTAGCACTTTTAACTGATATTGTAGTTACAAATAATTTGGCCCAATGGACCTGATTTCAAGTATTTTTATTTTTTTTATCATACAGGAATTCTACACAATAGCGTTTGTTTAACTGACAATAAACAGACGGCAGTTGTGAGTAAGACAAATTGTCAACTCTTATTTCTGTCTGGATAGTGTAAAGAAATATCGGGATCTTCATTTACTCACACTATCTGCTCATTCTTTCCCCTGACATCCTCTTCGTACCTAATGTAATCGAGCCAGCCCTAATTTCCCAGATAATGGTACATGGGATTATATTCCTACTGATCTTTAAATAATTTTCTGCTTACTTACTAATACATACTAATACTAAGTTATTACAAATACTAATATTAATTATAATATAGTACAACGGGTTGTTTACTGCAACTCCACGACAAAAGCGCGTGTTTTGCGTACGGAATATTAATAATATTACTAATACTAATTTTCCAATATTACTGTTATTTTTTTTTATGTGTAATTAAAAACTCACTACTCAAAACTTACTTAATGTAAAATTCAATATATCGAATTTTAAATATATTCTAACCAGTTAAAAATGTATTTGTCTTAGTCTGAATTTGCAGAAATGACTAAGGAATGATTTTTAAACAAAACTAATTTTGACCAATTAAGAGTTTTGACTGTAACATAGACATTATATTAAACAATATAAGTGCAGATACAGGTAAAATTTGAATGGCACTTTTTACAAAGAGTAATAAATAGAAGATCTGCACTTTGACATAAATTAAAAATTTCCCTGTACGAAAAATACAAAATGCCTACCTAAAAATCAACTTGTTTTTAATTTTTTAAATCTTTTGCCCTGGTCTAACTCTAACAACTTCAGGGTGGTTCGGATCACCGTTACCTCTAACAATATACACCACATCATCTGTTTTCGAAGGTTGAGGTCTTTTTACATAAAAATTGTGTTTGTGATCAAAATAATACTCTTCAGCATTTACAGGAGTAGTAGTTTGATAGTTTGTAATTATTTGGAAATTTTGTTGTCCAGGAAAGAATATACGTTTTTCTTTCCTTGGGTAATCTCTAATCATTTGGATTTCTTGCCTATCATCTGACCTGTCATCAGGGAATTTTAATGTTTTACTTCCTCTAGGTGGCCTATCGTGTCCCTGTTGTCTCTCTGGCTGTGGTGGTCTCTTTTGTCGGTTTGTTTTTCTAACCTTGTCTCTTTCGTTACCATTTTTATTGCTTCCTCCTTCTGGGAACGACCATTTAGAACTTGTAACTTGACTTTCATTTGAAACTGAATCACTTTCGGCTTCCAAAACATTGACTGCTGGTTTATTTTGTATCCGGCCTTCTACCTCACTATCAATATTTTTGCCGTTTCTATAACTAATATGTTGGTTATAGTAATTGTGTCCATAACCGTAGGGATGGCCATAAGGATTCTGTGGTTGGAAACCATAACCATAAGGCCTTAGATATCCATACTTTTGTTGTTGTGGTAGATCTTCCTGCCCAGACAAATAATTATAAAATTGCTCCAAGTTATGTGGTTGTTGGGATGTTTCTGGTAACCCAAAGAACCTGAAGAAGCCTCCGTTATGGTTGTTGAGGTAGTTGATGAGTTTTTCAGGTTCACTGGGACATTGTGGGTAGGCACGGTAGCAGGCTGTCGGGTTTCCTTTGGCTGTCATTCCTGTGACAGCAGCTCGGCCAAATATGAAGAGTGGGGATGTACTTACTCCGTTGTATGCTTGTAGAAGCCTGAAAAGGACAAAATAAAAGTTGTAAATTTTATTATTTACATTGACACGTATTTGTAATGAAAGCGCCTACATCGAAACTCTTAGCAAACTTAACTAAGCGAACCTTATACAATGTTACGACCATATACAACGTAAAGGGTTTTCATTTGTTGGTACAGACAAATTTGCTAACCACAAAACTAAATTGTGAAAGTCTAAGTACTGGTCCTGCTGCTTAAGGTCATAATCATCTTCCTGCCCTTGACTCGTTTTATTTGGGGCCGGCGAAACACGTTTTTTTCTTCCATTCTGTCCTGTCACTCGTCACGCTATCACTAACCCTCTTTTCTTTCATATCACTTCTCATACAATCCATCCATCTTTTCTTTAGCCTCCCTCTTCCCCTCCATCCATCCACATGTAAACTCTTAACTTTTTTAGCAACATGCGTTTCGTCCCTCCTTTTCACACGACCATACCAAGACCAACGATTCGCTTTCAACTTTTCAGTCACTGGCGCCACTTTCAAACTTTCCCTAACTCTACTCATTTCTCACTTTATCCATTCTCGTCACACCACACATCCATCTTAACATTCTCATCTCTGCTACATGTAATCTTTTTTCACAGCCCAACATTCTGATCCATACAGTATGACGGGCCTTATCACGGACTTGTAGCTTTTACTCTTCAGATGGATTTTAATCAGAGTGAAAAATAGTATTCAAGTGACACTTACGAAAGCAAGGGCTGAAGACTAGCAGAAGCCTTCAACAGCGTGGGTGATGATGCTGTACTACTGCCTCCTGCTACTTCACACAGTATCCTTGGGACGCACTGTTTATCATCATATAGAGCTATGGATGTTAGCGCTTCAGCAACTGCTGATAGTGCTGTCTGGGTTAAAGACTTCGGTCGGCGAGAAGGCCCTGGAATTATAAGGTAAAAAAATAAACTTTAGGAACAACAATCATATCAGATACCTAATAAAAGTACCCAGTTGTATGAATCATAGGGTTTTAAAAAGAAACTGGTACAGTAAGTCACGAACAATAAGATATACATTGTTACATTTTCTATAAACCTTACTTCTGCCATTCAAGAAATAAGTGTACGATAATTAGTTCTAAATTACCTGTTTGATAGTTATGTGAAAAAAGATCTAGCGGCCAAACGATACAATATCTAGAAACATGCTGTTCATACAAAATATTAAGAAATATTTCCATATTTGGAGAGGGATATAATTGAAAAGACCATATGTCACCATAAATTGATTTTTTTTAATGTAAGCATAACAATGCCTCCAAATTAACTAAAATTCGTATATCTATTGCATGTTTAAGGAACACAAAAGCCTGTAGAGTCTAGACGATCATTTTTCTTGAACTCCTAAAGAAGTCAACAGGGTTCAGTCGGAAATTTACGACTTTGAAATCCAATCAAATTAAGCTAACACAATTACTTTTATTATTTTGCTAGTCGCCCGCCCAAGCTTTGATCAGGTTAAATATATGCACATGGTTTATAATGTATCCTACGTATCTCTAGAATAATGTAAAGTCAATTGCTGACATACTAATTTTTTCAAATAAGTTCAATAATTTTAACCACCATGAAGAAGAAGAAAAGATAAGAAAGAAAAGGAAGTTAGTGATAGCGTGACGAGTTGGAAGAAAAAAACAACCAATGTTGCGCCGACCCCAAATAAAACGGGACAAAGGCAGGAAGATGATGATGAGTTTTACCCATCATAATACTAGTACGCAATCTCAGAAACTCTACTTATAATATCAAGTATGGATTAGAATATGGATCAATCAGCAACATTTCTACCACAAGCTGGCTGAGTAACTTAGTCACCCGTTGACCGCTTGCACCTCTCACCTATGCATTGTTGTCGTCGAGTTCGCCAGTTGACCGCGACCCCGCACAAGCGTGATCAAATGGACGCATTGTTACTGTGCGAAACGTTTGAGTGAGATTCTATCGGAATTTATCGAGCTGAATCAGTAAGTAGGTAGTCTGAACAGTACCGAGGTGTTATTGTAGCACGATATTCAAGTATTCGAAAGAAATTGCTGTGAATAATATGCATGAGTAGCACCTTGCCAGTGACTTCGCTCGCGAGAATGTTTTGATCAAAACTGTAACACTACTTCATCCGTATTTTGAGGGTAGTTTTGATTTATTTCAAATAGACCAAATGTACGCACTTTTGAATAGTCTAATGTCGGTCAGTTCAAGAAAATGGAAGCTAAATGTACGGTCCAAAGCGTAGATCTCTATGGAGAAGAACGTGCAAGAAACTCCATAGACACTCTTTTAAATCATATTATGTGTTACATATAATGTTTGGTTACATATTTCTTGTTGCTTCTAATATGTGAGTACAGTCTATATTAATCATTTTGATTATCTAGTTTATTAACCCAAGAAATAGAAATTGTTTATGGATAATGATACTCTCATCTATTCGGACAAACCGTACTACATTTTTTTTTATCTCATATAAACTAGTGCTTGAGTTGCTTGACTGCGATCCTACCTGATGGTAAGCAATGATGCAATCGTTATGCATTCAGCGAACATAGAGCTATGGATTAAAATTCCAGTATGTTCCCTGTTAGCTACAGCCTGGAGCTGTTAAGCCAAGATTGAATTCAATATTACCTAGACCTACATCTCTATGCATGCTTTGACGTCAACCACGTCATCGCTTACACCAAGCTGAAGAGATGGTGATCAATCTCAATCAAATCAATACTTTTGTGTATCTTTATGGTAACGACCGCATATTTAATATATTTGTGTTAAAAGGTAAACTTCGACTCGATTACTGAACATTGTTGTTCCTGCAACTTTGTAGACTTACGGTAACTGATTTACTGTTTTCATATATCCTTACTAATATTATAAAAGTGAAAGTGAGTTTGTTTGTTACGTCTTCACGCCTCAATAGCAAAACCGATTTTGATGAAACTTGGTACACGGATAGACCATGTCCTGGAATAGGACATAGGATACTTTTTATCCCGGAAGTATGTTATGTATCACGCGGGCGAAGCCGCTAGGAGCAGCTAGTATTTTATAAAATTGTCCTCGTCTCATTCAGCCGCTTGTGCACTTACTTGTAGTCACTCTGTATTTTTACCAAACGCATAATCACGTATTGGGTATGTATTTGAGTGAATACACACATTAATTCCATTCTTGGCAAGGCATAGATTTCCTCTAGCACTTACATTCTACATGTTCCATAATTTTACGTTTACGAATGAAAAGATTCAGTACTTACTTGGAGGTCCAATTGGGTATCCTGGCTGATGAGGCCCAGGATATCCTGGAGAACTGTACAACGCCTGATTTTGGGCAGGATACTGTGAGTTCGGGTCAGTAGGATATGGTGGAGGGTATCCATACGCTGGATAACCCTGATAATAAGGATATTCTGAACCTGGGTAGGCTGGTCCTGGTTGGCCACTTTGTGGAGCAGTTGGAGATGAAGCAGATGGGGATCCAGTATAATCTGTATTAGGATACCTTGTATCAGTGTGCCCGTTTGGGTCACCTTGACCAGGACTTGGATATGCCGTAGGATTAGTCGGAGGCCTTTGATCTCCTGGAAGTTGATACCCTGGAGTTGGGTAAGCACCATACCCTGGATATATTGGTGGATACATGGAAGGGTAAGGTAAGTATCCTGGATAGGCAGAAGTTGGAAATGCCATACCTGGATATGGGCTGGGGTAGTTAGAATAAGGATAGCCAGGGGTTGGGTAACCTGGCGTCGGGTATCCTGGATAACTTGAGTCTCCTGGGCCAGGATAACCGGGTCCTGGGTAGCCTCTCCCTGGATAGCCAGGGTAGCCTGATCCAGGAGAAGATGAATTCGGAGCTGTTGGTACAGGATTTATTTGTTTTCCTTCAAATCGAGATTTTCGTCCTTGTTTTCTTTTCTTCTTCTCAACAGATGGTCGGTTAATATCAATATCATCTTTAAAAACAACTCGTTCAGTTACAGTATTCCTATCTGAATTTCTATTATTAGAATTAGATTCGTTATCTTGATTTTCGAATTTGACAGGTTTGTTATTAGTTTCTGCTTCAATTTCTGAATCATCTGAATAAACAAACTCATTTTCATCAGCTTTGCTATTATCGTCAAATACTACTTGACTTGCACTGTCTTGAGAGTCCTTATCTTCATCATTATCTTCTTGATCTTCATAGTCCTCTTGGTCATCATTGTTGCCTTCGAATTTTATCTTATTTTTGGGATTATTAGATTCTCTTTCATATCCTGTATTTGAAATACGATCATTTTGGTTGAAAACTTTTTCATCATCGAATGTTACATCTGCAAGAAGTGATCCTGGGTCAACTTTGTCAATGTCAATATCTCCTTGATCTCTCTGGTCATCTTCAAATTTTATGGGACGTTGTGGAGATTGATCTTTAACCTTGACGCGGTCTTGGTTTTCTGGGTGATGATCAGACTGGTCGTCTGCATTGATTCTTCCATTATTGGGAAGATGTGGAAAGTTAGGAGTATCTCTGAAAATATTAAAAAATGTGGTGTAAAAGAACAGATCGTGTATTTCGAAAAGAAGTTATGAATACATTTAAAAAACGTAACTAAGTGTCATAATATTCGTACTATTCGTTGTATAATTAATTATTATTACACTTTGGTCTTTTATAATCCAATCTTAACAGTAAGCCTATTAATTAAAAAAAAAAAAATTACAAAACAAGCTCCATACTTGGAACTGCCAACTGCGTATTTATTACTATTAGATAATTATCAATATTATTAAGCCATGTATAAAAAAAATATTGCATTGTAATATGCGCTAAATATATTGTCATTTGCAAAATTCCGGCCGATTTATTTTAGTCAATTGGAAACAAGGTAATTTATTAATTAATGCAAATGATTATTCAGAAGTGAATACGAGGATCCAATGGATGCGAGATGCACAGGACGAGGCATTATGACGATATTTGGGGGAAGGCATGATCCAACAGGACGCCTTTCGGCTGAAATGATGATGGTGATAAAGTGAATACTTACGAGGAAGCTTCACCGGGGTCGTAAGTAGTGATCAATTGGTTTTCATTGCTCTGCAAGTTAGCGCTTGTGTCGTTTGTCATTAAAACCAGGATGACAACACTCAGGATGCATATTTTCATATTTTATTAACTGGAAAAATAAATTTAGATTGTGTTAGTGAGTATAATCAAACCAATGTGTGCCTCAAAGGTAGTTTCGTACACATCCTTCTAGAATGCAGATCAGCAATCGTCCGTTGGAGAGGGAGCATCCTCCAACCAGACTATAATACTGAGGCTATTATGACTGTTCTGAGCAATTGCCTCATAGTTGATTTCGGTATATTGTACTTTCTAATCACTCGGAGAACTAAAAAAGCTTAGTTTAATTTTTATTACAATTTTATCGCTTCATGATATTTGACATTATTTTATTTATTAGTATTCCACTTATTGCACCTGCGAAAAATATCCATAGGTGCCCAAACTGGATTACCTCAGGTGCCATTTGCTCAGGCATTTTGCCGAAATGGAATACCTCAAAAGACGTGGACCTTTACCTGTAACTTTTGGTTGCATGATTTTTTAATAAATAAGTAATACAAAATAATATGAAATATTAAAAAATCAAAATTAATAAATGTAGTAGGTAATACAAAAAATAAGTAGTATAATTAAGTTTATGCAGCATCTTCAATTGCAAACACATCCTTCATTATCATTCACAAAATTAATTAAATACCATTCATTGT
The DNA here is from genome assembly GCA_949319445.1 of Mythimna lalbum. Classification (NCBI taxonomy): domain Eukaryota; kingdom Metazoa; phylum Arthropoda; class Insecta; order Lepidoptera; family Noctuidae; genus Mythimna; species Mythimna lalbum. Next base: position 1,188,522 of record OX439365.1, read on the forward strand.
GCTAAGAATGCCGGAAAAAATATTATGGAAAACAATTTGCTATCAAATGATGAACACCAAATCAGCAAGGACTAAGACAAAAACTTGTTTACAACCTGTTTAGAAATGTTACGTTGTATTTTTAATTAGTTAAATTTAAATTCAAAAAACACTTTCGCTGAACAAAATTGTCAAATTAGTAATACTCGTAAATACCTATGTTTTTAGTGTCTGTCTGGTAAAATAATCTACTAAGCAAAAAGCCCTGTATTCTAAAATTCCCGTCACTGTTTATGGTCAAGCGACCATAGATTCATCAGGCATGGATTAAAAAAGAAAGTCCAAGAAATCATTTCAGTCACAGAGGTCTTCCCATAAACTGCAAAGTTCTACAGTGCACTAGAGCTTCTAGGTCCCAATGAAGTCAGCAGACCATAGGAGCCCAGCAGTGTCGAAGCCTCCTGGTGCCAAGGATTTGTTTCTAAAAGATTCGGAGATTCGGCCCTGGTACGAAATGCAACGAAGGAACAAGAGTATTTTTAGTCAGTAAAAGTCTAACACTATCTTCCGCTCTGTCCAAGAACGAAAGATGTTGGATGATTTTTTCACCTAAAAAAATAAAGTAACCAAACCAACGAAGCCACTGCATCAGCGTTACTATAATGACGTCACATAGTACAAAATCTTTATTCAGGTCACTGGCGCCAGATTGCCCCGGTTTAACCTTTTTTGAGTTTGGAAATCATCCAATGAATTTTCCCCCTCTAGTGCGGGGCGACAGGACGGCTTCAAGCGTTTATTTGTGGCGGCACCGCCTCACACGAGCCACAAAAAAAGGCCTCCTCAAGAAGAAGCTTGAAGCGGCTTGTTTTTGTGGCCCGTGTACAGGGACTTAATCGAAAAATTTATAAAAATCTTACGAAATGGTTGTATGCTATAGAAAACTGCCGGTTTTAGTTCTTTATGTGTAAGAATTGGAACATGCGTTGCGTGCGTTTTCATCTTTACTAAAAAAAAAAATAAGGTAAAAGCCTTAGGGCTTTTAACCACCAATATATTGACAATATTGTTCAAATCTATCTAATTAGTAAAGATAATAATTAGGATTAGTGAATTATTATTGAATTATTATTCATTTATTTTAATAATGCGATAGCAAAAGCAATGTCAGGTTCACGTATTTTGTAAAAAGTCAAAATTAATTAGGAACTAACAATCATTATGTATAATAAAACAGTAAAATTGTAGATGGTATTAATTGGCGCACATAATAATAATCCGATATAAACATTTAACTTCCAACTGAACACGTCATTTTGCACAAAAATATTTGATAACATACCGTGTCCGATTTTTTTTAGAAATCAGGTAAAACACTAAAATCTTACACTAAACATTTTCACTTTTTAGAACTAATAAATATTTTTTAGAGTAGCTAAAGACGGTAACAAAAATATTATCTTGGGGTAGGTTATGGTTTTGTGACAGATAAATATATCACTACATAGTATAAAACAAAGTCCGTTTTTTTTGTCCCTATAACCCTATGTACGCTTAAATCTTTAAAACTACGCAACGGATTTTAATGCGGTTTTTTTAATAGATGGAGTGATTCAAGAGGAAGGTTTATATGTATAATAACATCCATTAAATAGTGGAGAAACACCCGACCGAATCCGGGGCGGGTCGCTAGTTAAATTATAAATTTTTAGGAATTTTTAAATTATAGTAAACTGTTTAGCTTACTAGATACAACGGAGATATGTTTTCATACCATAACATTTAACACAGGACAATAAACCACACAACCACGAAATTAACGGCTCGCGCATCAATTACACTGTAGTATTTTTCATAAAACTCAACTAAAACATGGTATCTAAAAGAAACAAAACACAAAATACACAAATAATAAAAAAAAACAACTTACTTTCTAAAATCCTGACCACACACACAAACTGTGCAACTTGGTAAGACTACTGCGATCAAATGCGACAAGAAATATAAAAAACAATTTTGTCGCTTCTCAACGAAAGTTGCCCACTATGCAATGCAAATAAGGGTAGACTGGCGCGATTGACTAATATGGTGTATCCTGGTTCAAAATGGACATAGTTAAATAATATATTACGTTATACTAACAAAATCAAAATATGAAAGAAAATGAAAGTGCAATTTTAGATATTATTTTTTTGAAAAACTCAAAAGTGCAAATTATGTAGATGTTGATATACCCTCTGTCAAAAGTTTTTTATTGATGTTTTATGTTATTATTGTTGTTTGTTGTTGTAACTTCTACAATTTTGAGGCAATATTTTACACTAGCTTTTTTCCGTGTACATAAAATATAGCCTATGTCACATAGGGATAAAGCAACTATCGGTGAAATGGGCACGCCACAATTGTGCCGGTTAGTTCACTCTTTGCGGCCTGGCTGGAAAGACCTTACGGCATCCTTACCTTCCGCATGACGCAAGTCCTCACCGGACATGGCATGTTCGGGAGGTTCCTGCACCGCATTCAAGCGGAAGAGACGCCCGGGTGTCGCCACTGTGCGGAACGCCCGCAAGACACGGTGGAGCACTGGGTCGACGTGTGCCCTGTTTGGGCGAAGCATCGCCGTGCCCTCGCAGGGACGATCGGCGGCGGAGACCTCGCGCGCTAGGCCTTGGTTCAGGGCATGGTCCGGAGCAAGGAGGAGTGGCAGGCGGACGCCTCCTTCTGCGAAGCAGTAATGCTAGCAAAGTAGGAGGCAACGGCGCTCTAGCTGCCGCCACCGGGATTCCGATCCCGATTTCCGGCCACCGTAGACGCGGGCTCGCGGACAGCTAGCCATGGGTAGCTTGCTGTCCGACTATCCGACAACTGTCCGGACCAAGCCCAAGATGTCAACGGCGCGCACTGTTCCCGTGCGACTCAAGGAGTTGTCAGCAACAGGAGGGGCCCAGCTGGGTCGAAGCCTACTGGGGCCAGGGTTATCCAAAAGGGCGCTCGAGCTCCGGTATGAAGGCTAGAAGCAACTGGGTGGGTCTTTAGTCAGTAAGAGTCTGACGCTATCTCCCGCTCCACCCAAGAGCGGGGGCTGTCATAGGAAAATTTTTGCCTACCAAAAAAAAAGCTATCGCTGAAAAATTTTTGCAATTGGACCATACTTTCAGAGATTACCTCTTAGAAACAAAAAAAAAAACTTTATTACATTTCATTCTATATTAATTCAATCATTCATTTCATCGTCGACCACATCATCGCTTTCCATCAGGTGAGATAGTGGTCAAGCGTGAGTCTCAACAATAAAAAAGTCGAGGACACGGCTACAACTGGTCTGACTACTAAGAATAATCACACAGAGGATCCGCCATTACACATCAAAAGCGTTACTTCAAGCAGAGCAGTTAAGGTTGTGATGTCATATCACCTCAATTCCTTGGACATATATGTGCCTATTCGCCCACTATAGATTCGTAATAGCTATGCTTACTTTGTTATGGTTTGAAAGAAAGTGTATTTTATTGGCATACACAAGTTTAATATTATTAACTTAAGAAGTTGGAAAACAATCATTTATCGTCCACATCGAGCATAGTTTAAAAGCTTGTTGCTTCATCTAATGCAATTCAACGCGATGTTTGATGAAGAAGCAACAGGAAAAAGAGAGATAACGCCTGAAAACTCTGTTCCCTGTTGGCATTCGATAATTCCCTGATTTGCTCGAATACTTCACAAAACTTGTTCCAGGAAATACGGGTTTTTTTAAACCCTTAAAAGTTTTTCAGAAAACTTTTCGTCATACAAAACCTGGATTAAATGTGCAAAGCTTCTATTGATATATTTTTTCTATTTTTAATAAATTATGGAGGGCCAAATTTCATGTAAAATAGCAGATTTTCAGACGTCTTTACTAGATTAGCAGAAAATGTTTTGATTTCTATAGAACCGTAGATAATATCCATAAGATAGCTGTGTACCCAAAATATCTAGAAAAAGATATGTCAGATCATAAGCACGTATGAGTTGCATGAAAATATATCTCGAAAAGCGGTGCTATTCTCTAAGAAAACAGCCTTGAGCGCAGCGCTGGCCGCAGCGACGAGTCGAGATTACAGCACATTGAATTAACCATTCAATGTATAGGTACACTGGATTGTTTATCCAATTTACCTATTCGGATTTCGTCGCTGCGCTCAATGCGGTTCTCTTAGAGAATAGCACGCAAGGACGGTCTCGGTATGCCAAAATAGCTAAGTGATGGGTGGTCAAACAAGCGACCTTTTCCCAATTATATTCCCGTCTACTCAGTGGCCATTGGATAATTTTCAATTTTCATGCAGGTGAAGTCGCTGGCACAAACTAGTAGGTATATTTAAACAAACATACCTACAAGTTTACTTAAAATTAAGGTAAATGGAAGCAATGTGTTGTCTAAACGACGAATATCATGATATGTCGGACAGGCGTTCACAAAAACAATGAAAAACTTGAGTGAATCAAATCTTAGGGTCGCCGCACAGGGGCCACAGGCACAAAACGCCGCCACCGGCATATTCCCTATAGTTCTCATATTATGTTAGATAGATAGATAGATATATTCTTTTACTATTGTAATCCAAAAAAGAAATATTACGTAAAGTCAGATTCTTACTGACTAAAAACCCACCCCGTTCATTCTAGCCTCTTCATACCGGGGCTCGAGTTTCCTTTCGGATAACCCTGGCCCCAGTAGGATTCGACCCAGCTGGGCCCCTCCTGTTACTGACAACTCCTTGAGGCGCGCGGGAACAGTGCGCGCCGTCGACGTCTTGGGCTCGGTCCGGACAGTTACCAGACGGTCGGACAGCGAGCCACCCATGGCTCACCGTCCGCGACCCCGCGTCTACGGTGGCCGGAAATCGGGATCGGAATCCCGGCAGCGGCGGCGGCGAGGGCGCCGTTGCCTGATACGTTCGGCCTCCTCCTTTGCTAGCATTACTGCTTCGAAGGCGACCGCCTGCCATTACTCCTCGCTCCGGACCATGGCTTCAACCAAAGCCGAGAGGTCTCCGCCACCGATCGCCCCCACGAGGACACGGCGATGCTCCGCCCAGGCAGGCCACACCTCAACTGTGTGCTCTACCGTATCCTCCGGGCGCTCCGCACAGTGGCGACACCCGGGCGTCTCTTCCGCTTTAATCCGGTGCTTGACTGCGATCCCACCTGATGGTAAGCATTGATGCAATCGCCGATGGTGAAGCGTACTAGTTTATTAAGAGCTTATTCACTCTAACTTGAAGACATCTACATTATAATCGGATGAGAAGACCGGAGCAGGCAAATTCTACCAGTCCTTCGATGTACTAAGTATTTTTACCATTTCTAAAAGCCATTTCTCAGATCATTCGACCACTGGACAAGGATCTACCCAACCAAAATTTCACAATACAAACACGACTAGAAATAATTAGAACAAAGCTTCACATTGACCTTGAGCATGAGTATCGATACTTTACAGTTTCATCACAAACTGGCCGGGCCGGTATCGATAATAATCGGCTAACGAGAATCGTTGGCCAACTCTATTGACATATTGACAGGCGCGTGGACGCACCTCTCTACTAGTGACAGATAAGTATGTTTGAAGTGGTCTGAGGTATACAACTTTATTTTTAGTTTATGAGAAACCTGAATAAGTTTGTTTAGAATCAGGAATTGAATCGATTCCAGTATTTTTACACCATGTTATATTTTTTCCATTCCATTCCACATTAAGTTCAACAGGTCACACAGGTTACGACGAGCATTAGGAGCCAGCACACAGCTGGGCACAGGAGCAGAACAACCCCTTAGTCGCCCGGATGACTCGGTGACCATGTATTTGTGTAGATATTGTGAGCGCGTTATGTTTGGGTCTGGTCGGTATTAATCTCCATAAGGTCTGATTAAGGGAGATGAGGCCCCCTAGCCAAGTTACAACCGTTTCGCTTGCGTCGAACGCTTCGAGTTGACCATGCCGCCAATTCTTTTGTTCTGACCACGTGACTGAGCGTTGAGATGACGTCGTTCTCGTATATTTAAAGCTTTCTATTAGCGTTAACTATTGCAGATTAGCAACTTGGCTAGGAGTACAGATCTCATCATCATGGTGTTAACACAATTCTAGGGCTGCAAAAATATTCTCAAGAGTTACCGTGGCCCTCGAACGCAAAGAGCAACTGAAGGAACATAGGTGGGTTTGAGTTAGTAAAAAAATCTAACGCGCCCGCCTTCCAGTCCACCCAGAATAGGAAAGTTATTTTTTGACCACGATTTTTTCACCTCAAAAAAAAATGGTATCGCTGCAATTATAAATTGTTATGAACATATGTTTTTAATGTTTTTAATGATATAGGCTAGTGCTTGACTGCGATCCCACCTGATCAGGTACTTATAAGTTAACCCTACAAGTATGTGAGACACGCAATGTTGTTGTTTTTTATTTATTTAAGTTTCTATGTACTTGTTTCTTCATTGTGTGCTAAATAAACGTATTTTCTTTATTTAATTTTCTTTCATCGAAAACCAGCAATATTTTAGGTGGTTTTCTTGAGTTAAATGGTTATTTATTATTATATATCTTATACTCGTGTGATGTCTGGCGTTGATTTGTTTATATAAATGTGTTATGTGTATTGTAAGTGCATTCACATCAACAAACTGTCCTGATTTGGCGAAATGTTTATTTACACAAAATGCTGCCAGACTTTTATTCTGGAAATACGTCTAACCATTAAAATCTTAAAAAAGCTCTGTATTATTGAGTTTAAAAAAAAATGCAAATCTGTTGTGCATCACTTGGCATAATAAACAGGTACCTACCGGGTAAAATGGGGTGAAAAGAGACAAAACTTTAAAGGGTACTTTCACTATATTTGAATATTATTTGCAGCATTTAACTATATTAATTTAGTGAATTGTTATCCTAAAAAATCGATGCTTTGTTAGAGGCCGATATTATGCTATCAAAAGTGAAAAACCAAACCAAATTTTTGTCTCTATTCACCCCATTTTACGGTACGTATAAATATGGCATAAGTTACAACAACCCTCTGGATGGGAACCCTTAGGATTGAGCCAAGTATTGAGGCCTCAGAGCGTATCAGGCAACGGCGCCCAAGCCACCGCCGCCGGGATTCCAATCCCGATTTCCGGCCACCGTAGACGCGGGCTCGCGGACAGCGCGCCATGGGTAGCGCGCTGTCCGACCGTCCGGTAACTGTCCGGACCGAGCCCAAGACGTCGACGGCGCGCTCTGTTCCCGCGCACCTCAAGGAGTTGTCAGCAACAGGAGCCCAGCTGGGTCGAAGCCTTTGGGGCCAGGGTTGAAGGAACGGGGTGGGTTTTTAGTCGGTAAGAGTCTGACACTGTCTCCCGCTCCACCCAAAAGCAGGGGTTGTCATAAGATGATTTTTGCCCACCGTAAAAAAAAAGGTCTCAGAGCGGTTCATATCATGCAGAACCCAAAAGGTATTTAACACAAGCTGTTCCGAAGAGCTTCCGGGTCAAAAAGATGACGAACAAAACCATACTTGGTCCTTGTCCATACCTGTGTTAACAAAAACAAATGACGTAAAAAGATTAGAAGATTACATATATGTAAGTAAGAAGTCGGTAGCCCACCGCCCACTGGCCCCATGCGACACACTTTCCTTCGTAAAATACACGTGAACGTTTGTTGGTGACCATGGACCCTCCTAAACGTAAGGGGGCTGATTTTTTTTTTCGGTGGGGAAAATCGTCTTTTGACAACCCCCGCTCTTGGGTGGAGCGGGAGATAGCGTCAGACTCTTACTGACTAAAAACCCCACCCCGTTCATTCTAGCCTTCATACCGGGGCTCGAGTTTCCTTTCAGATAACCCTGGCCCCAGTAGGCTTCGACCAAAGAGAATAAAACCACATGTATGGTTGTATAGTCATTGGCTTCGACCCAGCTGGGCCCCTCCTACTGCTGACAATTTCTTGAGGCGCGTGGGAACAGTGCGCGCCGTCGACGTCTTGGGCTCGCTCCATTAACGGACGATCGGACAGCGAGCTACCCAAGGCTCGCCGTCCGCGAGCCCGCGTCTACGGTGTGTTGGTGACCATGGACCCTAAAACGTACAGGGTCTGATGGCTAACTATACAAGGCAAGTCACAATTGCAATTTGTCTTACGTATACCTTCTGGTAGCGGGTTTGCTTGCGTGAAAGTTGAAAATTAAGCTTCAGCTTCGGATTTGAGATACGCGTTGCATTACGCGCGGTCGTCTACTCGAGCTCGGACCGGACGGCGAGCTACTCATTGCTCATCGTCCGCAAACCCTGCTGCTGGCTGGGGCGTGAGGAAATCCGTTCCTTCACGCGTGTGGCCGCCTCTTTTGCTAGCATTACTGATTTGCAGTAGGAGGTCATCGCTGCCATTCCTCCTCACTTCAGACCAAGGCCTGTACCAACCAGAAACTGGCGCTAGAAGTCATTGCCGTCAATCATTTGGAGTATATCCGTGTCCTCGTGAGACACGGAACACACCTCCATCATATGCTCCACCGTGTCTTTCTGGTGATCCACAAGTGGTATTCGAGCGTTACTGCGTCAGAAATATCCAACAAACACTTTCGCGTTTATTCCGGTAGGGTCGCATATCCACGACCTAATACTCCAGTTCATCTGCTCTTCTGCCACCTATGGGCTTTGAAGAGCTAAACGAGATGGAGAACCAAGTCGCATACCACGACCCTGGTGAATAGGACATGAAAACATCCGACGGACAATCCGACGCAAGCGGCCTATTCACTCCAACAGGGCAAGGCAAATTGTTCCAATCTTCCTAGATGATATCATTTAGATTGTTCTTGTTGTAAAATCCACCCAAAACCCTTAAAATTGTTATTTTATCAGCATCATCATCATCACCCTTTTTTATGTTCCCACTGCTAGGACTCAGGCCTTCCTCTCTAGGAGAGGGAATGGGCGATAATCGACCACGCGGGCCCAGTGCAGGTTGGTAAATGTCACATGTCTTCGATTTTTTGGTTTTAGGACATGCTCACGATGTTTTCCAAGCAGTGATGATGAAATAAATTACACAATGTAACAATAATAATTTTTATAATAATAATAATTTATTCTAATAACGTTTACAAAAAATGAACTTTAAGCCAACAGTAATAAGGTTTTTCATACAGTTCAGTGCCTGCCTAAAAATATACTAAAACTAAAATCGTAGTTCGGATTTGCAATGTTTGTTAGTGGACCACCCGAATTATGTTAATTTAAACCTGTGTTTCAGGCCATCAAGTAATGCGCAGGGTTTGACCCCGCGACCCGCAACTCGAAAGTCGAAGCCATTACCACTCGGCCACCACTGCTCTCCGTGTTATTTCATAAAGATTATTTATCCTATTTAAGTCTATTAAATTAAAAGGTACCTATGTCCGTCTTTAATCCTATGTATATTATGTTTGATCGTGATCAGCGCAGACGCCGAGTGCAGTTGCGACAGGCTCATGATAACGAGATTAATATTGATACATTATAACTGTCTTGTTACAAACTACTCAACACTTATAAACTCAATAAAATCGTGAAAGAGGGTTCAGGAATCTCCTACAAAAATATCTGTCTAGTTTAGTGTTTGGAGGTATATGGAATACAGTATGAAGTCTCGCAAACCTCCGTTGAAAAGGGAGGATCCTCCGACGAAAAGGGTTTTTTTTAGGTGGGTAAAAATCATCCAGATGATATACCCCACCCTTGGGTGGGGCAAGAGATAGTGGCAGACTTTTATTGACAAAAAAAAAACCCACCCCGTTCCTTCGTTGCCTTTGACACCGAAGCCCGCGGGTCAAACTAGAAAAAAACTAAAGAGTGGGTGCAAATTCTATAAAAAGGTACCTACAGAATGTAATCATTAAAACATTGCAAGACAATTCCAATAAGCCAAACCACGGCTCGGATACATTGTTTTATTACGGAGTTATAAAACCTACAATCCATCATCAGGTTAGCTAAAAACAAAACTATTTTACATAAAAAAACTGGAACTGGAATGGAGTTTGACGTTCGAGATTTTGTCGAATTCGTGAAGATTTTTTCGTTTTTATACGTTTTAGAATTAAAACCTATGTTATAATTTCTCGAAAATTCAAAATGGGACAATATCTTAATAGGATTCCTAGACCTATATTGACTCACATAGGACCAATGATACTTACCCCGACATCTATCGGAGCAGAGCTACACTAATTTACTATTAGTTTGTGTGGTTTGGGACAGATGGCGCCACCTGACTTAAAACCGGCTAATCTTGCTTTTACCGTTTAAACAGTGCGGATGCAGTTTGCTTTATTTGCAAAGGCTTAAGAATGTTTTTTTTAAGTGGTTGAAAATTATCCAAATGACATCCCCCACCCTTGGGCGGAGCGAGAGGGTGTATCAGCCTTTTACTGACTAAAAACCCACTCTTGTTCCTCCGTTGCCTTTCATACCAAGACCGAGTTTTCCTTTCAGAAGCAAACCCTTGGCCCCAGTAGGCTTCGACCCTGCTGGACAGGCATTAGGTCTACAATTGAGTAAATCAGTAGCACATATAAGCATGGTACGCTTAGATGTTTTATTAAAATTGAAGAATAATTATAGGTTTATAATTTAATTTGTTTAATAAATATCATGAATTATAAATTGAGTTTTTGAGCCGAGTTACGATTAAATAAACTCGAAAAAATTAAGCTAGTTCCTTATAATTTTGTGTGGTACTATAAATTGCAAGGTTTTTTAGGTACCTAACCTAATAATAATTCTTCAATAATAGCAAGTTCAGTTAAACTTTTTACACATATCGAAGGTCACGACACAGGTAACTTCCCTGCTCATCATCAGAAAACCAGTTCAAAGATACTAATCTACATAAATAATCAAATCATAGCCATGTAAAGTTTTTGTTACTTTTAGACGTTTGTATGAAATATCTTTAACCCTTCAGATACCGTCAATTAGAGACACAATAGTAAGACAATAGATGCGCGGCCACCGGTGGTCGCTTGGGGATTCATGAATTAAACGTAATAGTGAGCTTAAAAATCTCAAAATAAATATACTTATTATACTTTGTACCACAATTTAAAACCATGCGGTGTTAGGTCATCAATCAAATATTTACAAAATTTCCTATACAAGGTGTAAGGGACAGCCCTCCGCAAACTTTAAGGGTTTGCTCTGTAGACGAAACTGAACACCCTTCCACAAGATGTTTTTTTCAGTAAATGAAAAAAAAAGTCTGCCTCAACATACAAAATTATAAACTTGATTGGACAATTTGTATGGAGAGGCCGATATTTTTTAAGGTTTCCTGAAAAAATAAAACGACAGCACAGTCTATCGGCGTTCGTCACACGGATCATGACAGATGACGTCATCGTAAACAGTCCAGCGAGAGCGCGCGTTTCTTAGTAGTCGATCAAAGTTTCAATTTGGAACCGTGCATTAGCTTCTGACAATTTGGAACCGTGCATTA